>CM035110.1:78309453-78717447 GCA_020205505.1 Panax japonicus
AGTCATGATATTCTTTACTTGGTTAATTGTGTTCACCCTTTTATTTCACAATTCTTTTCAGGTAATAAGAGTGTAGATGGGTCAAGCGGGGGGTAACAAGGGAATAGAATGGTGGTCGATAGCTGTTGAGATTTCCCTAAAACAGTATGAAAATAATTTTATTGAAGAATTTTAGATAAGTGTGTCGTATTTTATACGTTACTTAACTGTTGGTTTTGGTGAACCGAATAGGGTGAGGTGAACCCAACTTTAGAAGAGTGTTTTGCCACTATCATACAAGATGTCTAATGACCTATGACTTCATGTTATCATAAGACAGGGTTGTGCACATCCACTTGTTAATTATATCTACAAGCAGTACCTATATAATCTTGGAGTTTGGTTGAAATATAATTCTCAATTGGAGACAATGTAGATAATTATATGTCAAGAGAAGACTCACCATTGGAAAGAACATGATAGCAATCTTCTCATTTTTCTTTGGGGTCTATTGGGTCAACCAAGGATAATTCTCGAGTCATATGATATCTATTATAACTTAGATGCATGGTGTCCCATGTACGAAGGTTTTCTGGAGCATTTTTCAAAGATTTTAATTTCTAAAACAGTTATTGATTGCGCCTTTATGTAAGGTACTATTGTAAGGTATCACTGTATGGTGCTATCCAAGCAAAGGGATGAGAGTCACAGTTGGTATCCACAACATATGTGTTGTCGTATTTTTCACGACAGTTGTAGGAGGAAGTTTGTAGTTGGGGGACGAAGTGATGGTTCGAAATGGTGGCTATAGTAATCCTCACTATTCTATGAAATAGTGTGATAATAAATGTAATGAAGACTCCATTTGAGTTTGAATACTGTCTAGAAAATAATATTCGTGTAAAAACTCTCAACTGCGCTTTTTCCGTATTGTATAAATAAAGTTTATATTTGATTCTGTACCATTTATATCTGGCAACTCAGAATGGGTGATGTATACCTATTTTGGGGGTGTCACATAATTTGTATGTTTAAAAGTTTATTGATTTTTTGGTAATTAAGTCTTTTTTAAAAAATTTAAAATAAAAAATTATATTTAGTAATCTTTGTATTAATATTTAATTTTAATAATTTAACATATAATAATTATTTATAAAAATTTAATACATCAAAATAAATTTTATACAAACTAGGTATTTGATGTAGTAAATTATGAATTTGGTAGTATTTGATGTAATATAAGTGTTATCAGTCTGTATTCTATACGGTTAAACCGTATATAATTCTTATCTGCCTAGAAAATTAGGTATTCCGGCCAATTTTTACCGGATTTAGAAATTAAGGGCTAAATTGTATTAAATTAGACACTTGACATAGTAAAATGTAAGCTCAAATTTTTTAGGGGCCTAATCATAAATATGATGATACTTTATGTAGTAAACTGTATTTAGCCCTACTTTTAATGACCACACCAATTCAACATAATTATTAACGATGAGTAATATATTTGTCAATTACTCCCTCCGTTCCTAAAAGATTGTCGTTTTAGAAATTTTTTTTCCAAAATGTTTGTCGTTTATAACTTTCGAGGATAATAAATTATTTACTTTTCTATATTACTCATACCTTCTCTCAGTGTCCCAAGAAATTCTCTTCCTTGTATTAATAGTTTTCAACTTCCCATAAAGGGGTAGTGATGAAATTTCAAACAAATTTTACTTGGTAAATGATACTTTCTTAATTCATGTGCCAACCTTAAACGACAATCTTTTAGGAACGGAGGTAATAATAAGATTCTCATCGATACTTGTACATAAATACACATAAATAATGATATCATCAAATCAAATCAATTGAAAAATTTATAAATTTTATTAAATGATGAATTCATCAAATCAATTAGAAAAATTGTTGAGTTCACTCTTAATTAATTAAGTGGTTTAACTCACTTAATTTGATAACTAATCATCTATTTTTCTATTCTTATATATAAATACACATAAATGATGATACACAAACAATTTTTTATTTTTATTCTCTAACAAGAGAAGGTAAGTCTAAAATATTTTTTATTTTTCATTATACCAAATTTATTATAATATTTTTTATTAAAAAAATTATTTAAGATAACATATCTAGCCCAATTTTAAGTAAGATAATTTAATTATTATAATTTTATTAAGATATTTAATTTTTAGATATAGCTAATTAAAAATTTGAAAATATCATTATTAAATTATTAAATTAATTAATTGAAATATATAGTGTAGGTTTTCTTTCTCAAATATTACTATAATCAATTTAATTTAGCGCAAAAATTTATTAGGAATTAGTATTCCAATTATTAAACTCAAATATCACTATTTGATTAGTGTTATTTGGCTCTTACGGGTAAAAATAATTACCGAATTATGCATTGTTTTTTTTTGACGTGAATGTCTAATAAATTATTAAAACTATTATTTAAATTAACTAGCCCGTGCATTGCACGAGTTATCAATTAGTATGTATAATGATATTAATTTGACCCCTTTGATAATATTTTACATGCTTATATTTTTTGCCCATTTCACTATTTAATTATGAACTCTTTTTGATCAAAATACTTCTATATGTTAACTCATTCATGCAATGTCTTCCGCAAAGTTTACCATTATAAATTCCAAATCAATTTTGACACACAAAATAATTTTCTCATTCTCTTTTAAATTTCTGAACATATAGTCTTGATCAACAATTTGTTCTTCTATTTTCATAATTTCAACAAGTTCTCCACTATTGACAATTTGTCAATTAATTCAATTTCTTTGATCACTTCTTCCTTTTTTTTTTCTTCTTTTTTTACCTCTTCAAACACTTTTTCACTTGACCTCTCTTCAATTTCTCATTTTTTATCTTCTTCAAACTCAGGAAACATCATTTTTTTTTTATAATTTACCTCTCTTGAACACTCAATATAATGACTTTAATTTGTAACATTCTTCAACTCACAAACTTTTTTGTCAAATTTCTTCTCAACTAGCACCATCGCTAACTTATATTTCGGAGCTCTAACAAGCACACTTTGCACTCGTCCAATAGAATACTTCAATAAGACCAAATCACCTCTTGTCTCTTGACTTCACCTTGGTAAACCTTCTCTAAACTTTAATTTGAAATTACGTACCTTGACTATGATACAACTTGTTGTCAATGGAGGATACAAAATCGAAAAGTGAGGAAGAGTATTTAAATTTTAAAATATTTAATTCAATTCACTTGCTTGAAATGACTAGCATACAAGACTATTTATAGGCTTATAAGACACTTTCAGAGTCACTTAATTTAATAATTACTACATGATCAAATACATGTATATGAATTTAATCATACAAATTCCAAGACTATTCTACATACATTCATGTACAAATATAAATTAGTACAATTCGATAATGAACATTCTAGAAGACATTTATTAATTTGGCTTAGTTTGCTAACATAATACTCTTCTTCAAATGCAGCTTTATGGACAAAGCATACATTATAATGTTTATTTGCACTATTAAATTAATATAAAGATAACGTACTGTGCTTAAACTATTAAAAAAAAGGCACCAACAATGAAATATCAAGCTAAACTTTTATATAATTAGGTAAGTATAGGGTTTATATGTTATATTAGTAATTTAAATATCAAGTTTTTGTAGGAAAACTAATCTGAGTAGAATTCTCACATTCAAGCTTGAACAAATTTTAATTTAGTTATGACGTTAATCTATTGAGGAATCCACTATTACTATTCAACTAAATTCTCATTTACTATTAACTACTACTTATTAAATTAAGTGATATAACAAGATTTTAAATTTTAACAAATTTTAGTTTAGTTAGAATATTAATTTAATAAGAAAATTAACAATGATATTGTAATGATTAAATCTTGTAATAAATTAAGATTTAAAGTCTTAAAGAATTTAATTTAATTTAGTTAAAATATTAGTCTAGTAAGTAAATTCATTGCTAATATAAATGCAATTAATTTGTGTGATATGATAAAATTTGAAGTACTAATAATTTTTAATTTAATTAGGACAATAAATTAGTAGGACACGTACGAGAGGAACCAAGTTACAAACTTAGCTGCGAACGTTGGTAGGTTCAGCAATGGAATGTTACTATCATGAATTCAAATGTGGTCATAGGGCCTATATATGATTAAGCGAATGGAAGCATGCATGGTCATATACAGAGCCGGTCCTGGGTTTTCTAAGACCCGGGGCAAATTTTTTCGAGTGTGCCCTTTATACGAATTAAATAAAAAAATAAAAAAATTATCAACTAATTAATTTTATTAAAATTATAAGAATTTACAAAAGATAAGGAAGAACACTATAAAATATCATTGAAGCAAAGAATCATCACATGTACCTACAAAATAAAAATATCAATGAAATCGGTAAAATTAATAAAATACTCACTGTAGTTGGCAAGTTTTATTGATTACACAATTGAACTTTTAATTTTTCAAATTATCCCACTAAACTAATTATTATTTTGAAATTGGTTTATTCCGTTAATAAAAATAATTGACATTAATTTTTTATCTACAAAACTAATGAATTACCCACTGTAGTTGGCACGTTTTACTGATTACACCATTGAACTTTTAATTTTTCAGATTACCCCATTAAACTAATTAAAAATAATTATTTTAAATATTTTTAAAAATTATTATTATTTTCAATAAAAAATATTAGAAACTTTATTTTTTTTCCATAAAAGGAGTAAAGTTTCATAAAATATAGATTTTAAAATATTAAAGTTTTTTGAAACCTTACTGATTTAAAAAAAAAATCTTTTGAAAATAAAGTTTATTTTTTTGAATCTATATTTTATAAAATTTTACTCATTTTTTTTAAAATATGAAGAATTTTCCAATTTTTTTCTTGAAAATAATATTTATTTATAAAAATTATTATTTTCTTTTTTGAAAAAATTGAATCAATTTTTTTATTTATCTTTTACTATTTTTTTAATTTTAATTTCTATTTTTAGTTTTTTTTAAAAAAATTATAATATTAAGAATGGGTCATTTTGTTAAAAAAATAAGTAGATATTAATTTAATTTAAAATCAATTTAATTTTTGAATCTATATTTTATGAATCTATATTAGTTTCTAACATTTTTTACTTAAAATAATAATAATTTTTAAAAATATTTAAAATAATTATTTTTAATTAGTTTGATGGGGTAATTTAAAAAATTAAAAGTGCAATGGTGTAATCAGTAAAATGTGCCAACTACAGTGAGTAATTCATTAGTTTTGTGAATAAAAAATTAGCGTCTGTTTATTTTTTTTAACGGAATGACCCAATTTCAAAATTATAATTAGTTTAGTGGTGTAATTTGAAAAATTAAAAGTTCAATGATGTAATCAGGAAAACCTACCAACTACAGTGAATATTTCTTTAGTTTTTTCCAATGAAATCTAAATCACAAAACATCATTTAAAATGTCTTCTTGTTGCATTTTTAGATGTAAAATCATCAATTATATTATTATATTTAATGTTTTCTAACATATCATTTTCAATGCATAATATCGCTAATTTTTTTTTATACACATAAATACATAAACTTATAAAAAAAAAATTTGGGCCCCTCAATTGTGGGCCCTGGGCGGTCGCCCTCGTGGCCCTTGCCCAGGGCCGGCTCTGGTCATATATATATATATATATATATATAATTCAAATGTGGTGGTGTTATATGGGTGACAGATTCCTCGTGGATAGTGTGGGATTGATTGATATAGCTAGGTTTGAGTTGTCTCCTTTGTTTTTTTTTTCATGGATGTGCACATCAAATAGCAATTTTTAATCCTTAGATCCCTACTTTCCGATGAAATCAAAGCAAGTCAGTTTAGGTATTGTCATCGTCCAAATTAATACTTAATTGACAAGTTGTTGTCTAAAACTATATTTATAGCAGTATTGATTTTGTCTCTTCCTTGTTAATTAATTTGCATGTATATATTGACATGGATCTTCAACAGGTTTAACGTAACTAAGAATAATTCAGATTTTGGAGACACCTTCATCCTCCTAATTAATTTCCTTGATTATTCATGGCAAACGAAAGCTCCTTTTGTCATGTATTCTTGAGTTTTAAAGGCGAGACACGTGATACATTCACTTGTTTCCTGTACGAAGCTTTGAAAGCTGAAGGATTTAAAACATTTATGGATAAGGTTGCTATTCGTGAAGGAGATGAAGTAGATTTGAGAATACAACAGGGAATCCAGGACTCTATGAGTGCCATAGTTGTATTGTCTAAAAATTATGCATTTTCTACATGGTGCCTTGACGAACTTCTCCTCATTCTCGGACGCAAGAATACATCTAGGTATTTGATCATCCCAATTTTTAATGAAGTAAAAGCCGCAGATGTCAGGCATCAGCTGGGGAATTATGGTGCTGCACTTGAAAAGCATAAGAAGAGGCACAATGACGACACGGTGAAGTTGTGGAGACAAGCGCTTGAACAAGTTGGAAATATTCTCGGACAACATGTCGAAGGGTAATTTTTTTTTTACCTATTTCCTTTTACAACTTTTTTTGGAAATTAACGGATCTTTGACCATATGATATGAGTTGACGTGTACATATAATCCGGTCAAATTTTGGTTGTTTTGACATTTTTTGAAAGTTCAATGGTTTTTGATGCAACAAAAATAGTTTGTATGTATTTTTTGATAGTTTGACAAGAGTTTAATGATTTTTTTCAGACATTAAATCTATTTTAAAAATAATAAAATCATTTTGTAATAATGTTCAACGACTCATTTATTTTAATTGTCAACATAAATTGAATTGCTCTCTGCCAATATTATCATTTCAGCAAAAGCCTTCCATGCAACAAAAGAACAATTATTATATAGTCTGATGAAGATGTATATCTTGTTTTCAATTCCCAGGGAGCAAAGTGTATTCATCCAAAAATTTGTCAAACTGTTTCGAGAACAATTTTCCGCCAAGTTCAAGGAATGCCATGTCCCATTGCCGAAAAATCAGGTCCTACAAGGAAACCCCTCTACCTCCTCTACACATGAAGTGCCAAAGCGTGACAAGGTAGTTCTATACACTACTGAAGCGGACCGTCTCTCTGGCGAGTATTTTACCATAAAGTTGATCCTGATGAAGAAGGGCAATGTGGAGCTTATAGAGCGGAATTGTTCCAGGGAGCCAAAATATATATCAGAGCTGGAGAATTTGGTGGGGACTAGTACTAGGGTGATCAAGTTTCCAACTTTAATCGTGAACGGAAAGGACCTAAGTGGAGAAGAGGAGGTGGAAGGTTTGGATGGGATTCGGAGTGCAGTTCTTAGTTTAGTAACGCATATGAGAAGTTCTAAGGAGACTATGAATAACTTCATGAAAAACTTGACGAATATGTCTGGGAGAAGTTGGTTCAATTATTATTGAATCAGCTGCATGCCTTCCTCCGTGTTCAAAAGTCATTTTCTTCTCGTCTTTTCTCCCCACCCCCACCCCCACCCCTACCCCCACCCCTCCCTCTCTCCTATGCATTATGGGAAGGAGCAAACTAAAGTATATTTGTAAAAATCGCATGGTATTTGGCCAAGCGTAGGGGTGAAAACGAGTTGAATATCAACGAACACTCTAATGTTCGAATTCGGCTCGATTCAAAAAAATTGAGCTTGGATTCGACTCGAATTCGATAAGAAATTTTTAATTTTGCGCTAGATTCGACTTGGATCATTACTCATACTTACTCGGCTCGTAAGTACTCGACTCGTTTACAAAACGAGTTACTTACGAGCCTTCAAATCGAGTTTCGAATATGAACCATTTCGCTTAATACTGAACCACTACATACTAAATTGATTATTGAACTAATGTTTTATAAATAAAAGTCTTTTTACTTTTATTTATGTAAAGAAATTACAAATAATGTAATACGAATTGACAATTAATTCACTGATTTATTCAAGTACAAACTTACACAATTTAATACTACACTTTATAAATTATAAAGATTGATACAAATTAAATATTACATATTTAGCTTATTAGTATGTATCAGACCAGTATTCGAATATGATCCATCGAGCATGTATCAAATATGGTTCGAGAAAAAATAAAATACTCGAACCCTAATCTAAGCGAATACTAGTATACTCGAATTCGACTTGTGTATCATTAAACAGAAAACGAGTATAGATCATATTCGACTCGAATCAACTTCGAATTCGAGCTTTGGATCATATTTTCGAACCGATCTCGAGTCGAGTATCGAGCTACTCTGCTCGGCTAACATCCCTGGCAAAGCGCATAGTTTTTATAGATGGTTTCCATAAGGTTGAGGGTTCGATTCTTGGTAACAGCAAGGAAGGTGTGTGTGGTGTGTTAATATATCCAAAAAAAGAGAGAAAAGTATTTAAGTATTTTTGTAAAAATTTGAGTATCATTGGCAATGAATAAGAATTAACACTCAGTTTCTGAGTTTTTTAATAAACGGAAAAGAAAAGAAATGGATAGAAAACTTGACCACTTTTCTTGTCAAAGTTTTTCGTCCAAAATTGGTCTGATTTGGACGGAAAAGGAATTAAAATAAGTAATATTTTTATAATTATCATATTATCCTCAACTTTTAATATAATAAATTTTAAATTATAACTCATGTCCCCGATCTAGAGCTATACCATCAGGTCTTCTAAACAAGAATATGGCTTTAAAGTGGGTACCATTGCTTTGCTAATAATATCAAAATGAATTAGTTGGCATCTTATATATTGTTGATTGATCCATTTACATATTGTATTACACATTTGACTTTTACCTTATATGGCATCAAGAAAATTAATTATTTTTAGTTTAATTATTTTGTTTTTGTTTATGGATACTTAAGTTTGTCTCTCTTCAATTATTATCTCAAATGTCAAGTAAGGTGAAAAAATTGACAACTTATTGGCTTAAAATACTGTCTTGTAAAAATTTGCAGATGTGAACCTTATTTTTTCGCACAAATTATTTTGTTCCAATTTTGAAAAACTGTTTCAAACTATGTCACAGTAAGTTATGAATTTACTATTACTGTTTTAGAATTTGATGAATAATCTCCATTAGTATTAATAATACAGATTATGTTTGATGACTTTTGGGTATGATATGACAATGACTTTGTAGAAGTAATTTTTGTTTAACATTTATTTGAATATTTGTATTTGATTATAAATTTTTTTCTTTTATTAAATTTATCTTGCATATTTTTATTCATGGTTCAATGGTTATAATTAATAGAAGGATAAATTTGTAAAAGTGAATTTTCTTTTCTTTTCATTGGAACTCAAAAATACAAGGAAGATTTTTTTTAAAATTTTCTATTCATTTCTATTAAAAACTCAGAAACAATACAAAGGAAAACTTCAAGTTTTCTATTCTTTTTTTTTTCTATTTTAAATTTTCTATTCTTTTATTTTCCATCCAAAACTCACAAACAGAGTATAAGTGAAAGTAAACAAAAAAAATTAGACTCTTTACCCTAAGATTAGTTTATTAGTCATTATGACTTGAACAATTTTATAAGAATTTTACTATCTATTTATCTATTACTACTATCATATATATATATATATATAATTTTGCAGAAGAGTTTCTAACCTTCCAACTCATATTTGACTGTTCAATTTTTAAACGGGATAAATAACATTTTGGTCACTGTACTGGGGTTCGATTTTTATTGTGGTTACCGAAACTTTTTTTGTTACAATCGAATAACTGTTGTGACGCCCTCAAAATAGTTATACATCACCCATTTTGAGTCGCCAAATACATGGTACAAAATTCAAATACAACCTAATTATACAACAGTCGTGTAAAATACGACAAAATACATGCTGTGAGTTTTAATACAAATATTGTCATCTAGACAATATCCACACTCAATTTAATCCTCATTACATTTATTATCACACTAT
The DNA here is from genome assembly GCA_020205505.1 of Panax japonicus. Lineage (NCBI taxonomy): Eukaryota > Viridiplantae > Streptophyta > Magnoliopsida > Apiales > Araliaceae > Panax > Panax japonicus. The sequence continues at coordinate 78,319,409 of CM035110.1, forward strand.
TTAACGGAATAGTGAATACTACTAAGACACCATCTCGGACCATCACTCTATTTCCTGACTAGTACCGGCTACGTTCTCATTTCCTGAAGAGAATAGTGAAAGAAAGGGAGAGCTCAACTAGCCCAATAAGAAATATTATGACTAAGATAATGCAGAATAAATTATCATTACTCCTCAACAGTGTTAAACTGATAAAATACAATAGACATCAAGTTTAACTGCAGCGGAACATGCAATCCATTAAAAAAGTCAAGTACAGAATAAAGTCTACTATCTTTTATGATTTAAAAAGGTTTTCATCATTTTTATCGCTGAGACTCAGCTTAATAAATAATCCACATCATCAAATCATCCTTGCACTACAGGCCAAAAATATTATTTAGTATCACAACCACGAATTATCCATGCACTAAGGGTCAAAGATAATCGTATTTTCATCAATGGTCCTGATCATGCCATAAAACAATTCATCTTTGCTCCCTTGGCCGAAGAGATTCCATAGTCATAATCATACCAAAAACTGTCCATCAATGCAATACGGGCCAATGAGAACTTTTTTCACATCATTTGTAACATTACGGCCATGATTACACCGAATAATCTCTGGTCATAATCATACCAAGTCCATCTATGCACTACAGGCCATAGATGACTTTCAACAAAATATAAACATGAGGATGATGACAATGATATAAGAATTCAATAAAACAAATTCAAGAATTAATTTATCCAGGAACTAATAACGTCCAAATTATCAACACGATACTTATTTGTAGAGTAAAATTCAAGAATGCTCAGAAGAATATTTCCATGAAAAGATACTAGATGAAGCGCAAATATCAAGGATGTTCCACTAATTTTATGGAGTATAGAAGTCAAAACTTTAACCAACTGAATATAATAAAGAATGGAATAACAAAAGAAATCACTATACATGCGGTACTTCGCATAGACAGGTTATTCCAACAGAATAATAAATAATGGAACCAGGTTAGGCGTAATACGCACCGACACGATATTCCAACAGAATAATAAAGAATGAAATAACAACAGAAATCACCATGCATGCAGTAATTTGCATAGACAGGTTATTCCAACAGAATAATAAATAACGGAACCAGGTCAGGTGAAATTCACGCCGACAGGATGTTCCAACAGAATAAATGAATAATAAAGACGGAACCAGGTCCAGCGTAAAGCACAGACAGGATATTCCAACAAAATAATAAAGACGGAATCAGGTCCGGCGTAAAGCACAGACAGGATATTCCAACAAAATAATAAAGACGAAACCAGGTCCGGCGTAAAGCACAGACAAGATATTCCAATAGAATAATAAAGAATGGAATACAGAAGAATTTCACCAAGTATAGGGTAGTCCGCGTATACAAGTTATTCCAACAGAATAATAAAGATGGAATAATAGAAGTTCTCTTCATGAATACAAAAGAAATAATACCCCTTACGGGTACAACAAATAATATCCCTTACCGTAAAAGAAACTTGATATAGAATTGGTGAAGTAGCAGAACACTTTTCTTCTTTCTCTCTATAGTTTATCTCTCTAGAGTTTCAGTGAATTCGTAAGAAATAATGAAGGAATGAGCTTCTATTTATAGAAGAATGGAATGCAACTAATTCATGAACGGTCCATATTCATTTACTTTTAATTGGACGGTCCATATTTAAAGCAAAATCTTTTTAAATAAAAAATAATATATTCTATTTATAATCTAATAAAACGAATAACTCTATAAAAGATTTTACTATGCAAATACTATGCAGGTACTATGCAAACACTATGCATAATAAAATATAATATATTCTAATTATTGTCTAATATAACAGATAACTTTATAAAAATATTCTGTTTTATATAAAAAGATTTTACTATTAGCCTAATAAAACGAATAACTTTATAAAAGTATTCTGTTTTATATAAAAAGTTTTTCTGTTTTATTACGTTAATAATATTAATAAAACAAAACTGAGTGACTTATCACGTAGGCATTAGTAATCAATACTGTGTGCTACTATGCAACCACACGTATTACTGTACTTTTACTACCGAGTAGTTCAACAGTATTAACGGTAAAACTTTCGTCGTTATTTTTATAAAAATATTTTTGTCGTTTTCTCAATCCGACAATAATTCCGCTGTGGGGTCTACCAATGATTGTGCCGTCGTGCGAATATTCCCCGACACAAATAATATTCACCGACCAATCGAATATAAAATAACAACTTGCATACTTTGCAAAATTTATAAATATTACCTACAACTATAACATTATATTAAATCCATACCATAATATTAAAAAAAATATTTCGAAAAATTTAAATCTTTATTCGTAAAATTTGGAATTTTACAACTGTAGTTTCAAAAACTTACAAAATGGTCATTCCGTTCAATTTTCTGTCCAAAAAACCGACGGAAATTCGTAAAATTTAAAATTATTATTATTATTATTATTATTTTGTAATTATTAGTAATACTATTATTATTATTAAAAATTATAATTATTATTTTAAAATTATTACTATTAATAATATTTTATTATTATTATTTTGAAATTATTATTATTATTATTATTATTATTAGTTTTGGAATTGTTTAGGTGAAGTAGTTAATAGTTTTGTTGGTTTGTGCTATAATAATCCGCCTGCTTGCCTTTTTTGTGCTCCACATAAGCAAAAAAATGGAGTCAACTTGCACAGTCAACATTCCGTCCGTTTTTTGAATGGAAAATTGAACGGAATGACCATTTTGTAAGTTTTTGAAAGTAAAATTATTCGATTGTAACAAAAAAAAATTCGATAACCACAATAAAAATCGGATCCCAATACAGTGACCAAAACGTTATTTATCCCATTTTTAAACGAATAACCTAAGATTAATATCGTCTGCACAAATATATATTGTGTGGATGGTATATCCTATTTACATAACTATTGCGCCAACGAGAATCTATAAATTATATCTCGTCCGCTAGAAATAAAAAAACGGCCATCCAAATTAAATTATAATTTTTCTGTATGTGGTCAATTGGAATAAAAAAAATTGCGTGGTAAAAATAATAAGCATATAAGTCAAATAAACATGAAACTAAAGAGCATGGTTATGTAAATGCAAGGGTTTGTCTAGCCCCAATGAACCCTAAGGCTTCACATGAATGAATTTATAATACATATAAAAAAACATAATTTTTTTTAAAAAAATGGTCAGATCCATCTTCCCATCTTTATTCTTGATATAATTCAGATCCATCTAAAAAAAATGTCAGATCCGAAATTAAATTATGATGTTCCGATCATCTAATCCGTCATCGATGGATCCATCTTCTTTCCATCTTTTTCCTTGATGTTCCAGATCTAAAACTTTATAAAACTCAAAACACATACCCATCTTCTTTCTCTTCTTGTATCTCTCCTAAATGTTATGTTCGGACTTAGTTGACTACCCTTTCGACTATCGGGATGGAGTCTTACATTAATTGTGTTTATAAGTTTTTATTTGAGGATAATTTGTTTATAAGTTTTTATTTGAGGATAAGGTAAGAGAAGGGAAGGAAAAAGAAGGGAAAATAATTAAAATTCCTCCAAATTTCATGTTGTAAATTTTTTTAGGGAGGATGGGAAGAGATTTGGAGGTAAAATTGATTTAATTTTTGACTCAAAATTTCCCCTTCAAAAGTGGGAGGATTTAGAGGGATGAGAAAGGATGATAAAATGAAATATTTTATATTACCAAAACTAACCTTGCAAAATAAATAATATGACGATCTTGTCTCTAATTAAATCAATAAGGATGGAATTACTATATTACCCCACCCCACCCCACCCCACCCCACCCCTGCTACTTATGTTACATATGTATATATTATTATATGAAAATATATTTATATCCCCACCTCTGCTATGCTATGCTATACCATACTATGCTAGGCTGCTAACAAAAAATTTCTCACCACGAGCTTTCCCATCTTTTCCCCCAAACCAAATCATTTACACCTTATCTTGTACAAAATATAAACTTCTATCAATTTTGGAAGAAGTTTGTACAAAATACAAACTTCTACCCATCCACCCACACCAAGCCACCCTCATCCCACATGTATATATATATATATATATATATATATATATATATATGGAAATTAATCTATAGCAACCGGTTGTCTTGAGCAGTGTTCAACAACCAAGTTTGTAGCCGTTGATCTATACATTGTAAGGCCTAGATTAAAAAAAATTGAACACCCTATCGCTAAAGGCTGTAGCGACAGCCCATTAAATCCAAATCAGCCTACCATTTACATAATTTCCCCTCATTTATCATTCCCCTTGCCGCTACAGGCTCTCACGGCATGGGCTGTCCAACTTTATGACAGACAACTTTTACTAACCAACTTTTACGGATTTTTATGTCAGACAACTTTTACCAACCAACTTTCACAGATTTTTATGTTGACTAAATGATGGTCTTGCCGCTACAGGCTATAGAGGTAGCCATCATTTTTTTTAAATCCCTTGTTTGCTTTCTCTATTATTGAATTATATCTCCAACCTTTCCTTTCCCAGATCTCAGATAGCTTGGTTTCTTCTTGATATTTTTTTCTTTTTTTTAGATCTCTTTTTTTGTTGATGTTGTTGTCCACTTTCACTCTCAAGTTCAAGTTAAAGTTCTAATCCGGCGATTCTTCCTTCTTATTTCAGAATGACACAAAATAACATACATGCTCATAAAAGGTTTGTATCTAGTTCTTCAGATTTTGTTGCCAATTTAGATTGTGAAAATACATCTGATTTTGTAAGTGATGTTGAAAGTAATAAATCTGAAATGGTGCCATATGTTGGTCAATTATTTTCTAAGTTGGAAGAAGTTGAATTTTTTAACAGGTCGTATGCTCAAAAAATGGTTTTGAGAATAGAATTGCAACTAGTCATAAACATGCTGGTACTAATGGTGTGTCATCTAGGTTGTATGTTTGTAAAAAAGTCGGTACACCAACTTCTGTAAAGAGTTTGCCTGATGATGAAGATGGTAGTAAGAAAAAAAAACTCTATAGGACGTACATTATGAAAAGCTAGAATATATGTTGTTCATAATAAGAAAAAAGATAATTGGCGTATTTCTACTGTTGAATTAGAGAACAATCATCACCTAGTGACCCCTATCAAGGTAGATTTGATTGAGACACATAGAAATATTTCTTCAGTTACAAGAAAATTAATTGACACTTTAAATAAGTCTGGTATTGGACCTAGTATGATGATGAACATTTTGAGCACAATGGGTGGCGGGTTGCAAAATGTTCCTTTCTCTAATGTTAATGTTCAGAATGTGGTGAGTGATTTAAGGCGTGAATCTGCAGATAAAAATGATGCACAAGCTGCTGTAAATTATTTGAAAAAACTTGGATCCAGAAGTTCGAGTAAATTTTTTTATCGTGTCAAACCAGATGAAACAAATCGCATAACATGCGTTTTGTGGGTTGACACCCGATCAAAGTTTATGTATCAACGTTTCGGAGATGTTGTGACATTTGACAGTACGTACATGACAAATAAGTATGACATGCTGTTTGTTCCTTTTACCGGGGTTAACCACCATTTTTAGTCTATATTGTTTGGATTTGCATTGTTAAGGGATGAGACAGAGGACACTTTCGTTAGGGTATTAGAGACATGGCTCGAAGCCATGGACTACAAGACACCTATAACCATCATCACTAACCAAGACAAAACCATGAGTAATGCTATTGCTAAGGTACTCCTTTCTACTTATCGCTTATTGTGTTTTTGGCATATTAGTAACAAATTTCCTGAGAAATTACATCATGTTTATTCTGAGCACCCATCCTTCAAAGACCATTTTAACAATTGTCTGTATAACTCATTGTTCATCGGGGAGTTTGAAGAGTGTTGGCAGATTCTAGTAAGGAATTATGAATTGTATAACAATGAGTGAATTAAAAGTTTGTATGATATACGAGAGAAATGGATTCCCGCGTATACATAGAGATATTTTGACGTGGGAATGGCAACCACTAAAAGAAGCGAGAACATGAATCATTTTTTGATGAGTTTGTCAATGCTTCAACGGGCATGAAAGAATTTGTAGTGCAGAGTCAGAAGGCTATAGAAAAATAATTTATCAGAGAGAGGAAGGTCGACACATAACACAACATCAGAAAAGGAATATGGCACTCAAGTCATCTTTGGAAGTGCATGATGCGCATGTGTACACAAAATAGATGGTTAGACATTTTCAACGTCAAATCATCGATTCCATGAAGTACAATGTTAGTAAAGTTAGTGAGTTGTGTGGCCCTGAAACAAAGGTTTGTGCAGTGTATAAGGCAAATGTAGCTGAAAATGGTGGAAGATATAAAGAAATCGTCTACAATCGTCAGCTGGGGTCGGTAACATGTAATTGTCAATTATTTTCTCATTCTGGTAAATTATGTAGGCACATCTTGAGATATTAATTGGCTAAGAGTATTTCCCAAATTTCGTACGATATGATTCTTCCTCAGTAGATAAGAAACGCGAACAAAATCGATGTTAAAGAATTACTCTTTAGCACAACAACTGTTGACTTTGAACAAGATCAAGCAATGCGTTTTAATCATTTGATGAATGATTGTCAGGATTTAGCCAGCAAAGCTGTTTGCTCAGTTCGAGGTTACAAAGCTGTCCTTAAGTTGAATGCACGAGGAAAAGAATTAGGTGAGCAGTATGATCCAGATGAGAATCTTACTAAATTTACAGACGATGACACTATCGGAGATACACCTCAGGCTATGGGTTATGATAATGACGATGAAGATGCAGAGGAAGAAGCGGAAGAAGATGAGTTTTTGTCACCTGTTATTTCTCAAACAAAGGGCCGCAAAAAACAATCAAGATTAAATTGTGCACTCAAGAAAATTGTGGGTTCTAAACCTCATAAAAAATGTGCAATTTTTAGCTTTGAAACCAACCATGATAAGCGCAATCACTATCGAGTGTTAGGGATTCGTGAGCCTAAAAAATAACTCTCAATTGTATTATTATGCTATGTTTTTAATTATTTATGCTCAGTTGTATTGTTATGTTATGTTTTTATTTATACTCAGTTGTATTATTTTTTCTATGTTTTTATTTATGCTCAGTTGTATTATTTACACTATGTCACTGAGAACATAATTATTATATTTATGTTATGTCGTAATAGTAATATTATCTTCTACACTCGTAGCTAGTAATAGGTAAACATTAATTCCTAAATTAATATATATACATTTAATGAAAGTAGTAATAATAATAATAATAATAATAATAATAATAATAATAATAATAATAACAATAACAACAACAACAACAATAATAATAATAACAAAATTACATACTTACGAGTAAAAATTTGAATTCTCTCATAAAAGCGAATGCTCTCATACTAATAGTGTATTTGGAAATCTAAGGAATAATCATTACAATCCAAGGAATAATATTATTAATTATTCACCCATAATTATTTTAATTATATATTATAATTATTAATGGTTATTAACTTTTTTTAATTATTAAAAATTTTAATATTAAGAATAAAATATTGTATAAATCAACTATTTTTTATGAGACTTATTTTATAAGACTTTAGTCATTCTTTAAAAAATAAAATTTCTTATAAAAGAATTAATATTAATTATAACTTTTTAAAATAAATTGGTAGAACTAATAATTATAAAATAATTCACATAACCCTTAACACTTAACAATAAAACATAAACAGCGGTAAATATAAAAATATTATCTGTACATTTATCTAAACATAAAAACATAATCAGTACACAAATAATATGAACTAAAATATAAGTCTAAATATCACCCGCTAGAAGAAGTCTGGTTTGACATCTAAAGAGTTCCCACGTAATTCGATATCGAAATACCGTTAAATCTTCTAAGGACCATTTTTCTTTGCGAATATTTACATTGTCCTTGAAAAACTAGTCTATATATTTGTAGATGAAAATATCACATTCTGTCTTGTTAGGCTGCATAGGTCTGGTCTTTGGTATGAGCACACGTGGATCTCGAGTTGCTACTCGTCCTGCGGATCACCAATTCGTAAACAAACTAGTATCAATTTGACCTGCGTGCACAAAGTCATATTATTTATGGATATAAATTGTATGACATGTTAAAAAGTACAATACTAACAATTAATATATATACCACAACTTCAACAAATTCTCTATACATTTGCTAGATCATCAAATACGGGCATATCATCGTAGAGAGGGTCAAAGATGGTGACTGCCCATTCGGGCACCGAGAAGACGAATAAGATAAAATGCTTGGTATCTTAAGTACACAATGGCATAAATATATACGTGAATTCGTGTAACGCCGGGCCCACATCTGGGTAGACATAGGGGTGACAAAAACTCTATACCCCATTCGCCTGGCTGGGGGGCACAAAGCTCTTGCCAAGATGCATGAAGAATAATTCCATGAAAGCAAATCTTGCCCACCTTCTATCTACATGCGTCCTGTAGTACTCCTTTCTATCCCGCAGTAATAGCATATACGCGTCCAGGGAATGCTCAAAAATCCAAGTTTTAGGGCTTAAGGCCTTGAATGTGTTGTGTTGCAACGTATACAAGTGTCGCGGATGTGTGATAGGAAATATTGATGGATTATAAAGTGCGTTCCCAAACAAAAGATTATTTATAAACTCTACCTTATTGTAAAATCTCAAATTTTACGAATAACGATTTAATTTTCTCGAAATATTTTTTTTAAAATTATGGTGTGGATTTGAGATAATGTTATAGTTGTGGGTAATATTTATAAATTTTGCATGGTACGCAAGTTGTTATATAATATTCGATTGGTCGGGGAATATTTGTTTTAACAGGGAATATTCGTACGACGACACAATCATTGGTGGACCCCACAACAGAATTATTATCGGATTGAGAAAACGACAAAAATATTTTATGAAAATAACGGTGGAAGTTTTATCGTTAATACTGTTGAACTACTCGGTAGTAAAAGTACAGTAATATGCGTGGTTGCATAATAGGACACGGTATTAATTATTGATGCTTATGTGAGAAGTCACTCAGTTTTGTTCAATTATTTTGTTAAAACTGATATTAGTTCTATTTGATTTTTAAGTATACAGATTAAATTATGTAGGGGGACCCTCAATCATTTTCAAAGAATACCATTCGATAGTTTTTTTTGGCAGGTTATGTGATTATTTGCTCAAGCTTGACATTTTGGCCAAACTTTTCAAATTAAGCATTATTATTAATAACTTGTGCACTAGGGTGTCTCCTTATTGGTCAAGGCTTTTATAAAGACATGTGTTAGTTTTTCTCATTGGCCATATTATGAAAAGACTGGAAGGTTGCGTAGTTTGTCAAGACAAGTTTTAGAAAATGTTTTGGTGCTTGTTAAATTAAGTTGTGTTCAATATTACATATATCACGAGTATTGATATTATATATATATATATATTAAAAGTTTTGTTTTATTAGACTATAAATAGAATATATTATATTTTATTTAAAAGGTTTTTCTTTAAATATGGACCGTCCAATTAAAGTAAATCAATCTAGACCGTTCATGGATTAGTTACTATGCATTCCATTCTTCTATAAATAGAAGCTCATTCCTTCATTATTTCTTATGAATTCACTGAAACTCTAGAGAGAGAAATAATAGAGAGAAAGAAGAAAAGTATTCTGCTACTTCACCACTTCTATATCAAGCTTCTTTTACGGTAAGAGATGTTATTTCTTTTGTATTCATGAAGAGAACTTCTGTTAGTCCATCTTTATTATTCTGTTGGAATAACCTGTATACGAGGGCTATCCTATACTTGGTGAAATTCTTCTCTATCCCATTCTTTATTATTCTGTTAGAATATCCTGTCTGTGCTTTACGCTGGACCTGGTTTCGTCTTTATTATTCCGTTCTTTATTATTCTATTGGAATATCTTGTCTATGCTTTACGCCGGACCTGGTTTCGTCTTTATTATTTCGTTCTTTATTATTCTGTTGGAACATTCTGTCGGTGTGAATTTTACCTGACCTGGTTCCGTTATTTATTATTCTGTTGGAATAACCTGTCTATGCGAAGCATCGCATGCATGGTGATTTCTGTTGTTATTTCATTCCTTATTATTCTGTTAGAACATCCTGTCAGTGTGAATTTCACCTGACCTGGTTTCGTTTTTTATTATTTTGTTGAAATAACCTGTCTATGCGAAGTACCACATGCATGGTGATTTCTTTTGTTATTCCATTCTTTATTATACTCAGTTGGTTAAAATTTTGACTTCTATACTCCATGAAATTAGTGGAATATCCTTGATATTTGCGCTTCATCCAGTATCTTTTCATGGAAATATACTTCTGAGCATTCTTGAATTTTACTTTACAAAGAAGTATCATGTTGACAATTTGGACGTTAGTAGTTTCTGGATAAAATAATTCTTGAATTTGTTTTATTGAATTCTTATATCATTGTCATCATCCTCATGTTTATATTTTTTGAAAGTCATCTGTGGCCTGTAGTGCATAGATGGACTTGGTATGATTATGACCAAGGATTATTCGGTGTAATCATGACCGTAATGTTACAAGTGATGTGGTAAAAGTCCTCATTGGCCCATAGTGCATTGATGAACAGTTGTTGGCATGATAAAAACTATTGATGAATACACTAATATCCTTGGCCCGTAATGCATGGATAATTTGTGGTTGTGACCCTAATGAATATCCTTGGCCGTAGTGCAGAGATGATGTGGATTATTTATTAAGCTGAGTCTCAGCGATAAAAGTGATGAAAACCTTTTTAAATCATAAAAGATAGTAGATTTTATTCTCTACTTGACTCTTTTAACGGATTGCATGTTTCGCTGCAGTTAAACTTGATGTCTATTGTATTTTATCAGTTTAACATTGTTGAGGAATAATGATAATTTATTCTGCATTATCTTAGATATAATATTTCTTACTGGGCTAGTTGAGCTCACCCTTTCTTTCACTGTTCTCTTTAGGAAATGAGAACGAAGTTGGGACTAGTCGGGGAACGGAGTGATGGTCCGAGATGGTGTCTTAGTAGTCCTCACTATTCTATAAAATAGTGTGATAATAAATGTAACGATGACTCTATTTGAGAGTAGATATTATCTAGAAGGCAATATTCCTGTTTAAAATCTCAGTTATGTTTTGTCGTGTTTTACACGACAGTTGTATAATTAAGTTTTTATTTGTATTTGTACCATGTATTTGGCGACTCAAGAATAGGTGATGTATACCTATTTTGGGGGCGTCACAGTTGGTATCAAAGCTTAGAGATATGATCTCTGACTGAGATATGAGACAAGAAATAGGAGGGGAAAGACAGGGAATTCCTTCACTAGTATGACCTACCTAAGTTTATTTGGTATTTAATTGGTCGGTTAGAGTATAGGGATAATATGTGATATGTTAATTAACCTTTGTTTTGTGGTAGTGTTTTAAAATGGCATCCGAGAATGTTGAGAACATGAACATCAATGTAGCACAAGAGACAGTTGAGTCTCCACAGATCAATAACCAGGATAATGTGCATCAGGAATGTGACAATCCTCATGTAAATAATAACATTGACCAAATGATGAATAACGGAATGTTCCGAGGCTTCATGCAATTCATGCAACATCAGGCGAGAGCGGCTTCTATCCAAAATGCACATAGAAACAATGGCAACTCTCAGACGGTCACCGCCAAACAGTTCAAGGAGCTGGGATCACCTGTGACGCCCCCAAAATAGGTATGCATCACTCATTCTGAGTCGCCATATATCACTCTATAAAAATCAAATACAAATTTCATTTCTACAACTGTTGAATTGTCGTGCAGAGTACGGCAACAGATAAGATGTGAGTTTCAATACAAAATCTATGTAACTCTCATGGTGCCTCGACCACCACACCTTAAAAAGGTACTTTACATAAAAGTATAATCAAAAACTGTTTTAGAAATTAAAATCTTTGGAACGTGCTCAAGGAAACCTTCATACATGGGAGGCCATGCGTCTAGGTTATGATAGATATCATATATCCACATAATTATTCTTGGTTGACCCAATAGACCCCAAAGAAAAATGAGAAGATTACTATCATCTTTTATCCAATGGTGAGTCTTCTCTTGACAGATAACTATCTCCACTGTCTCCAAGTGAAAATTATATTTCAAATAAACTCCAAGATCATATAGGTAGTGCTCGTAGATATACTCAGCAAGTGGATGTGCACAACCCTGTCTTATGATAACATGAGATTGTATGTCACTAGACATCTTGTACGATAGTAGCAAAACACCCTTCCAAAGTTGGTTTCACCTCACCCTATTCGGTTCACCAAAATTAAATATCAAATGACGTATACAATACAACACCCTTATCTAAAGTTCTCAATAAAATTATTTCCATACTATTTAGGGAGAACCTCAACAGATATAGACCACCGTTCTATTCCCCTGTTATCTCCGCTCGACCCAGCTACACTCTTATTAACTGAAAGAAATTGTGAAGCAAAAGGGTGAGCAACCCTAGTCCAGTAAAGAATATCATAACTAAAGATAATTTAATTATCAATAGCTTTCGTCAATAATAAATCAGAGGTTTAGAACATATGGTAGATGATAAAACTTTTCAACCATAGTGAAGCGGAACGAGCAATCCATTAAAAGAGTCAAATAGACCATCAGATTTATTATCTTCTCTACGTTAAAAGTCCACTAATAATGTTTATCCCTGTAACATCAATCAAAAATTCATGTCCACAATCATATGAATAACTCATAATCATAATTGTGATTCTGAATTACTTTTTCGCACCCAGGACGAAGATAATTTTCATCACCTATCTTCACCTGAAACATCAAAAATCATGGTTATACCAAATCACAATTCCTGCTCATAATCATACTAACAAATTCATCTTCGCACTACAGGCCAAAGATATACAACTGTAAAACTAATAATGCTGAGACTCAGCTTAATAAATAAACCACATCATCGAATCATCCCTGCACTACAGCCAAGGATATTCATTAAATCACATCAATGAATTAATATTTCATTGCTGAGACTCAGCTCAATAATTAATCCACATCATCGAATCATCCATGCACTACAGGCCAAGGATATTCGTTAATATCACGACCACGAATTATCTATGCATTACGGGCCATAGATAATCGTGTTTTCATTAACGGTCCTGATCATGCCATAAAACAATTCATCTTTGCACTCTTGGCTGAAGAGAATCCATAGCCATAATCATACCAAAAACTGTCCATCAATGCACTACGGGCCAATGAGGACTTTTTCCATATCATTTGTAACATTACAGTCATGATTATACCGAATAATCCCTGGTCACAATCATACCAAGTCCATCTATGCACTACAGGCCACAGATGACTTTCAACAAAATATAAACATGAGGATGATGACAACGATATAAGAATTCATTAAAATAAGTTCAAGAATTAGTTTAACCAAGAACTAATAAAATCCAAATTGTCAACATGATACTTCTTTGTAAAGTAAAATTCAAGAATGCTCAGAAGAATATTTTCATGAAAAACTACTGGATGAAGGGCAAATATCAATGATATTCCACTAATTTCATGGAGTATAGAAGCTAAAACTTTAACTAACTGAGTATAATATAATATATGAAACTACAAATAGATTTTTGCCGCCATGCGGTAATCCACAATTTAATAAGGAATGAATACAAAGGACCATTCACCATACATGTGATAATCCACATAGACAGATTATTCCAACAGAATAATAAAGAATGGAATATCAGAAGAAATCACCATACATGCGATAGATCGCACCGACAGGTTATTCTCAACATAATAATAAATAACGAAACCAGGTCAGGCGTAATACGCATCGACGTGATATTCCAACAGAGTAATAAAGAATGGAATAACAACAAAAATCTCCAGGTATACGGTAATCCGCGTATACAGGTTATTCCAACAGAATAATAAAGAATGGAATAACAACAGACTTCACCAGGTATACGGTAATCCGCGTATACAAGTTATTCCAACAGAATAATAAAGAATGGAATAACAACATACTTCACCAGGTATACGGTAATCCGCGTATACATGTTATTCCAACAGAATAATAAAGAATGGAAAAACAACAGACTTCACCAGGTATACGGTAATTCGCGTATAAAGGTTATTCCAACAGAATAATAAATACAGAATGATAAATAATGGAACTAGGTCAGGTGAAATTCACACCGACAGGATATTCTGACAGAATATTAAATGTGGAATAATAAATAATAGAACTAGGTCAGGTGAAATTCACACCGACAGGATATTCCGACATAATATTAAATGCGAAATAATAAATAATGGAATCAGGTCAGGTGAAATTCACAACAACAGGATATTCCGACATAATATTAAATGCAAAATAATAAATAATGGAACCAGGTCAGGTGAAATTCACACCGACATGATATTCCGACAGAATATTAAAGAATGGAATAATAGAAGAATTTCACCATGTATGCAGTACTTTGCATTTACAAGTTATTCCAACATAATAATAAAGAATGGAATAATAGAAGAAGATCACCAAGTATATGGGAGTCCGCGTATACAAGTTATTCCAACAGAATAATAAAGAATGGAATAACAGAAGTTCTCTTCATGAATACAAAAGAATAACACCCCTTACTATAATAATAATATCTCTTACCGTAAAAGAAACTGGATATAGAAGTAGTGAAGTAGCAGAATACTCTTCTTCTTTCTCTCTATAGATTTTCTCTCTATAGCTTATCTCTATAATTTCTCTCTCTAGAGTTTCAGTAAATTCATAAGAAATAATGAAGGAATGAGCTTCTATTTATAGAAGAATGGATTGAATAGTAACTAATTCCTGAACAGTCCAGATTGATTTACTTTTAAACGAACGGTCCAGATTAAAACTTAAAGCAATGGTCCATACTGATTCACTATTAAAACTTTAAACCAGCGATCCATAATGATCCACTATTAAACCTTTAAACCAGCGATCCATACTGATTCACTATTAAAACTTTAAACCAACGATCCATATTGATTTACTAATATAAATTCTACCAACGGTCTGAAAAATTAGCACATCTCCTCATGGAATAATATTGTACCCAAAAATAATTTGGACCGGAAAGAAATATATTATTCAGGTGAATAGTAACTCGTGAATAGTACTCCAACATGAAAAGTGTCCCGAATACCCGATTAAACAATATAACCTCCAGACATCAATTATCATCGGAATAGATGTTGATTTCTACTAACACAAATAATCCCAACACAATGAAACTATCAAATTCATCTTTAATCAACACGAGCTTATTCATCATTAATATTATAACTCACAATATTTAACAACTAGGTCGTTTCCAGGAAAGAGGGGGCTTTCCAATAAAGATTTCTCCCTATTTGCGCGCAATTAGGTGACTAAATCTCTCCTTGATAGAACTTCTAGACATTGTAAATATTGCAATTTAATAATATAAATAACTTTGTCGTCTCAATTATTGATTTAATAATATAACATATTATACAGAAGATACTGTGATAATAATTGAATCAATAATATGATAGATATGATGCAGCAATTATTGTAGCAATAATTGAGTATAACTAAGTGACTTCTCAAATAAGCATCAATAATCGATACCATATGCTACTATGCAACCACACGTATTTTACCACCGATTATTTTATAACAACTTGCTTACTTTGCAAATTTTTCACATATCACCCTTAACTTTAACCTTTATCAATTTAACCATTTACTAAATAGAATAATTATAAGAAAATTGAATACTTTCATTTCATAAAATTCGGGGTCTCACACCACCGGAGTTTTTTGGAGAGCCAAAACCACTAAAGGTGAAGATGTGGATAAAACAGACCAACAAGATATTAGATGTCTTGGGTTGCTCCAAAGAGCAAAAGGTTCCCTTTGCCACCTTCATGTTGCAGGCAGAGGCAGATTACTGGTGGGAATCTGTAAAGCGTACTCAACCTGCCGCACTGAAGATGAATTGGGAGAAGTTTCAAGAATTGTTCAACGACAAGTACTTTCCCGAAAATATTCATCACGTGAAAGAGGTAGAGTTCATTAAACTGGAACAAAACAACATGACCGTGTCGCAGTACGAACCCAAGTTTGCCGAGCTGTCCCGGTTTACGTCTTATTTGGTTGATAATGAGGAGAGAATAATGCGAATGTTTCTAAGAGGTTTGAAACCCGAGATACATCAATATCTTATCTCTTATAAACTAAGTTTGTATTCAGATATTGTTAATAGGGCTCAGTTATTGGAGCGCGATAAAGAGTCAGCCCAACCAAAGGAGAGCAGCCGACAAAATGATAATACCAGTGATAACATTCATCGAAGTGGTGACAATAAGCGTGTAAGAAATCAACATGCCAGAAATGGTAACCACTTCGGTGGTAATCATGGCCAAAACCATAAGAATGGACATTTAAAAAAAAGAAGATTCAACAATGATGGAAAGACGTCAGTATCAGCACCTGTCGTTAAGGAAGGAGAACGACCACCTATCATATGCTTCAAATGTGGAGCGGAGGGACACATCAGTTCAAACTATGCGATGCCCTCCAAAGCATGTTACAATTGTGGAAGAGAAGGACACAATTTTGTTGTTCACCAAAGATAAGTTCAGCTAGGATGGAGGCACCAAAGGACACTCTAGAAAAAGTCAAAACCGGTAGTTCAAGGGAGAGCGTTTTTCGTGACCTCCCAGAAAGCAAGGAACCAAAATGAGGTCATCACGAGTAAGCTTATCATAAACTCTAGTGAAGTATATACCTTATTTGATACCGGTTCTACCCATTCTTTTATTTCTCCTACTTGCACTCAACGTTTAAATTTGACTCCGGATAAATTAGACTTTGATTTATCTGTTGAAACTCAGTTGCGAGAAACCTTCGTTACATCCACTATTTATAAATCTTGTTTGATTCAAATCACACTACTAGAAAAACAAGAATATGTGACGGAATTTTGTGACAGTTTTTAAAAACCATCACAAAAGATAGTAATTTGTGATGGACTTTTTAAGCAATCACAAAATAATAGTATATATGATGACTCTTAGTGATGACTAATTTTGCCATCAATGTATTATAATTGTGATGGCCATGTCAATCACACCAATTTTTTCACGCAAAATAAAGTTTCTTTTTGTGACGCACTAAGTCATCACTTATAGATATACCCTTTTCGTGATTGCATTTAAGCTATCACTAATATTTTAATATAAGAAATAATCAAAATAATATTTTATGACGGTCGTGACAATCATTAAAAAGTTAGATTTTTGTGACGACTTTTATTTGCAATTATAAAAAGAAGGTATTTTGTGATGGAATTTTCAAGCCGTCACAAAACAATACAATATATGATGGCTCTTAGTGATGACTAATTTTATCATCATTATAGAGTATTTATGACTGTTATTGCAATCACCAAATCTTATTTGAAAGTAATTTTGTTTAGTAAGTCAACTCATATATGTTTCCTTTTATATTTTGTTTTAAAATTATAATCTGGTGTAGTGGTAACACTCGTTATTTAGTTTGCAAATGGGAGAGGGTTCGAATCCTACAAGTATCATTTGATTCAATTAATATAGATATAATTAATATAGTTAAATAAATTATACGTAAATAGAGATTCACGTTCTTACATTTGATCCCTAAAGTCTTGTTTTTTTTGTGATGACTTTGATAATCACAATAGATTATATGTTAATGTGATTGTATTAATCATCACAAAAGCACTAAGCGTTTACGTGATTGCCAAAATCATCACGTAAAACCTTTCATGATGAGCGTATACAAGACGGCCATTGTGATGTTTAAAGCCATCACGTAAACCTTTCGTGATGATTTTCCTACTTTTTGTGATGGATTTAGGCCATCACAAATGACCATTTTTTAGTAGTGTCAACACTTTCACGTTACCTGTCGATCTTATCTCTTTGAAAATACTTGCCTTTGATGTGATTTTAGGAATCGATTGGTTAACTACTCATCATGCTAAAATCAATTATTTTCGTAAGGTTGTTAGCTTTCATATTCCTAACCAACTTGTTATGTGAATTCAAGCAACCAAACCACTAAAGTCAATCACTGTCATATTAAGCTTTAAGTAAAGAGCCCTGAGCCTTTCGTTGTTGACTTCCTTGTGTAGAATGGACCGAAGCCAGACTTTCTATAGGCGACGTCGTGAATGACGGTGGCAAGTTGATAGGTATCAATGTGACGTGTTATCCAAGTCTTGGATGAGGGTCACAGTTTTGAATGAAATTTCTATTGTTAATAAATTTCCAGATGTATTCTTGAAGACTTTTTGGCCTACCTCAGATCGTGAAATTGAATTTTATACTGACCCCAGTACAAAACTCATTTCTTAAACCCTCAAATATTTTCTTCACCCAAAATGAACGTAACATGCACCAAAGATGTTGGCTCGAGCTGTTGAAGATTACGATCGTACCATTCAATATCATTGTAGAAGAGCGAACGTGGTAGCTGACACGTTGAATAGAAGATCATATGTGTTTACGAGTGAAATGTTATTAACACAAAGACCCATTTCATATAAATGATGAAGATAGAGTTAAAGACTCTAAGGACCCACGTGAAGATAACGAATATACGATTAGAATCGACTTTAATCGATAAAGCTAAAGCCGCTCAAGCTACATACTCAGAGACGATGAATGTGAAGAAGAAGGTTCAAGAGAGAGTTATTCTAGAAGCAAGAATCGACGAAGAGAGAAAATCTCAACCCTCGATTTTATTGGCCCATTTGAAATCCTCGATCGAGTAGGAACTGTGGCCTATAGACTCGTTTTACCGTCAAATATGTTGCGTGTTCATAACGTTTTATCACGTACCGATGTTACGTAAATATGTGGACGACCCGAACCACGTTATTGAATTGGAACTATACGAGATAGCAGAAGATTTAACGTATGAGGAGATACGTGTTAAAATCTTGGATAAGAAGAATCGTATTCAACACTCAAAGGCTATACCTTAAGAGTTAGAATCTAACGAAGTGTCTTTATTTGTTCGGCATATCATGTACGTACGTAAATTTCGAGGGCAAAATTTCATAAGGATGGGAGATTGTAAAATCCAAATTTTACGAATAAAGATTTAATTTTCTCAAAATATTTTTTCAAAATTATGGTATGGATTTGAGATAATGTTATAGTTGTGGGTAATATTTATAAATTTTGCATGGTACGCAAGTTGTTATATAATATTTAATTGGTCGGAGAATATTTATTTTAACAGGGAATATTCGTACGACGGCACAATCATTGGTGGACCCCACAACGGAATTATTATCAGATTGAGAAAACGACAAAAATATTTTCTGAAAATAACGGCGGAAGCTTTACCGTTAATACTGTTGAATTACTCGGTAGTAAAAGTACAGTAATACGTATGGTTGCGTGGTTGCACACGGTATTGATTATTGATGCTTATGTGAGAAGTCACTCTGTTCTGTAAAATAGTGTGATAATAAATGTAACGAGGACTCTATTTGAGAGTGGATATTGTCTAGAAGGCAATATTCCTGTTTAAAATCTCAGTTATGTTTTGTCGTATTTTACACGACAATTGTATAATTAAGTTTTTATTTGTATTTATACCATGTATTTGGCGACTCAAGAATAGGTGATGTATACCTATTTTGGGGGCGTCACACTTATCTTCCCTAAGTTTTTTGGTATGACACTTTTTTCTTCCATAAGAGATGTGCCCTTCCGCTATATCTTGTACTTGAAAAATATATTGATAAAAATAAAAATAATATTATATATAATAATTACTAATATCAATATTTTTAAAACATAAATTAAGAGTGAATAGTAATAGTAACATGAGAATAATATTACCTGTTTACCCGCCTTCTCTATGAAGCCAGACTCGAATGAGTAGGAGGGAACATAAGTCTGGGTGGTGGGGATGTATATACCCTTTTGCTATATCTTATACCTGAAAATTGATATTGATAAAAATAAAATTAATAATAATTGCTAATATTAATATTTTTAAAACATATAATTAAGAGGAAATAGTAATAGTACATGTAATTCTGCATGCTCTATAAAGCTAGACTCGAATGAGTAGGAGGACACATAAGCCTAGGTGTTGGTGATGTACTCTTTCGTTATTTCTTGTACCTGAATAATATTCATGTTATTATTATTTTTAATAATAGTAATAGTAATATTAATATTTTTATTAATATGAATAATAACATTATTCATATTATTAATATTATTCATAATATTAATAGTAATATTAAGCATGCTAATTACTATTACTAATTATTATTAATCATTAATAATATTAATATTAACATTCATATTAAGTATCTGAACTTTCGCCTTCTCTGTGAAGTCAGACTCGAATGAGTATGAGAGAACATAAGTCTGAGTGGTGGGGATGTAACTCTCTTGTACTGCATCATTACTTGGCTTATCTCGCTCTTGGTTCCATTGGGAGAATAAAGAATGAGATCCTTCACCATTGAGCCCCCTGTTGAGTTACATTGTTCCCTCTAACTTCAGATTTGTATACACTGTGTAATGGTGGTCCCATACCTGTTTCTCAACTACATAGTCTGGAGGTATCTTAATAAAAACAAAGCACTTATCAAGTAAGGACTTTGAACTCTCAACCTGTCATATAAGATAAACACAATATTAGTATTAGTAAACAAGATAGGATGTATAAATGTAATATGCATAAATTAATGCATGTCACATAAGTTAAAATATGCAAATTTTAGTGTACCATGTGTATAAGTTGATGATGCTGCCACTGTAAACAGTTTGGGGCTCATAAGTAGGGTCTGGGTCCCCTTCCCGTCGAGGGCGATGTAATTTTCTATGTGTAATTTTCCTATACCAAGCCATGTATGAATCAAGTTTCACGTAGTTGGAAATTTCGTACTGTTGTCCCTTAAGATGCTCCATGTAAGCCTTATAATGCACGATGTACTCTCGCCTCAAGGCCATGCAATCAACGACGAAAAATCTATGTTCTTTTTCCTATCTAATATTGTCATGATTTTCTGCCAGAGATGGTATATCTTGTAGGAACCCATACTGTCTCATCATCCTGTTTGACATCTGGTATTCTACTATATCAAAATGGATCAAGGGGATTCTACCAGATCCAAATAACCTTCCTTCAAAATTAAATCCATTTATATCATCATCGCACCTCATGTAAGGGCGCCAAACTACTTGCCATTCAGGCTGTACATCTAACTCCCCTCGATAAAATGTCAAATGATGATGGGGATTATGTCGTCTATCAGGGTAATTGTGATTTTCTGAGTATGCTCACGCTAGGGCCCTAGGTAACCATAATTATGATTGTGGCCAAGGGTTAGGCCTTCCTAATTTTAAAGCTTGTAGGCCTAAAATTATAAAAATGTGACACAATCAGTTAATATATTTCACTCCTTTTTTAGTGGCAGTATATAAAGACCTATACAAATACCCTAACACAGCCGCACTTCAAAGAATACATTACACAAATTTCAGCGTTGACAATAAAATACATATACTTGGGATGAACAAAATTTTTATCCCTAGTGGGGAACAATATTACCCCCACACAACTAAAGAATGTAGGCCTTTGTGCATCGATCAATAATTTCCTTACTTGCTTTAGGCGAAAAATTATTAAAATGCTCCTTGCAACCACAATAATGAAATAGAGCCGCATTTTTTTGATTCCTGATATTCAGCAGTGACTTCATTACCAAAACATTCTTTAAAATGAGTCAATGGAGTGTCAAATAATTAATGGATAAGTTAAGGGTTTGTCGACCACCAGCAATCCAAGAATGAAGTATACATCCTCTAAAGTTATTGTAATTTTCCCACAATTTAGGTAAAAACTATTGGTTCCGGCCGCCATTGCTCCACCAGGTAAGGACACGAGCCCAATGTCAGTTTGTGGTACAACTGTCGGATAATCAAAAACATCAAACCCACATTTTTGTAGAAGAGTTTTTTGAACTTTTGTTAATATCCATTGATTGTATTTTTTCAGTTAATTAACTTGTGAGTAGTCTTCCCCTGTCTTTTTCGTCATATACATCACCTGACACATGATTTTGTTAGTCGTAAAGAACACTTGGGTCAATTGGTCCATAATTTCAATTGTCCATCTAGTACCTAAAAAAATAACATAAAAGGTTTTTAATATTATTTAATTACTATGTAACACGATTATATCCCATTAATCATTATAATGTCCCAAACATAATTCAATATTATTTATTTTATAATTATTTAAATAATTTTATTTTTCAAAATTTTCATAATCATTATTAGTCCCAATACATCATTACATGCATATAATGTCCCAAACACAATTCAATATTTACAGTTAATAAAATACCACTCCCTTCTAATTATTATGCACAACAATTTAACAAATTAATGAAGATAAAATAATGCACAACATAAAAAAAATAACTTTTTCATCACATAACAATATATTTACCCAAACGCATAGCTCACTATATTTTGTCAAAATAAACATAAATAATAAAAAAAATACTCCATTACAATTATTATTCAAAGCTATTTAATAATAAGTTGAAAACCGTCGTTGTATATAGCCGGTTCGTTCTTAGTTCGCTCCTTCCAGTTCGTTGGAGAAGTGGACTATATATATGTGTTGTGTGTGTGTGTGTGTGTGTTGCATGTTATTTTGTTAAATAATAAATAATATATATGCTTCAGGTTACTTTGTTAAATAATAAATAATAAATATTTTATTTATGCTTCATTGAACCTACACACACATACACACACACATACAAATACTGCAAGACATATAAATACTTTGCAACAAATAATATATATATATATATATATATATGAACATAAAAAAGAATGAATAAAATAATTTAATAGTTAGACATTATTAAATCATATATTTATTATATTTATATATAAAGGTAATATAGTAATAGTGTAGTTTTAAAAAAAAATTATTTTCCATTCCCTTCCCTTCCCTTCTTTTCTCTTTTTTTAGAACTCACAAACATAATAAGGGAAAATTATAATTCCCTTCTCATCTCATTCTATATTTTTCTTTCTCATCCCTCCAAACTCACAAACGCAATATAATAGACGTGCTTGCCACAAATAAGTTCATATATACCTAACGTTGACTATGTACAAGAATAAAACAAATTCTATATTTCATATATTTGTATATTCACTTTACATACTTTATAATGCATCATAAAAATTAAAGATGAAAAAACAAATTAGTTTCTCATGTTTTTTTGTTTGAAACCCAATTTCAATGTAGATTGTTTTGATCAACAAGCCAACCAACCAACTAGTATTCCAACTCGATTAATTAAACTTCCATTCTTGAAGACCGTACGTCGAGCCCACCATGTTTGACCATCTCGATTCCATTTTCACATAGGCAATTCAATATTTTTATATATTAAAGAAGTAGATATCCAAGGATTAAAAAAAATAAAAAATTATTGGACGCTCAGTCCATATTATTCCTCTCCATCATCTTCCAAATTTAGAATTTATTTTTGATAACGAGAATTAGTGATTGATAACATTTAATCACTGGGAAGCTTCCTTTTGATTAAAGGTGGGACAATTTCATGAAATTCAATTTTTTTTTAATTTAAACTAGCTCCCAATGATCAGTACAAACTACAAGGTAAAAGATTTAATACAGATTAAGTAAAATTGCAATGAACTTATAAAATTGTAAAAGAAAATTGTATTACTCAGAATTAAGTACAATTAATACATTTTGCATAAATAAACATGTATTTGTTTGGCCATAAATAATTAACACGTACGGTCAACCCTTATTCATCCTATAGGTGTCCATGAAACGACTCTTACTTGAAGTATTAATATTTCTATTATAATTTGAACTTGATGGTCTCATCCTCATCCTCATCCTAATACTTTCAATTTGTCTTGCAGTAAGGTTTATGGTATTAAGAGCGGATTTCAGTTTATGTTTAACCCGGATACCATCAACATCCTCAAAACCCTCCACCTCCTTCTCCACAAAGGTCTTTTCCATTCACAACCACCATTGGCAACCTAATTACATTGTCATTCCCCACCAGCTCCTCCAGCTCCGTAATATATTTTGGGTCCTTGTAACAGTTTCGCTCCTCAAACATCACATTATTCTTCACCATTATCAACCTTAGAATCGCATTTGATCCAATGCCATCTTCCTTTCCAGTCGTGTACAGAACTACCTTGTCCTTCCCTTTACTAGACCACGTCGAGTCAGAGCGGTTGCCTTGTAGGACTGGATTTACCGGCAATGGGAGGCCGAGTTGGGGGAACTCTTCAGACAATTTTTCTCCAAACAATTTTACAATTTTTTTTATAAAATTGTTTTGCATTCTGTAGTCAATTGGAAAAATACATTAAAGAAGTTAATTAAAGACATACTATTTGAATCAAAACAATGATTGTAGTAAAAAAAAATTCTCCATAAGTTTTAAAAAAAAAGCATTTTGACAAATCATTCATTCCCTAGAAATTAAAAGTCATACATAAATATCACCAAAAAGTAAAATAAATAAATAATAAAAAGGAAAAGGGAATTAAAAAGGTTGGTTACCCTTGGACATGCTCTCCAAGAATGTTGGCAACTTGTACAAGCGCTTGCCTCCACTTTTCCACCTTGTCGTCATTGTGCCTCTCCTTATGCCTTTCAAGTGCAGCACCGTAATTCCCCCGTTGGTGCTTAATGTCTTTGGGTTCTACCTCATAAAATATGGGTATGATGAAATATTTAGAGTTCTTCTTGCGATCTAGGATGAGGAGAAGTTCATCAAGACACCACGTTGAATACGCATAATTTTCAGAGAATACCACTATGGCACTCATAGAGCCTTTGATTCCATCTCGAATTCTTGAATCTACTTGGTCGCCTACACGTATAGTCTCCTTGTCCATGAACGTTTCGAATCCTTCAGCTTTCAAAGCGTCATACAAGAAGCAAGTAAACTTATTGCGGGTTTCGCCTTTAAAACTCAAGAAGCAATGACAAAAGGAGTTATCTTTGTCCATGTACAAGTTAAATTAATGGTGTCTATGCACTAGCTCTGATATACTATTCAATTTCAGACAGTCCTCCTCAATACACCGTACGTAGAGGTGTAATGCCAACACATATAAAGAAATGGATTCACAAAGTCAAATGAAGCCAATATTACATGCATATATATATATATATATAATCCAATTCGATATACGACTTTTAGACAACTGGCGAATTAATTAAGTACTAATTTTGGATGGATGTTGTGAACTCAAGCTGAATATTGAAAAACCTAATCTGGCTTGCTTAAATTTCGTTTCACTACAGACCCAAGGATTAAAAAAATTATGCATGATGCGTTGAACTTCATAAAAGAAATAAGTGGTCTACTCATCTAATGAATTGAAAATGTCATACACACATGGGCCAGAATAGAGAAGGGATCGAAATTAGTGATTTATGATATTGTCGTTGCCTAACAGGGAATTTTATAATTTTACATTACTCCATTTCTTCTCACTTTCCTTCTTATCTTTTCGGTTTATGTCTACAAGAATCACTTTCTCTTCCAACCATCTATCTCTTCACGTTTCCAAGCATATGCAGCAAAAGATACCCAATTTTTTAGGCATTAATTTTTCAAATTAGATCCGTAAATTAATTAAAAAATAGCAATTGGGTCATTATGTTAAATTAACTTAACGTCAGTTAAACTATTTCATATTTTTTTCCTACCTGGCTACTAAAAAAAGGAAAAGAAAAATAACTCCGCAAAAATCATTACAAAATCAAAACCAGTGTAACTTTCTCTCTCTAAAAACATATATATACATTATACTCAGTACTACTTTCTTTCTCTAGAAATAGAGTTGCCGGTGGCTGAATCAAATGCGATGAGGAGTGAATTCTCGCATCTCTGTCTGTGCCTCAACCCGGCGACAAATCGGGGTGAGCCGGAGATGATCTTCACGGCGACCGAGCCGTTGGATGAAACCCTAGGTCACTCATTTTGCTATGTTCGTTCGTCTGCTGATTTCTCTCTCCTACTCCGTTCGATCTTTATCTCTCCTACTCCATTCGATTGGTTTGTTTCACCGTCGCAGTCACTCCGGTTCTCTCATTCTCATGAACCGGTGAAGTCTAAGCCAGTCGGGTAACCAGAAACCAGATTCAAGGCTATTTCAGGAGCCCCGATGAGTGCGAACACCTCGACTTTGTTCTCATTCTCATGAACACATGCAGATTGTTGCCAATTAATCCAAAATTTGTTCTTCCCAAATATTAATTAAGAGCAAACTTTCCGATCCATACCGTAAGACCCCAACTTTGATGAATAAAAATAAATTTTCTATAATTATCATTTTTAAATATTATAAAATTAATTTGATATAATGTTATAGTTGTGGGTAATATTTATAAATTTTACAAAGTAAGCAAGTTGTTATATAATATTCGATTGGTCGGGGAATATTCGTTTTAACAGAAAATATTCGTACGATAACACAATCATTGGTGGACCCCACAATAGAATTATTGTCGAATTGAGAAAACGACAAAAATATTTTATTAAAAATAACGACAGAAGTTTTACCGTTGATACTGTTGAACTACTCGATAATAAAAGTACAGTAATACGCGTGGTTGCATAGTAGCACACGGTATTGATTATTAATACTTATGTGAGAAGTCACTCAGTTTGATTCAATTATTGTCGATATTTTATATGTTATTAAATCAATAATTGAGATGACAAAGTTGTTAATATTATTAATTACATTATTAACGATGTCTAGAAGTTCTGCCAAGGAGAGGTTTGGTCACCTAATTGCGCGCCAATAGAGAGAAATCCTTATTGGAAAGCCCCATCTTTCCTAAGAACGACCTGATCGATTAATGGTGTGAATAATAATAACGATGATGAAGTTTTGTTTTATTAGTATTATTAACGTAATAAAACAGAAAAACTTTTTATATAAAACATAAAACTTTTATAAAGTTATTCGTTTTATTAGGCTAATAGTAAAATCTTTTTATATAAAACAGAATACTTTTATAAAGTTATTCGTTTTATTAGACAATAATTAGAATATATTATATTTTATTATGCATAGTATTTGCATAGTGCCTGCATAGCGTTTCTATAGTAAAATCTTTTATAAAGTTATTTCGTTTTATTAGATTATAAATAGAATATATTATATTTTATTTAAAAGTTTTTGCTTTAAATATGGACCGTTCGATTAAAGTAAAAAATATGGACCGTTCATGGATTGGTTACTATTCATTCCATTCTTCTATAAATAGAAGCTCATTCCTTCATTATTTCTTACGAATTCACTGAAACTTTAGAGAGAGAAACTATAGAGAGAATTCTTCTTCTATAATCTTGAGCATATTTCTTTAGAGTTTAAGAAAGCTTTGAACGTAGTACAAGTTTTCTTCGAGTATATCCTCGCCCTACCAGTCGGAATACTCTTCTTTCAAAGGTAAGGGATATTATTTGTTGTCCCCGTAAGGGGTATTATTTCTTTTGTATTCATGAAGAGAACTTCTGTTATTTCATCTTTATTATTATGTTGGAATAACCTATATACGCGGTCTACCCTATACTTGGTGAAATTTTTCTGTATTCCATATTTATTATTCTGTTGGAATATCCTGTCTGTGCTTTACGCCAGACCTGGTTTCGTCTTTATTATTCTATTGGAATATCCTATCTGTGCTTTACGCCAGATCTGGTTCCGTCTTTATTATTCATTATTCTGTTGGAACATCCTGTCGGTGTGAATTTCACCTGACCTGGTTCCGTTATTTATTATTCTGTTGGAATAACCTGTCTATGCGAAGTACCACATGCATGATGATTTCTGTTGTTATTCCATTCTTTATTATTCTGTTAGAACATCCTGTCGGTGTGAATTTCACCTGACCTGGTTCCTTTATTTATTATTCTGTTGGAATAACATGTCTATACGAAGTACCGCATGCATGGTGATTTCTGTTGTTATTCCATTCTTTATTATTCTGTTGGAATATCCTGTCAGTGCGTATTACGCCTGACCTGGTTTCGTTATTTATTATTTTGTTGGAATAACCTGTCTATGCGAAGTACCGCATGCATGGTGATTTCTTTTGTTATTCCATTCTTTATTATACTCAGTTGGTTACAGTTTTGACTTCTATACTCTATGAAATTAGTGGCATATTTTTGATATTTGCACTTCATCTAGTATCTTTTCATGGAAAGATTCTTCTGAGCATTCTTGAATTTTACTTTACAAAGAAGTATCATGTTGCCAATTTGGACGTTATTAGTTCCTGGATATAATAATTCTTGAATTTATTTTATTGAATTCTTATATCATTGTCATCATCCTTATGTTTATATTTTGTTGAAAGTCATACGTGGCCTGTAGTGCATAGATGGACTTGGTATGATTATGACCAGGAATTATTCGGTGTAGTCATGACCGTAATATTACAAATGATGTGGTAAAAGTCCTCATTGGCCCATAGTGCATTGATGGACAGTTGTTGGCATGATTATGGCTATGGATTCTCTTCGGCCAAGAGTGCAAAGATGAATTATTTTATGGCATGATCAGGACCGTTGATGAAAACACGATTATCTTTGTCCCGTAGTGCATAGATAATACGTGGTCATGATATTAACAAATATCCTTGGCCTGTAGTGCAGGGATGATTCGATGATGTAAATTAATTATTGAGCTGAGTCTCAGCAATGAAATATTAATTCATGGATGTGATTTAATGAATATCCTTGGCCGTAGTGCAGGGATGATTCGATGATGTGGTTTATTTATTAAGCTGAGTCAAAGCATTATTGGTTTTACAGTTGTATATCTTTGGCCTGTAGTGCAAAGATGGACTGTTGATTATTGGTTTTATAGTTGTATATCTTTGGCCTGTAGTTCAATGATGGACTGTTGGTTATTGGTTTTACAGTTGTATATCTTTGGCCTGCAGTGCAAAGATGGACTGTTGGTTATTGGTTTTACAGTTGTATATCTTTGGTCTGTAGTGCAAAGATGAACTGTTTATTATTGGTTATACAGTTGTATATCTTTGACTGTAGTGCAAAGATGAATTTGTGAGTATGATTATGAGCGGGAATTGTGATTTGGTATAACCATGATTTTTGATGTTTCATGTGAAGATAGGTGATGAAAATTATCTTCGTCCTGGGTGCGAAAAGGAAATTCAGAATCACAATTATGATTATGAGTTATTCATATAATTGTGGACAGAAATTGTTGATTGATGTAACAGAGATAAAACATTATTGGTGGACTTTTAACTTGGAGAAGATAATAGACCTGATGGTCTCTTTGACTCTTTTAATG
Organism: Panax japonicus; assembly: GCA_020205505.1. NCBI lineage: Eukaryota > Viridiplantae > Streptophyta > Magnoliopsida > Apiales > Araliaceae > Panax > Panax japonicus. The sequence goes on from CM035110.1 coordinate 78,348,989, forward strand.
GATTGCTCGTTCCGCTGCAACTATGGTTGAAAAGTTTTATCTTCTACCATATGTTCTAAATCTCTAATTTATTATTGACAAAAGCTATTGATAATTTAATTATCTTTAGTTATGATATTCTTTACTTGGCTAGTTGTGCTCACCCTTTTGCTTCACAATTCCTTTCAGGTAATAAGAGTGTAGCTGGGTCGAGCGGGGATAACAGGGGAATAGAAAGGTGCTCTATAGCTGTTGAGGTTCTCCCTAAATAGTATGAAAATAATTTTATTGAGGATTTTAGATAAGTGTATCGTATTGTATACGTCATTTGATATTTAATTTTGGTGAACCGAATAGGGTGAGGCGAACCCAACTTTGGAAGGGTGTTTTGTCACTATTATACAAGATGTCTAATGACATACAACCTCGTGTTATCATAAGACAGGGTTGTGCACATTCACTTGCTGAGTATATCTACGAGCACTACCTATATGATCTTGGAGTTTATTTGAAATATAATTTTCACTTGGAGACAGTGGAGATAGTTATATGTCAAGAGAAGACTCACCATTTGAAAGAAGATGATAGTAATCTTCTCATTTTTCTTTGGGGTCTATTGGGTCAACCAAGGATAATTCTGTGGACATATGATATCTATCATAACCTAGACGCATGGCCTGCCATGTACGAAGGTTTCCTTGAGCACTTCCCAAAGATTTTAATTTCTAAAACAGTTTTTGACTGTACTTTTATGTAACGTACCATTGTAAGGTTGTGGTCGAGGCACCATGAGAGTTACATACATTTGTATTAAAACTTACAGTTTAACTGTGATCGTACTCTGCACGACAGTTCAACAGTTGTATAAATAAAGTTATAAATGATTTTTATAGTGTATTTTCTGGCGACTCAAGATGGGTGATGTATATCTATTTTGGGGGCGTCACAGTCTTACTTGTTCCTGTAGACTCACTGTTAGATTTCGATAACTAATTTATATGTTTGTTGCAGGCCAATGCCATTCTTGTTTGGGCCATCCCTCCTCTCGCCCGAACCACCAAGAAGGAGGTTCAGCTGAGGACGGATGTACAGCTGCTTGAGGCTGAGGTCCGGGGCTTGACCTTGGACTTGAAGAAAGAGAAGGATCTCCACGCGGAGACTCGAACTCAAGCGATCCAGGCTAAACGAGAGTCTGACGAGCTCAAAGAACAACACTCCCTATCCAACAAGAATTCGTCGGCCTCGAGGGTCATGCCAAGAGGCTTTTAGAAGAGAAGGATCAATTGGCTGGAGAGGTCAAGGATCGGGAGAAAGCGATCGCCTCCATTACTGAGAAAGTTTTGGAGATACACGACAAGATGATGCATGTGATCCGTGACAACAACTCTTTATCGGCATACACCCAAAGCAAGTCTACCAGACCCGTTCGTAATGGTTCTGTTATTCCTGCCCCGATCTTAATCAGTTTTTCTGGATTCCCCGGTATCAACTCCACATCTTCTGTCTCTTCTACCGGCAGTGCCATGGGTTCAGTGCTACTATCGGTGAATGGCTCCATCTCGATGGCCATTGTTTGTTTCTGTTTACTGACCCCGACCCCTGAGGAAATCAAAGTGTTTTGATAGCACCTTCGGGCAATGTCAGGATCTCTTTTTACCTCCTCGATCCCGTTCGGTGTCAGAAATTTGATTTTGAAGTGAGGTATGGATGTCACTACTTGCAATGCTTCTAGTGTTGGTCTCCACAGGATAGCGTTGTATTCCGAATCTACATGTACCACGAAAAATTTGACTAAGACTTCTGACTGTTGAGGGGTTGTGCCAAACCTGACTAGTAGCTCTATCGTTCCTGACACATGCACTGGGTCGCCACTGAAATCGTATAGCTGACTCTCTCTGTAACACCCCCTTCCCGAAAAGGAAAGGGAGGTCACGTGCAAAACACAGCAAACCTCAAAATTAGTAAACAGAGCACTAAAGACTTCAAATATGTAATAATGATAACCATCAATAAGGCATTAAATACGATTCTCAACATAGAGTCAAAATAATCAAAACCTAAAATTCGAATCCACCTAGATGGTCAAGGGCAACTCTCTCATCACACTAGCCCTGAATCACCCCTGCAAACCTGCCGGAAGAAAAACACAGCATGAGCCAATTGCCCAGTACGGATACAGATATACAAAAGATATACAACTAATATACGAAAATAACTGAGACAAAATATTGAACAAAGCCTCAAGTGCAAATACGAACGAAAGTATAATATCCAAAGATCCGAATGGAATATATCTGAATCAATGTAATGAATATATCTGAATCAATGTAATTGACGAAACAGATAAAAGAATAAAGAAATAACGAACTGAAGTGACTAACTTAATGACTTGAACTGAACAGAAACCAACAAAACTAATCAAATAAAATAATAGGCTGAAACAAATGGCTGGGGTTATTTCATACCGATTGAGCTCAGAAATATACCTTGCCACATAGGCAAGTCAAAACAATGCCACACAGGCAAGTCAAAACAATGCCACACAGGCAAGTCAAATGATGCCACACAGGCAAGTCAAAACCATGCCACACAGGCAAGTCAAAATAATGCCACACAGGCAAATCACACATTGGACCGCGAATCCAAATGTATGCAAATCGGATAGGTGTGTTTGGCACAACATCACCAATCCGCAGAACAAAAATCTAGGGTTAACCCATACGCCTCCCACAACAAAACACCAAATGGCCCATTTACTCCGGAGCCCAAAATGGAGACGCCGTGGACTAATCACACCGCCACGGAAGTGTCATGCCTCTCGTGCCAAGACGACATGCCTGTGGTACCCCCACAGGTGGTTATAGCTCAGGTATACCCTACGGTATATTCTAACAAAAATACCATGTCACAACACATGCGACATAATACCAACAAAAGGGTTCTATATGTACATGTTGAACCAAATCAAATTATGGTCACAAGGTCTCAAAAGAAGGTAACAACATGTACCGCTCTACAATTATCAAAAATAAATATTAAACATGATATCCTAATTCAAAGAGTACAAATACGAGTCCAGTGTGTCAACTCAAAAATGAAACAAATATATGAATTTCACAAGAAACAATTATGTGAAATAATAACAGAATTTGAAACGAGGAACAAAACGAATAAATCAAATTTAACAAAAGTATCGCTGAAAAGTACGGAATCCGTACCTGATACTTCCAAACCATTTATTGCACACTCCACAAGATCTTACCCTCAAATGCCAACGATATCAAATACGAAACGTTATTCACCACCTAAACATATTCACCTCAAATTAAAAATAATTCAAACTAATAATTCTAAAATAATTCATAATCTATTTAATATGCCTTTAATCATCGTCTTATATCAATTATTAATACTCCAAAATTTATATTCTAAATTTGACTCGTTTAGACTCTCTCCGTTCAAACTAATTAAACAACATAATAATAAATATATAATAATAAATATAAGTTTATAAATTACTGAACAATTTAATTTATAGTAATATAAGATTAATTTCCAATTTCATTAGATTCACAAAATAAGCCTGAATAAATTTCATATGATCTCGGATCACTTATAAAATATGTTATTACTCTCCATCTTTTTATAAAGCAGTACCTTATTTATACATATAAATATAATATACATGCCATAATATTGCTGAATTGAATACATGACCATTATGTACACATAATATAAACTAATATATAAATATTAATTTTTAACCATTAACCTGATACATATGTACTACTCATTAGTTAGAAGAAACAAAGGGTTTTTTTTATACGTGCATTAATGTTATAGGATTCATGCATATATTATTTTAATACTCATTATTATTCAATTAGTATCCACATTATATAATTCACATGATACTCAGCACCACGCCAGTTAATATCAAATGTGTTCAAAGCCTTAACTGACTTTTACATGATGATTTCACAATGATTGTTGTACTACACTATTAATTCAATAACCAGGCAGAGACTCACGTACATGGATAATAAAAGGAATTCAATTCCTCCTCTTGGTTCTTGTACCGCCGTTGCTCGTCTTCTTCTTTTGTTCTGCTACCGCCTCCTTTCTTTTTCCCCAGTCAGGCAGTTACGCATCAAAGTAATACCAAGTAAAATTAGGTTTTACTTGTTTATTTATATATCTTATTGTCTCCTAATTTTAATAGGATTTTAATATTACCCAAATACAAAATTGACCCAATTAGTATACAAGCCCAACTTAATGTAATCACATACTTATTATAGTTCACACAAATTAAATATAATTTGACCCAAACATAAGAAAAGCCCAATTAAAAGATATGAATATTTATTTATTTTATTTATTTAGTATTATTATTTTTACCGGATATTACATCACCTACCCCTTAAAAAGGATTCCGTCCCCGGAATCAAAAGAATGAACGTACCTAATTATCAAAAAGAAGCAGATACTCCGCTCGAATAGACTCCTCTATCTCTCAAGTAGCTTCCCGCTCCGAATGATTTTATCACAAGACTTTAACAAAAGGAAATATCTTTTTCAATTTTAATTTAATCAGTTATTTACTTATCTACTAACAGAATTTAATTTTCTAAACAAAACAAGGAAGAAAAGAGGGAAATAACATCATTTACCTTTTCCAATTTAAACACAATTGTATAAAATAAAAAATCAATTAATATTTAATTTTAAAAATATGGGTTATTACACTCTCCTCCCAACTCCATTTTCTTTCCTTCCAAATCCATCATCTGATAGGCGTGCGTGTAGAGTATATCGACCGAGGATCCATTATTGATCATCATCCTTTTCATGTCTATTGGCCCGACCTGTGCCGTTATTACCAGTGCCCCGTCATGTGGTTCAATATGGTCTGTAGGGTAGTCTTCGTCCAAAAATGAGATGGATACCCCCGAATAGGTCCTATCCTTTCAAGGTAACGAATTCGTTATCAACAATACGACCTCGAGATGACCGCTCCTCTTCCTACAGGTTACACGCCCTACCGACCCGCCCGAAATCACATCGATCACTCCTCGGGCTTGTGGGTGCGGTTGTGGCTGTGTTTCCTGTGTTGGCTCTCGGTTCTCCTCTCTGGGTGCCTCTGAACCTTCCCGGCCGACCACATACTGCACCAGTTGTCCATTTTGGACATTCTTTTCTATCAGGTCTTTCAGGTTGTTACATGACTCCGTTGTGTGTCCCCGACACTCATGGTATGCACAATATTTGTCTCGACCTCTCTTTCTGGGCTTCGGGATCGCTTGGCTCGGCTCGAAAAAAGGTTTATTTCGCATCTCCTCCAGTATTTTAGCCCGATCTGTGTTGAGTGTGGTATAAACCTTGTTGACATTTTTATTTGGGAAAGGGGGTCGTCCACTGCCCGATCTACCCCCATTGTAGCTTTTCTTACCGTAGTTATCCGACCTCCCTTGATTGTCAGGTTTTTGATAAATCTGCCTATCTCGATCCCTAGACTTCTCATAGGAATGAGAGTGTGGTTTGAAATTCCCCATTGCTTCTTCAATTGCTATGTGACCCTCGGCTCGGTGGAAGGCTTCTATCAAATCTGTCGGTAGGTTGATGACTAGATCCTTCATCAGCTTCTTCGATTTCTCGATATCCAGACCAGTAGTGAAAAATCCCAGGGCTTGTGGGGAGTTTAACTCTGCTACCGACCCCACAGCCTCTTAGAACCTTTTGACGTACTGTCCCAGGCTTTCGTTCGATTTCTGTCTGACCTGCATGAGGGACGTTGTGATCTTTTCTCGCCTTTTGTTGCTCCCGAACCGGGTATGGAAATTTTCCCAAAGGGCACTCTAGGAATTGATTGACCCCGCCGCCAAGGTCCCCATCTATTCTCGGGCACTCTTCTTCAGAGTGGTGGCGAACATATGACATTTAGCAGCATCCGAATGCCCGTAGTATGTCATCAGCCTATTGTACCCGTCTGAATGGTTATACGGATCCCCCAGCCCATCATAGGTCTCCATCGGGGGCATCTTCTTTTTGGGGTCGGCCGTCACGTTGTTGATTTCTAGCGAAAAAGGAGACCCTGTGCAAGCCGAAGTCATCCCCGTCGAATTTTTTGCCAATAAAAATTTTTCCAATTCTGCCACCCTTCGAGCGAGGGGGTCGAACTTCTCTTTATGGGGGGACGATCGAGGTCTGTCCCGATCTGCTCAGATGTTCGGATCATCGCTCTGCCGAGCGGCTCCTCCTCCGGCCATCCTTTGAGCGGTTTCGGTGCCTACTCCTTTCTTTTTCTGCCCCTCCCCGCTGGGGTGATCGGGATCAGCTCTGATGCCTACGCCTCTTTGAAGAGGCCTCCTGTTCCCCAGCCATATTAGCCATCTGCTGCTCGAGTTCGTCTTGCTAAAGACGCAGGACAATCATGGCATCTTTGTTCTGTTGTATCTTCTTCTGCAGGATAAACTCTCTCTGATCTCGACTGTCCTCGCCTCGGCCTTTCTCATGCACCTCTAGTGCCCGTGAATGATTCTCATTTGCCCGACTAGCCTGGTTAGGGGTACGCTGGCTGTCGTGGAAGAGTCTTCGCCGATGGGAAGCAGGCGGTTCCACCGGGTCTCCCTGAATTCTGGAACCCAGTCTGTCCTTGACCGACCCTTTCACCAGAGTGGTCTGGTGTGTTTTAGCCTTTTCATGGTCAGAAACAGCATACTCCACGCTCGCCATAGCCTCTTACCAGAAAAGTGCGACTGTGATTGATCAAGCACTAAAACCCCTCATTCTAGCGCCAATGTTAACACCAAGTTTCGCTGGCACGTCCAATCACAAAATCCACGCGCTAGAACCTGCACAATAACAGATCACACAGAAGCTTGACGGCTTGTGCCGCCGGGGGATAGCTCCGGTGTGAGAATAATTACAGGCCGTTCATAAGGTTTAACGAATGGAGGCTAAGTGTTTAGTAATCAAAAGTAGGTATTACCTCTTAATTGTAACCTTGGCCTTGTATTTATAGTACTCACCACCTTAAAATCCATCTCTGAGTCGGATTAGGACCCTTAGTCATGATAGTTACCATAACTTTGGTCCAACACAATCTCCTTAAAAGGTTCAAGTGGAATCCAATCCAATCACTACCTTTGGAGTTACCTTATTTAAATATGATTAGGAACCCGGACACTGCATGCAAGAGAGCCCACTGTACAGACCCAAACGATCTCTTCATCAGGTCTGGGCCTCGGCCTCGGCCCAAAGGACTCGAAGACCCGACCCCGAACATCACACGACAGGTCACAGTTCTGGCCTGAAGGGCTCGGAGGCCGAACCCGAAAGACATCTACTAAGGTGAGGCTCCGGCCTAGAAGGACTCGGACGCCGACCCGAACACCACCAAATTCTCCATGGGCTTCGGCCCAATAAACTCGTAAAGCCCTTTTAATGTCGGGCCTTCGGCCCATACGAAGGTCGATAAAACGCTCCCGAACAGTAGGTATACTTTTTCCACCTTAGTAGTTGTAGTACCTGAAATGTAATAGAATAAGTACTTATAAAAAATTGTAGGTATACTTTTTCCACCTGAGTAGTTCTAGAGCGACATTTTTTGGTGACATTTGTTTGTGACATTTTTTTTATTGGTTTTTTTTTCTAATACTTCTTAAAAATGTATAGTATTTATTTCAACAGAAATTTTTATAAAAACAGTGTTTTAGGTGTAAATTGGATACATACAAGAAATAGGATTTGTACAGTCTATACAACCCTCTTTTTTGTATGTATCCAATTTACACCTAAAACACTGTTTTTTATAAAAATTTTAGTTGAAATTAATACTATACATTTTTAAGGGGTATTACAAAAAAACAAAAAAAAAATCCCTAGACAATGTCACAAAAAACATGTTCCCCTAGAATTTCTGTTTCCACCTTAGTAGCTGTAGGGCATAACCATCAGGTAAGCGTTTGGTAGTAGTTGGTACGAATGAATCAAAACTGGCAGGAATGATTTTATCTTTTCTCCTCAATTTTTTTTTCCAACGGCGCTATTAGACATATATGTTCCATACTTTCATCTACAACTGGATATTCTGAAATATTCCGTTACCCACATTAATTTTTTAGGTACCAGATTTTCTTATAGATTTAACAAAAGCATATATACAGTTAAAAATAAAATACTCCATTCTAATAAATAATTAATTAATAGTAAAGTTGGCAAAAAAGCTAAGTAGAAAAAGAATAGACTGTTTCATCATTTCATTAAAAACCTTCTCTTGGTTTCACTCCACAATTGATGCAGGATGGTCCGAGACCAAAGACACCAAATTATCGGATAGTATGTTTATGATCTTGGAATATCATAAATGAGATGATCGTCACAAACGAAGAGGCCAATAAGCACCTTCGACATTAATACCTTCGGCTTCGGGAGATGAAATCTTTCAGCTTCGACTTCGGGTGATGGAACACCAGTTTTGGGGGTTGGGATGACACTCTCACCTTTGATTTCGGGAGACGGAATGTCGTCTTGACTTCAGAGTTCGACAGACTAATAGTTTAATTGATTTCTCCGTCTATTTAGTTCTTTAATTAATAATATTTTATTATTTGCAAGTTTGTTATTTTGTTTCCGTAAAAGTAGAAAGTTTGTTAGAATCCTTTTTTGCATCCTTATAAAGTTTGTTAGAATTTTTTTCATATCCTTAGGAAGATTTTATTTCCATTCTATTTTCATATCTCTAGGAATATTCTAGAGTGATTTAGAGATAAAATTTTGTGAAGCTATATAAACCCGACTTGTGGGTTGGAATAATGACGAGAATTTTTGATAAATATATTATACACATTAGAGAGATTTCTCTGTTTTTTTCGGTGAAACTCTTTCTTCTTCCTGTGAATTCATTTGTTTACGTAGCCCGCAGTATAATCGTTATTCCACCCGACGTCAACAATTAAATCAAATTCGGAAGATGCATGATGGAATACATAAATATATATGCGCTCAATCAATCAATACATAAAAAATTTAACACAGTAAAATTGCAATGAACTTGAAAAACTATGGATAACAAAGTACAATAAATTTGCAAAAATAAACATGTTCGTTTTTTTTACATGGTCAACCCTTATTACAGCTTATAGTCGTTCCAGAAACTACTCCCAGTTGAATTATTGGTAATTCGGTTTTGAATTAAACTCGTTCTTCTCATCATCTCAGTCATATTTTCGATTTGTCTTGCAGAAATGTTTATGAGATTAAGAGCTGATTTCAATTTCTGTTTGACCTGGATACCATCAAAATCCTCTAAACCCTCAACCTCCTCTTCTCCACAAAGGTCTTTCCCATTCACAATCACCATTGGCAAATTCACGTTGTCATTCCCAACTAGCTCCTCTAGCTCTCTAATATACTTAGGGTCCTTGTGACAGTTTCGCTCCTCAAACTTCACATTATACTTCACCAGAATCAGCCTTAGAATCGCATTTGATCCTATGGCATCTTCCTTTCCAGTTGTGTACAGAATTACCTTGTCATTCCGTTTAATGGACGACGTCGAGGCGGAGGGGATGCCTTGTAGGACTGGATTTATTGGCAATGGGAGTCGAAATTGGGGGAACTCATCAGACAATTTCTCTCGAAACATTTTGACAATATTTTTTATGAAAATGCTTTGCATCCTGTGGCAATCGAAAAAATAAATACATTATTAGTCAGGTTATGTATGCTCTTATTTGCATTGGCATTAACTAATTTAAGAATAATGATAGACTAATTAACAAAAACTATGTAGTCTGCTAAAAAAAACTTTATTGCTCATTACATCTAATACACCAAAAAAAAACTCCAATGAACCAAACATATATATCATATAGCTATGAAATTTATGAAACGTGTCAAAGTTAATTAGTATATAAAAACATCAAGTTGTCTAATTCACAACCAACTGATCGACTAGGAGAAGAGTTAATTAGCTTTAGTCATTATATATTACACACTATCTCAAAGTATTTGAACTGAGACAAATTAAACTTATATAATCTAACGACAACTAAAGATCAAAAATGGCACACATACTTAAAAAACCTAAACTGACCATTTAAAGAAAGCACCAAATTTGTTGAAAAACATGAGTTCGTGCATGTTCATGGCGTGCATGAACTTACTGAGTTCATGGCATCCAGTTAAAACTTTCTCCGTAATTTATGTTAACGAAAAAGCATTTTGACAAATAAAAGTCATAAATATGAGCAAAATAAATAAAATGTTACCCTTGGACATGCTCTCCAAGAATATTTCCAACTTGTGCAAGCGCTTGTCTCCACTTTTCGACCTTGTCGTCCCCGTGCCTGGCCTTATGCTTTTGGAGTGCATCCCCGAATCTCCCCAGCTGGTGCTTAATTTCTGCCGGTTCCACCTCATAAAAAATGGGTATGATGAAATACCTAGAGTTCTTGTTGCGTTCGAGGATGAGGAGAAGTTCATCAAGGCACCACGTTGAGGAGGCGTAGTTTTCAGAGAATACTACTATGGCACTCATAGACCCTTTAATTCCATCCTGAATTCTCGAATCTACTTCGTCTCCTACGCGTATTGCCTCTTTATCCATGAACACTTCAAATCCCTCTGCTTTTAAAGCGTCGTGCAAGAAGCAAGTAAACTTATTGCGGGTTTCGCCTTTAAAGCTCAAGAAGATATGACAAAAGGATCTTCCATTCGCCATGGACAAAAGGTGCGTGTCTATGTAGCCTGCGATTTAGGTCGTTCCAGACAATTCTCAATACACCCGCAGAGCTTCAATGCCAAAACATAAACGTATATAAACAAGTGGAGAGACAAAGTCAACGTATATAAACAAGTGGGGAGACAAAGTCAACGAAGTCAAGCTTTATATATATATATATATATAATATGCTTTAATAGTAAGTCACTAGGAAGCTTCCCAGTGCTGAAAATTAATGATCATAAACATAAACGTTTCACACCTTGTATCTTGAATAGCGTGTTCTTATTCCTTTAGACTTTAGAACATTTTTTTAATTAGATTTATTGGGAGAAGAAATATCATTAAAATCTAAAGAAAATTCATAACGACAGTCCATAAGATATGAACATGTCCACAATGAAGTTCATTACATCAAACGGATAAAAAAGAAAACCTTTCAGCCAATCTATAAAGAAGCAAGTATTATAAACAATTTGTAGCGTAGTCTGCTAGAAATTGGGGTCAATGAATGTGAATAATTTTTTAAATTGTGTTCGTCCACAATATAGAAGGACGATCACACGTTGATTTGTTAAAAATAGACTTATAATCAGTGCTGACTATGAATCAGCTTAACTACTCTTATTATTTATTAATTAGCCAATATATACAGACTACACATCAACTAGGGTTGCTATGGATCAACTATGAATCAGTCCCCCTTAAGTAAAAAAAAAATGACATTAATGATCACGTACTAGGCAACAACAAAAGTATAATAGTAGATAAGAAGTCATTTTTGAACAACATTTAATAATCGAGTTGCAACTTCCTTTTTGGTGAGATAATTGGAGTTTTTTTGTTTTTTTTTTTTGACGCAAACGATAATAGATTTTTTCATTCAAATCTGCAGCAATTACATCCGAAATAAAAGAGGGACAAACATTTTCAAAGACCCTCTGACCAGACACAGAACTTGCAGCTCTAGCTAAGCTATGGACTACCACATTCGTTGATCGTCTAATAAAAGTTACACGACACTGATTTATCACCTTACAAATGGTTCTACAATCATCAATAATAATTTTCAAACTTGAATAAAAATATCCTCACCATTAACTGCATTTGATACTATTTGGGAATCAGTTTCCACAATGATAGAGTGATATGATGCATCCTTTAGCCAAGATAACGCTTCCCTTAGGCCAATCACCTCCGCTAAAATTGGAGAAAAACTACCCGGCTTGGACCCTTATATAGCAGCTAAAAAAGAACCAGTTGAGTCCCGTATAATGCACCCAAAACCTATCTTTTTTTCTCCACTAAATAGCTTAGCATCTACATTGCATTTCCATTTCCCAGCTTGCGGCTTCAGCCATTTTTCCTGATGCACCCCTTTTAGCACCGCCGCTGATATATGTATAGACTGCCATTCTGCTTGGCAGAATGATGCTTGATTAATGATGAAACTCTGTTGTTTTGCTTGTCCTTTCCACTTTGCATGATTTCGGTTTCCCCAAATTCCCCACAATAGACAAGCACACCTCTCCATTACCGACCGCATCTGCATAAATCTGCTCCTGTTCCACCATTTGATTAACGTTTCTGTTGTGTCAGGCGATGTATTGACCTGGGCTTTTGCCCATACGAATTGAGCAACAGTGCATCCTATAAGCGTATAAGCGCATGATCTATCATCTCGTCCGCCTGGTTACACAGTGAGCAATTTGATTCTGAAATTATTCGACGCGCCATTAAATTAACCTTTACTAGTAAAACAGCCGTCCATAGCTCTCCATATAAAGTTGCGAACCTTTGGAGGTATTTTAAGCGTCCATATAAACCTCCAATCTGTAATCGAAGGTGCCATAAATAATAAAGACGGAACCAGGTCCGGCGTAAAGCACATACATGATATTCCAACAGAATAATAAAGAATGGAATACAGAAGAATTTCACCAAGTATAGGGTAGCCCGCATATACAGGTTATTCCAACAAAATAATAAAGATGGAATAACAGAAGTTCTCTTCATGAATACAAAAAAATAATACCCCTTACCTTAGAAAGAAGAGTACTGGATATAGGAGTAGTGAAGTAGCAGAACACTTTTCTTCTTTCTCTCTATAGTTTCTCTCTCTCTAGAGTTTCAGTGAATTCGTAAGAAATAACGAAGGAATGAGCTTCTATTTATAGGAGAATGGAATGAATAGTAACCAATCCATGAACGGTCTAGATCGATTTACTTTAAATGGACGATCCAAATTAGTTTACAATAAAATATATATATTCTATTTATAATCTAATAAAACGAATAACTTTTAAAAAGATTTTACAATGCAAACACTATGCAAGCACTATGCATAATAAAATATAATATATTCTAATTATTGTCTAATAAAATAGATAACTTTATAAAAGTATTCTGTTTTATATAAAAAGATTTTACTATTAGCCTAATAAAACGAATAACTTTATAAAAGTATTCTGTTTTATATAAAAAGTTTTTCTGTTTTATTACGTTAATAATACTAATAAAACAAAACTTCATCATTATTATTATTATTCACACCATTAATCGACTAGGTCGTTCCAGGAAAGAGGGGGATTTCCAATAATGATTTCTCCCTATTGGTGCACAATTAGGTGACCAAACCTCTCCTTGGCAGAACTTCTAGACATCGTTAATAATGCAATTAATAATATTAACAACTTCGTCATCTCAATTATTGATTTAATAACATATAAAATATCGACAATAATTGAATCAAACTGAGTGACTTCTCACATATGAATTAATAATCAATACCGTGTGCTACTATGCAACCACGCGTATTATTATACTTTTACTACCGAGTAGTTCAACAGTATCAACGGTAAAACTTCTGTCGTTATTTTTAATAAAATATTTTTGTCATTTTCTCAATCCTACAATAATTCTGTTGTGGGGTCCACCAATGATTGTGCCGTCGTACGAATATTTTCTGTTAAAATGAATATTCCCCGACCAATCGAATATTATATAACAACTTGCGTACTTTGCAAAATTTATAAATATTATCCATAACTATAACATTATATTAAATCCACACCATAATATTCAAAAAAAAAATTCGAGAAATTTAAATCTTTATTCGTAAAATTTGAGATTTTACAATCTCCTCTCCTTATGAAATTTTGCCCTCGAAATTTACGTACGTACCTGGTAAGCCGAACAGATGAGGACACTTCGTCCATTTCTAACTCTTGAGGTATAACCTTTGAGTGTTGAATACATTCTAGGATTTTAATAGATACATCTTCATACGTTAAATTATCCGCTATCTCGTCCAGTTCTAAATCAATAATGTGGTCCGGGTCGTCCACATATTTACGTAACATCGATATGTGAAAAACGTTATGAACATGCGACATACTTGGCGGTAAAACGAGTCTATAGGCCACAGTTCCTACTCGATCAAGGATTTCAAATGAGTTAATAAAATTGAGGGTTGAGATTTCCTCTCTTCATCGATTCTTGCTTCTAGAATAACGCCACCTTTGAACCTTCTTTTTCACATTCATGAGCTCGGAGTATTTAGCTTGAGCGGCTTTAACTTTATCGATTAAAGTCGATTCTACTCGTATATTCGTTATCTTCACGTAGGTTTGTATATTCACACTCGTAAACGCATACGATCTTCTACTCAACGTGTCAGCTACCACGTTCGCTTTTCCCATGATGGTATTGAATGGTAAGATCGTAATCTTCAACAGCTCGAGTCAACATCTTTGGTGCATGTTACGTTTGTTTTAGTTGAAGAAATATTTAAGGGTTTTAGAAATGGGGTTTTATATTGGGGTCAGTACAAAATTCGATTTCACGCTCTGGGGTAGGCCAAGAAGTCTTCAGAAATACGTCAAGAAATTTATTAACAATAGAAATATCATTCACAACTGTGACTCTCATCCAAGACTTGGATAACACGTCACATTGATACCTATCAACTTGCCATCGTTATTCACAACGTCCCCTACAGAAAGTCTGGCTTCGGTGCATTCTACACAAGGAAGTCAACAACGAAAGGACATGGGCTCTTTAGTTATGGCATGATATGACAATGATTGACTTTAGTGGTTTGGTTGCTTGAATTCGCATAACAGGTTGGTTAGAAATATGAAAGCTAACAACCTTATTAAAAGCATGATGAGTAGTTAACCAATCGATTCCTAAAATCACATCAAAGGTAAGTATTTTCAAAGAGATAAGATCGACAGGTAACGTGAAAGTGTTGATTTGAATCAAAAAAGATTTATAAATAGTGGAGGTAACGAAGGTTTCTCCCAACTGAATTTCAACAGATAAATCAAAGTCTAACTTCTCTAGAGTTAAATTCAAACATTGAACACAACTAAGTGGAATGAAAGAGTGAGTATAACCGGTTTTTAACACGGTATAGACTTCGCAAGAGTTTATGATTAAATTACCCGTGATAATTTTATTCAGGTTCCTCGTCACGAAAAAAAACATTCTCTCTTAAACTACCGGCTTTGGCTTGTCTGGGACATCCTTTGGCATCACCATCCCAGCTGGACTTGACTTCACCATACGATAAAATCGAGCTAGGTGACCTTCTCTTCTGCAATTAAAACATGCTTTGGATTGTTGCGTACAGTTTGGACGGATGTGTCCCTCCTGTCCGTATTTGAAACATACGACCGGTGGTCGTTCTTCTTCCTTTGAAACGGGTGTTGATGCTGCTGTCTTTCCATCATTATTGAACCTTCTCTTTTTGAAATTTCTACTTCTATTATCTTGGCCATGATTACCATCGAAGTGGTTACCATTCATGGCATGATAATTTCCTCCACAATGGTTATCAATGTTCCGATGACCATTGCCACCGGTACGATTATAATCGTGTTAGTGGTCGTTGTCTTTTGGTTGTGATGACTCATTATCGCGCTCCAATAACTGAGCCCTATTCACAACATCTGAATATAAACAAATTTTGTGAGAAATGAGGTATTGACGTATATTGGGTTTCAAACCTCTTAGAAATATTTGCGTCATTCGCTCCTCATTATCGACCAAATGGGATGCAAACCGAGATAACTCGGCAAACTTAGCCTCGTATTGCGACACAGTCATATTATTTTGCTCCAGCTTGATGAACTCCACCTCCTTCATGTGAAGAAAACTTTCGGGAAAGTACTTATCGTTGAACAGCTCTTAGAACTTCTCCTAAGACATCTTGCATTGAGTGCGTCAGTCTGGGTACGTTTTACAGATTCCCACCAGTAATCTGCCTCTTCACGCAACATAAAGGTGGCGAATGAAACCTTTGCTCCTCGAAGAATCCCAAAACATCAAATATCTTGGTGATCTGCTTTAACCACGTCTCCTCCTTAAGTGGTTCTGGCTTTCCCAAAAACTCCGGTGGTCCCAGCTCCTTGAATTTCTTAGCTGGGACCGTCCGAGAGTTGCTAGTGTTTCCACCTGCATTTTGGACAGGAGCCGATCTCACCTGATATTGCATGAATTGCATGAAGCCTCAGAACATTCCATCATTCATTATTTGGTTAGTGTTGTTGTTTGTATTAGGATTGTCGCCTTCCTGATGCATATTATCCTGATTATTGATCTGTGGAGACTCAACGGTCTCCTGTGCTCCATTGATGTTCTCAACATTCTCGGATGTCATTTTTAAATACTACCACAAAACAAGGGTTAATTAACATATCACATATTATCCCTATACTTTGACCGACCAATTAAATACCAAATAAACTTAGGTAGGTCATACTAGCGAAGGAATTCCCCATCTCTCCCCTCTTAGTTCTTATCTCACATCTCAGCCAGGGATCATACCCCTAAGCTTTGATACCAACTGTGACGCCCCCAAAATAAGTATACATCACCTATTCTGAGTCACCAAATACATGGTACTAAATTCAAATACAACTTGATTATACAACAGTCGTGTAAAATACGATAAAATACATGCTGTGAGTTTTAATACAAATATTATCATCTAGACAATATCCACACTCAATTTAGTCCTCATTACATTTATTATCACAATATTTAACAGAATAGTGAGGACTACTAAGACACCATCTCGGACCATCACTTCGTTCCCCGACTAGTCACGGCTACGTTCTCATTTCCTGAAGAGAACAGTGAAAGAAAGGGTGAGTTCAACTAGCCCAGTAAGAAATATTATGACTAAGATAATGCAGAATAAATTATCATTAGTCCTCAACAGTGTTAAACTAATAAAATACAATAGATATCAAGTTTAACTGCAGCGAAACATGCAATCCATTAAAAGAGTCAAGTAGTGAATAAAATCTACTATCTTTTATGATTTAAAAAGTTTTTCATCACTTTTATCGCTGAGACTCAACTTAATAAATAATCCACATCATCCCTGCACCCCCTTACCTGTCCCTAAAAGGCCTTGGTGTGATGTTAGTATGGACTTTGTCTTAAGTCCTCCCCGAACTCAAAGAGCTTCAGATTCTATTATGGTTGTCGTCGATCGATTCTCTAAAATGGATCGTTTCATCGCTTGTCAGAAGACCATGGATGCTACTCGGATCGCCTATCTCTACTTTCGGGAGATTGTATACTTACATGGCGTTCCACAGTCTATTACATCCGGTCGGGATACTAAATTTATGAGTAATTTCTGGAAGAGTTTGTGGGAAAAGCACGGAACACAATTGAACTTCAGCAGTGCTTAACATCCTCAGACCGTTGGTCAGACCTAAGTAGTAAATCGAAGTTTGGGTAATATTTTGAGGTGTTTGGCCGGAAATATTTTGAGGTGTTGAAGATCTTGTTTGGGCCGTACTTACCCGTGATCGATTTCCTATTGGCGATTATAATAAACTTAAGGATTAAAAAGTTGGTCCTTGTGAAATTCTGTAGCGAATTAACGATAATGCTTATCGGTTACGCATTTCAAGTCATCTGCGGACTTCAGACGTTTTCAACATTAAACATTTGAACCCTTGTTTTGAGCAGTCTGCTAAACAAATTGAGAACTCGAGGACGAGTTCTTCTCAACCTGGGGTGACTGATGCAGGATGGTCCGAGACCGAAGATACCGAGTTATCGGATAGTATGTTGATGGCTTTGGAATATCATGAATTGGATGATCGTCACAAACGAAGAGGTCATTAAACACCTTCGGCATTAATAATATATACCTTCAGATTCGGGAGATGGGATGACACTTTCACCTTCAGATTCGGGAGATGGGATGACACTTTCACCTTCGATTTCGGAAAATGGAATGACGTCTTGACTTCAGAGTTCTACAGACTAAAAGTTTATTTACTTTCTATTCCTATTTAGTTTTTTAATTAATAATATTTTATTATTAACAAGTTTGTTATTTTGTTAGGAATTGTTTCCGTAAAAGTAGGAAATTTGTTAGAATATTTTTCACATCCCTAGGAGGATTTTATTTCCATATTATTTCCATATCTCTAGAAAGATTTTAGAGTGACTTTGAGATAAAGTTTTGCTAAACTATATAAACTCGGCTTGTGGGTGAAATAAAGGGACTTGATTTTGATAAATATATTATATACATTAGAGAGATTTCTCTGTGTTTTCCGATAAACCTCTTTCGTTTTTTTGTGAATTTATTTATTTACCTAGCCCACAGATAATCGCTATCCCCCAGTATCAATTTTCTTGAGGCTGAAGTGATATTGAAAGATTTGCTTTTCTTTATTGTCAGCATGTGATCATTTTTGGGTTGAGTAAGTTGGTTCGTTACAATGCTTAGCGGTAACAATTAATGTTGTTCTGAAGGGCAGCCACGAAACTCATTTGCCGCAAGTGTACAATAGAAATGGGCTGAATTTGATTTCAATTCGATCTTCTTCTTCATTTTAAGTTGTAATTCGAGACCAATTCATCAAAGGAAGATGAAATTGATGAGGAGAGAGATGAATTTGATCTTGACATGTGTGTTCTTAGTGTATTAGTGTGTGTTTAAATTTGCAGGTGAGGGAGAAAAACAAATAGTAATTTTATTTTAATTATTTTAGTATTGATCCCAATTGGCAGCCTAAATCTAAAATTAAACTAAAGATTCTCAATGAACATCTTCTCCTACTTACCCTGATTACTCAAGGTATATTGATTCAGGTTTTTCAATAATCTATTCAGTATTCAACAACAAATTATATAGGAGACCTAGAACTTAGAAGACATATAAAAATCCTAATTTAAATAGACTAAAATATTAATGTGATTACTGAACTTTAGACCTTTTTAAATTATAGGACAACACTGTGACTACTACAGTATATATTAATCACCACAAGAGCAATGTCCATATGTTTCAGAACTCGGAATTATGCCATGATTTCACAGCACCTAAATGCCAATTGAATTGGCGTTCGAGAGTGAAATTAAAATTGACGTTGGTATGTTAATTACCTTGACCAAATTATCTAAACTTATCTTAACTAAATTATTTATTTTAAAAGCGAATTATTTTTTTTAAAAAACTTATCTTAATTTTTTTTAAAACACAAATTTTTTAAAAAAACAGAAAAAATTATAACAAATTTAACACTATTATTATAGACAAAAAAATATAATTAGAGTAACATTAAATTTTATAATAAAATTTAAATTAGTAAAACAAATGCTAATATACATACCTTTAGGGGTGTTCTGAACAGAATTAATGGACAAAAATGGAAGCAAAACAAACCCCACCAAAAAAATGAAAGCAAATAGTGAGAATAGGTAAAATAAAGGAGCGGATGAAGAAAATGAGAGAGAGAGAGAGTGATCCGGCAGGTCGATGGGTATAAGGTAGGGTTTGGATGGATACAAACAAAACAAAAAAATACAACACAAGTTAGTTTGACGTTAGATCTATTTTGACTTTTTTTACAAAAAAATTGTCTTATAAAAAAATTTACAAAAAATGGGTTAAGATAAGTTAAGTGGTTAATTAGTTTAAGCAACGTGTTTAACTGTAAACGCCACTTGAAGTGAAGTCCAAACTCTTCAACACCAGTTAAATTGGCGTTGAAGCTATATTATAAAAATCCAGGATAAAATGAATGTACATAGTTTAGAAAGATTAATGTATTTTAAATCATATTTTGAAAATTCTCGCTAACTTGACATGACTAATGCTTATTTATAAATCGATTCATCCCTTCAAAAAACGTATTTGAAAGATGTTTCCTCATCAAATGTTTAAGTGGTGGAGACCCGTGAATTAATTTAATATGTATATAAGATACAAGATTTCAACAACTCAAATGTTAAACAGTGCCAATTGGATTGGATAACTTAAAGAGATCTAGATGGAGATGGTTGTCCCATACAATTAATTTAATCACCTCTATTTAGATAACTTAATTATGCTTAATTATTTATGCTCTATGATTGAATAATCAAATCTTAAACAGTGCCGGTGGATTTTTGTAGCTTTGAAATCATGGAAAAAGAGGAAAGCTGATTGGATTGATGTAAGCATCCATTAATCATCTCTATTTATTAACTTAGGCTTAAGAATTCAAACTTAACACATATATAGAAGTAATTTATGTTAGGTCATGTCTCAAATGGAATTTTAATTGATTTTTTAATTAAAAAATAATATATCTTATAAAATATTTATTATGTAGTTAACTAATAATAACACATCATATCATTTGAGATAAACATATACAGATTAATTAAATGTGCTAATTACAAATCTTAGTACGTGTTAGAAAAAACAATAACTAATTTTATTTTGTGGGCATAAGTCAATAGTTAATTGAAAATATAATTAATTTAGGAGGAAGGAATTACGTGCACAAGAACAATCAGGTACAAACTTTTCATTCACAGCATTCTTGTATTTTTTTTTCTATTTTCTTTTGTAAATATATTGAACCGCATAGACACTCAAAAGTATCTTTTTGGTATGTCATCATCACTGCAAACACACAATATAGATAAATGTAGTACTAGTCTAGTACTACTAGTTCACAATGGTATATATATATATATATATATATATATATATATATATATATATATATATATATATATATATATATATATCCAAACTTTTGATATAATAATTAATGGTAGTATACCAGCCAACTTATTCCAACGACAATCCACAAAAATAAAAAATAACCAAACAAACACCAACTTCATATATATCTTGGAATTAAGCTTGGATGATCAACTACTCTTGCATCTATTTTCAGCAAGTGGGCCCATCTCAAGCCACTCCAATATTAAAACTCTCAAATTTTTCACCAACACCCCAAAATAAATAAAAATCCCTCTAGCACTCAGGTGTTTGGGTATGATCTCTACTAGAATCCCCACAGTAATCATACACCTTGTAGTTCTTATGAACCCATGCCATCGCCCCATACTGCTGCCGGCTCAACCCGCCAGTGCGAGCGGGTGACCCTGACACCGCCTGGCATGACGCCGGCGTATTGGCACTGCATCCTCCAAGCTTAAAATTATTGTACTTTCCAACAAATGGCTGGTATTTATAATCAGCTTTATATTTTCCGCCCTCGGTAGCCCATGATGAGGCGTCCCAAATTGATCCATACACCCACATAGGCCTCAATGGGAACGTAGCATCGGATTTTCTCGGGTACCTCCTAATGGGCACATCGTCCACAAAAAATCTGCATATCACATCATCAAATATTACACCCAAAAATGAAAGCGAAAATGACTGCAACAAACATATGCTGGGACATAATTAGGTTATATAATTGATATGAGATTAATATCCAAGAAATTTTAGCTTTTGGATTTTACTCGGATTTCCGTTGCCTCCAATTGTGACATATAGCTAGATCAATTTTCATGATAATAAAAAATATATAGAATTGGTGGACATAGAATCATTATTGACTTTAATATAACTTCATAAAGTTCATAATTATTTTTTCATTATGTCTATATATAACATGAATAATTACAAATTCTACCTACTTTGCCCTACTGTATAGTGTTATAACATATATGTGCAAATTCAGATAGACATATAGAGGTACATACTTACTTGAACATGCATGCATGCATGTATAGATATATGTACATATAAAATTAAAACGTAAGGAAAATATGATTTCAAAGTTGCTAATTAATTACGTACATGATCTCATTGGGGTTCCAGAGGATAGCATAGTTGTGAAAAGCTTTGGTAGGATCGAACCAAAGGTGAAACCTCATCTCCCTTCCAGTAATAGTGTTGCCATCTCCACTCCCTCTCATGTAAACATTTGTTTGAAGTGTATAAGGCTTATCTGGTGTTGTTCCTAGGAATTCAATGTCAATTTCATCATGCTCTCCCGGGTGGGCTTCATTGTTTGAAAGCTGCCAATCATTATAAAAATTAATATAAAAAATTTAAATAAATATATTATTAATAGTTAATGTAACATCAATCGTCATCAAAAAATATTATGGGGGGAGAGAGAGAGAGCTTAATAGAGACAGAAAATTATGTTCATACATAGAAAGATGTAATAACTCCTGCAGTATATCCAGCTTGAAGCTTCACAGCAACACCAAAGTAACCCGATCGATATGCATTCAGCGACTTAAATCCGCTTCCTATATTAGCAAAAAAAAAAAGAGTATGAAATTCATCTTAGATGTACGAAAAATATTAAAACAAATTAATGATGCATTGAGAAAAATATATGAGAGAATTACGACCTGAGCTTCTATTAAGCCAAACTGTTAAAATTATATGCATTCGAAAAAAATAAATATATATGAGACAAGTAGGGCCAATTAAGTTTTGTAAATTAAGACCTGAGCTCCTGTCAAGCCAAATTGTTAAAGAATCTTGATTTAGGGTTTGATGCTGAGAGCCCCAGAGATTCCTAAAACCTTGATAAAATCCTATGGAAGGAACTCTAGAGCTAGGGTAGTAGCCAGGTAAAGGTGGACCCTGCGCATTGCTTGAACAAGGGTACAAGAAAATAATTAGAAGAGAGAGAATTATGAGAGCCATGATCAAGACAAAAGAAAAGAAACTGTTTGATAAAATTTCAAAAGAAAAAATGGTATTGTGTGATTTCAATGCAGACTGAGAAGAAGAAATTAAAGAGAGAACTGAATGAAAGATTTGTGGAAGGGTAATATGGTATATATAGGGAGAACAAGGGAGGGTCCTACAATGGAAATAAGTGATCAAGGAGGTTGAGGGAAGTTACATAAGTAGACAAAATAAGAGCATGTCGATGTAAAAGGAATATTCAACTTGCGTTAACAAACTTCTTAATTAGTTAGGGTTGTTAAGTTAAGAAAGCAAAGAAGAAGATTAAGCAGGCCGAGAGGGGTAAGGTAACAGTGATGGGAGTGGGGCAAGTGGTCTTGCACAAACATAAATACCTTGCTAAGTTTGGATTGAATGAATAGAATATAGAACGGAATAATTCATTCCATTATAGTTGGAATGAGTTATTTTATACTCTTCCTCCCCAAAAAATAAAATTCATATAAATTTAGAAGAAATAAGAATGGTTCAATCCATTCCAATTGCAACCAAACATAATTTTTTTTTCATTCCATAGGAATGAGTTATTTCATTCACACCTTCATTACTGCAATCCAAACGTAGCATTAGGTTATCTTCTTTTTTTATTTCATTCTTTTTTTTCAAATCTCTTTTTTTCTTCTAATCTATCTGTGATTATTGCATACATACACTAGTGATATTTTATTAAATTTGAGGAAACCTTTTCATAATAAAATTGGAGTTTACAATTCAATTATAAAGATATATTTTATCTTAGAGGTTTAATTAAGGGGGAGCTAGTCTGGAAAAAATGGCCAAAAAGAAAACAAGGAAACTTACCTTTAGAATTTTCATTTTCTATAGCACCATCTGAATTCAAATTTCAATAAACTCGAACTTATAATCTTACACAATAGTAAAAAAACCTTTTATTACTAGGCTATCAGAGCCTTTCATCTACTTCCCAAGTTATAGTTTTATTTTCCATTTGTGAATGATTAGGTGCTTGTTTATATATTGATCTTTCTTCGTTTTTCCTAATTGACGTTGGATTAATAGGATTTTGAGAATATTTAAACATAATTTTATTTTTCTATTAAACTACTTTTTGGGTAACATTGAAGTGCTTCTTTGGGAATAGCCGGTATATGTCCATCAATATGGAAACTGTTTCATTTGCCAAAATAGATGACAGCATGTAGACCAATTTGAGAGAGCATCAATAAGTTATCATCAACAGTACTTTTTAAGTGTGTACGTAATCATCTCCCTGATCCTAATTTTCTAGTACTCTGTCACTCATTAATAATATCATACTAACCTTCCTTCGAATAGAGGCTCTAATCTAATTTAATACTCCGGTTTCACATAGTAAAATATTGGAAGAATTTGAATGTTCACAAAAAATTAAGTTATTAAGAATTATACATTCATTTATGATATTTTGAGTGAGTTTGTGGTGCACTAAAATAACTCAATAAAATACTATTATATTAGTAGTTTAAGATGTTGTCTAGATGAATTTTATTTAATTTGGATTCAAAAAAAATTCTGAATTTTTTTCTGAACACGAGATTTAACCTGAATTTTATTATTCAACCGAATTTTGTATCTTTTCGAGTCAACTGAGTTAATGGAGTAGCGATTCGAAAAATTCTTCCACGAATTTCCGATAATAACCAGCTAAGCCCAAAAAGCTACGTACTTCGGTCACTGACTTAGGTTGCTCCCAGCTTTGAATTGTTTCAATCTTTGTTGGGTCAACAGATATTCCGTGATTTGATATCACGTGCCCAAGGAATGCTACTTCCTCAAGCCAGAACTCGCATTTCTACAACTTGGTATATAACTTGTTTTCACGAAACTTTTGGAATATCAGCCTCAAGTGATGCTCATGATCTCCACAGCTTTTGGAGTAAATGAGGATGTCATTAATAAAGACGACCACAAAGTGATCCAAATATTCTTTGAATACTCGGTTCATCATATCCATGAAGACAGCAGGTGCATTAGTCAATCCAAAAGACATGACTAGGAATTCGTAATGCCCGTACCGAGTTCTGAAAGCAGTATTTGGAATGTCATCAGTTTTAATCTTTAATTGATGATATCCAGAATGAAGATCGATATATCTTTGAAAAGAATTTGGCGCCTTGCAACTGGTCAAACAGGTTATCAATACGAGGTAACGGGTACCTATTTTTGATGGTCACATGATTCAACTCCCGATAATCAATACAAAGTCACAAACTTTCATCCTTCTTCTTCACGAATAGAACATAAGCACCCCAAGGAGACGTACTAGGACGAATGAAACCGATGTCTAACAATTCCTATAGTTGAGTTTTTAACTCTTGAAGTTTAATAGGAGTCATTCGATATGGGGCTTTGAAAATTGGTTTTGTACCCGGTTCAAGGTCGATACAAAATTCGATTTCACGCTCTGGGGGTAGGCCAGGAAGTTATTCAGGGAATACGTCAGAAAATTTATTAACAATAAAAATATCATTCAAATCTGACGTATTTTTATTTAAATCCGTAACATGGGCTAAGAAAGCTTGACATCCGTTTTTTAATAAACGAATAGCTTTATGACTTGATATGGCGGTAATTGACTTTAATGGTTTGGTTGCTTGAATTCGCATAATAAGTTGGTTAGGAATATGAAAGCTAACAACATTACAAAAATAATCAATTTTAGCATGATGAGTGGTTAACCAATCAATTCCTAAAATCACATTGAATGCAAGTATTTTTAAAGAGATAAGATCGACAGGTAATGTGCGGTTACCGATTTAAATCAAACAAGACTTATATACAGTGGATGTAATGAAGGTTTCTCCCAACGGAGTTTCAACAGATAAATAAAAGACTAATTTCTCTGGAGTTAAATTTAAATGTTGAGCGTAAGTAGGAGAAATAAAAGAATGGGTAGAACCAGGATCAAATAAGGTATAGACTTCGCTAGAGTTTATAATTAGTTTACCCGTGATCACCTCATTCAGATTCCTCGCTTTTTGGGAGGTTATGACAAACGCTCTCCCTTAAACTACCGGCTTTGACTTCTTTGGGACGGCCTTTGGTGCCTCCATCCCAGCTAGACTTGTCTTCGCTGCACGACAAAATCGGGCTAGGTGACCTTCTCTTCTATAATTGTAACACTCTTTGGACTCCATCGTGCAATTTGGACTGATGTGTCCCTCCCCTCAGCATTTGTGACATACAACCAGTGGTCGTTCTCATTCCTTAACAACAGGTGTCGGTGTTGACGTCTTTCCATCATTATTGAATCTCCTCTTCTTGAAATTTTCACTTCTATTATCTTGACAATGATTACCACCGAAGTGGTTACCATTTCTGGCATGTTGATTCCTTCCACGTTTATTTTCACCGCTTTAATGACTGCTACCACTGGTATTATCGACTTACCGACTGCTCTCTTTTGGTTGGGTTGACTCATTATCGCGCTCCAATAACTGAGCCCTATTTACAACATCTGAATACAAACATAATTTATGAAAAATTAGGTATTGACGTATTTTGGGTCTCAAACCTCATAAAAACATTCGTGTTATTCTATCCTCATTATCAACTAAATGGGATACGAACTGGGACAACTCAACAAACTTAGCCTCGTACTGCGATACGGTCATATTATTTTGCTCCAACTTGATAAATGTCACCTCCTTCATGTGACGAATACTTTCGGGAAAGAACTTATCGTTGAACAGCTCTTGGAACTTCTCCCAAGACATTTTGAGTGCGGCAGGCTGAGTACGCTTTACTGATTTCCACCAGTAATTTGCTTCTCCTCTCAACATGAAGATAGCAAAGGGAACCTTTTTCTCCTCGGAGCATCCTAAGACTTCAAATATCTTGATGATCTGCTTTATCCACATCTCTGCCTTAAGTGGTTCTGGCTTTTCCCAAAACTCTGATGGTCCTAGCTCCTTGAATTATTTAACAGTGACCATCTGTGAGTTGCCAGTGTTTCCACCTGTATTTTGAACAGGAGCCGCTCTTACCTGATGTTGCATGAATTGCATAAAGCCTCTGAACATCCCATCGTTCATTATTTGATCGGTGTTATTGTTTACCTGAGGATTATTGTCTTCATGTTTCACATTATCCTGGGTATTGATTGTTGGTGACTCAATGGTATCATGTGCTTCATTGCTGATCTCAATATTTTCAGATGCCATTTTCAATCACTACCACAAAATAAGGGTTAATTGACATGTCACATATTATCCCTATACTCTAACCGACCAATTAAATACCAAATAAACTTAGGTAGGTCATACTAGCGAAGGAATTCTCCGTCTCTCCCCTCCTAGTTTTTGTCTCACATCTCAGCCAGGGATGATATCCCTAAGCTTTGATACCAACTGTGACGCCCCCAAAATAGGTATACATCACCCATCTTGAGTCGCCAAATACATGGTACAGAAATCAAATACAAACTTCTTTAATACAACTGTCGTGTAAATATACAACAAAACATAGCTGAGTTTTTACATGAATATTGTCTCATAGACAATATCCAAACTAAAATTTAATCCTCATTACATTTATTATCACAGTAAGTAGTGAGGACTACTAAATAACCATCTCCGACCATAACTCCAATCCCCGACTAGTCTCGGCTACGTTATCATTTCATGAAGATAACAATGAAAGTAAAAAGGTGAGCTCAACTAGCCCAGTAAAAAATATTATGACTAAGATAATGCAGAATAAATTATCAGTAGCACCAGTACAAAGTACCTAATAGACAACACTTAATAGACAACGTTTTTTATAAAAACGTTGTGGTATTTTTTTTTACAACGTTTTTAAAAAAACGTTGTAGATATATATATATATGCAAAAACGTTGTCTATTGAAAAGGGCATTTTTTTTGTTTTAATTAGACAACATTTTAAAAAAAAAAAACGTTGTCTATCATATAAAACACGGAGCTACTAAATACTTAAAATTAAAAGACATTCTTTTTCTCTCAAAGGCTCGTTAGTTTCATTCTTTTATCTCTGTGCTCGTCAGTTTGCAGAGCTTCAGTTTCCTTTTCCAAGTGAGTTTTTCGTTCCTTTTCCAAGTGAGTTTTTTGTTCCTTCTCTTCCTCCGGTTGAATTAGTGGCGGCAGTAAATCTGTAATTCCCTCCGAATCTGTAACACTAGGGTTATTGTACTCGTGTACTTGGACTAGGGTTTATATCTATTTTAATTTTAGCGATGGAGAAGCTGAAGGATTTGTCGCTGCCGATTGATGTACCTTTACTGGATGCCACCGTCGCTGCTTTCTACGGAACCGGATCTAAGGATTGATGTTCTTTTCTACTTGTATAACCCAGTTCTGGTCTGATAGTTGCTCGAGGTAGGTTTGTTGCATTTTATTATACCATAACAGAATATGGTTTATATTTTTAATAGGTTAATACCTTTCATTTAATAGGTGAGAGGACTCATTGGCTTTGTCAAAGAAAGCAAAAGGGAAGAATCATCCCAAACTCTGTTACTCTCGCCTCATCTCAGATCTCGAAGACTCGAACTCTGAATCTGAAGTCGGTGACGACGGGCGACGATGAGTCCTCTTCGGCTCCTCCTTTTCTTATATTTTTATGTATATACTTATATAAATCTGGGTATGTATGTATAACTACCGCATTCAGTCACATCAACTCTGTTGAGTAAAAAATACTGGAAGCAAGCAGGATTTCTGATAAAATGGATGCTGCCAAAAGAGGAACTTCTAAAGTGCCATCACTGCCTCCACCGTGTCCTAAATCGCAGCCAGAGTACCCAGATTTGTATGGGAAGCGCTGAGAGTTGGATAAGGTTCAGATGTTGGAGAGAGAAATTGGTTTTCTTGAGGTTTGTTTTTCTGTTTATTTTCTTGCAGCTTGACCGTTTGATGTTCTTTTGATATTCCAGTTTTATTAACGACAAAGATTGAAGTGAAGCTTTAGGTTAAATTAGGGGTATGTTCTGATTGGGATGATGTAATCTAATTTGTTTTCTTCTTATAATGAATTCAGATTTGTCAATGATAGAATCGATTGACAATGAGTGGTTCTTTTTTTGTCCCAAAGATCGAAAGTATTAGAACGGACAACGATCCAACAGAGCGACGGTGGCTGGGTACTGGAAAGCCACAGGTAAAGACAGGTTTATCAAGTCATGTAAAGGAAGGAATGTGATTGGGAGGAAGAAGACTTTAGTCTTCTATATTGGCCAAGCTCCTAACGGTGAGAGGACTCATTGGGTAATCCATGAGTACTGCGCTACTGATGAGGCCCTTAATGGCACACATCCTGGTCAGGTTCAACATTTGATCCTAATCTTTTACTTATGGGTTTTTATGTAGTTTTTCTTTTTTTCTCATATTGACGCTATTGTATAATTTTTTTAGTTCTTGCGTTATTTCATTAATATCTTCTTTCTTTAATCTGTTAGGTTATATTGCTATTCAACAGCTACATTCAGTTATGTGTTTTGAATATAATGTTGAATTGGTATTTAAGAGTAAGTTATTGTAAACGTGATGGTTGACTTACCTTGATTAGTTCAATCACTCATTTGAAAAAGTTACCGTGCACTCATTTCATAGAGAGTTCCATGGTTGATGATATCACCACAAAATTGATGGGCATGGGTAGGGATACATGTAAATTAGTTGTTAATGATGCAATGCTTACCAAATCAGTATTGAAATCATGAAAGATTATTGTATAAGATTTAGTGCAATTAAATTCATCTATTTTTAAGGAAGTAAAGTGATAAGAGTTGATTGAGCTTTTAAAGAAACAGACTGAACATCTTAGTTTGAACTTTAACTCATAATACAAGTTTTTGTTTTGTTTGCAGTTTATGGAGATTCTGATTTTTCTTCACCTCCAATTTTTTTAGAAGTTGTTGTTTACTTAGATTTTGAATATCCTGGCTAAATTCAAAGTATGATTGTTTTGTTATGTCTTCTTCTCATGCAGAATGCATTTGTACTCTATCGTCTTTTTAAGAAGCATGACGGGAAGCAAGATGAGATGGTTGAAAGTTCAAACTGTTATGAAGTTGAGCAGAATGTTTATTCTTCTATTGTTGTAAGTTAAACTCTGGTTTGGGCTATCATGTAGTAAAATTTGTATATCATTCCTCAGTTAAGGTCCTGTTGAATGCTAACTTGGTATACTTACAGTATGGGTACGAATTGGATCATATGTTAGTAATCATAAAGTCAACAATGGCAAGTTAAAACTCAAGAAGCGGCGGCGGCTCCAAGTACAGAAAACACAAACAATTACAGGTATTTTAGTAATTTGTTGAACAAGTGATTGATTACTCCTGTTCAATTTGTTTCTGCTGCATAGATTCAATTGATGGTGATAATCAGTTTATATATTTTGCATGTTACTAAAATTAATTACTATGTTTTGGATTTGGAATTGGATTTGTAAAGATTAGGAATTTGATTTGGAAAGATTTGGAATTGGATTTGATTTGGCTGTGCACAATGTTGTTGTGATTTGATTTATATTGCTGTGATTTTATTTGGCTGTGTTTGTGAACACTGTGTGTTGTTGTGGCTGTGATTTATGTTGCTTTCACACTGTTGTTGTGCCTGAGATTTATGTTGTTGTGATGTTGCAGGAGGTTTGGTTTACAGGCTTTGATATGGAATAGGAGGTTTGGTTTATGTTGCTGTACTTAGTCATCTCTACTTAACTGTAGCTCTGCAATTGACTTTCAAATCTCATTACTTTTGTTTGACTGTGCATATTCAGCTGATACAGAAATGAGATTTGGTGGACTAATCAGCACATCAAATATTAATGATCTAATGAGTATTATTATTTACTGGTTTGGTTAGATTAGATGTTAGATTAGTCTTTCTATTAAGTTTAGTTTTTGTTTAGATTGAATTAGATTTGTAAGGGTTTTTGTAAACGAATGGTATTATTGGGATGTATTTTGAATGCTTGATACATTTTGGCTTGAAATTTAAATGAGAATTTAGACTTTTTAGTTATATATCATGACATTAGCATATTGCAGTGCATTGGTAATATAGGTGAACCACAATATTTTTTTTCTTTTTTTTACTTTATCTACAACATTTTAAAAATGTTGTATAAATTGGTTGAAAACGTTGTCTTTTATACTAAACAACAACATTTTTAACCAAAAAACGTTGTAAAATCATATCTTCTACAACGTTTTTAAGCATCTGCTAATTTTTTGAAAACAAATCTACAACGTTTTTTTCCTAAAAAACGTTGTGTATTGTGCTAATTAACCACAACGTTTTAAAAACGTTGTGTAAGGGTGTTAAATAGACAACACCCTTAACCACGACGTTTTTCTGACTGAAACCACAACGTTTTTTCTGCGTTGTCTATTTACTGTTTTGTAGTAGTGTAGCCTTCAATAGTGTTAAACTGATAAAATACAATAAACATCAAGTTTAACTGCAGCGAAATAAGCTATCCATTAGAAGAGTCAAGTAGAGCATGATATCTACTATTTTCTATGATTTAAAAAAATTTTCATCCACTTTATCGCTGAGACTCAGCTTAATAAATAAACCACATCATCGAATCATCTCTACACTACGGGCCAAGGATATTCATGCAATCATCAATGGTCATGATTATACCGAATAATCCCTGGTCATAATCATACCAACAACTGTCCATCAATGCACTACGGGTCAATGAGGACTTTTACCATATCTTTTATAATATTACGGGTCATGATTATATCGAATGATCCCTGGTCATAAACATGCCAATCAACAGTCCATCTATGCACGTAAGTCAAAGATGACTTTCATCACAATATATGCACGAAGATGATGACAATGATATAATCATTAATCAAACGATATCAATGATAAATATTAAAGACTTTAAATTTATCCAGAGTTTAAAAATATCTAAATTATCAACATGATACTACTTTGTTGAGTAAAATTCAAGAATAATATTCATGTATCAAAAATGATTTGGATATAAAAGAAATATATTTTTCGGGTGAATAGTACCCCCTGAACAGTACCCTGTGAATAGTACTTCGAGAATAGTACCTCGTGAATAGTATCCCAACATGAAAAGTGCCCCAAATAATACCCGAGTGAATAATATTCGAGTGATTAGTAACTGGGTGAATAGTAACCCATGAATAATAACTCTTAAATAGTACTTTAGCATGAAAAGTACCCCGAATACCCGAGTGAATAATATTTGAGTGAATAGTAATAGGGTGAATAGTAACCTGTAAATAGTAACTCATGAATAGTATTCCGACATGAAAAGATCAAAAATTATCAAGAAAGCTCAAAATAATATTTCCATGAAAAGATACTGGATGAAGCACAAATATCAAGGATATTTTACTAATTTCACAGAGTATAGAAGCAATACTTTAACAGAATGAGGGTATAATAAGGAATATGAGACGAAATAATATTACTCATATACTACAGAGAATGGAAGAAAATATTATTCCTTATGAATACTGAACAAAAATAATATCCCTTACCTCAAAAGAAGACTAGATACTGGAATAGTGAAGTAACAGACTTCTATTCTTCTTTCTCTCTATAGCTTCTCTCTCTATAATTGCTCTTGTGAGTCTTAGTGAATTGGTGAGAATGAAAGAAGAATAAGCTTCTATTTATAGAAAAATATAGTTTCGATAATTGCACATTTTGGGGCTCGAAATATTACAGTATAATACCTTCATCTTTTCCTCTATTTTTAATTTAGTCCTACAAGTATTATCAAACTTGGATCACCTCCCCTAATAGTACATCATGTGAATCAATAGTTCTATACATGTGAAAACAATAGTTATAACATAGTAACTTCATTTATACCTCTATTTTTAATTTGGTCATGCAAGTATTATCAATCTTGCACCACCTCTCATAATAGTACATGCATGTGAATCAATAGTACATACATGTGAACAAATAGTTATAAGCATGTGAATTAGTAGCAATTAATTGCTCATTTATCCGATTAATTACCTGATTGGTCAATATAACCTTATCGAAATAAATGTCGCTTTCTATTAACACTAATAATCCCAACACAATGGAAATATCAATTTCATCTTCAACCAACACGAACTTATTCATCATTAATATTATAACTCATAATATTTAATAACCAGATCATTCCCAGGAAAGAGGGGGCTTTCCGATAAAGATTTTTCCCTATTGGCGCGCAATTAGGTGACCAAACCTCTCATCGACAGAACTTGCTAGACATCGTCAATATTGCAAATAATAATATGAATCACTTTGTCGTCTCAATTATTGATTTAATAATATAAAATATTATGCAGATGATACTGTGATAATAATTGAATCAATAATATGAGAGATATTATGCAGCAATTACTGTAGCAATAATTGAGTATAACTGAGTGACTTCTCACGTAAGCATCAATAATCAATACCGTGTGCTACTATGCAACCACGCGTATTACTGTACTTTTACCACCGGGTAGTTCAATAGTTTAACGATAAAACTTTCGCCGTTATTTTTATAAAACGATATTTCTGTCATTTTTTAACTACGACAAAACTTCCGTTGTGGGATCCACCAATGATTGTGCCGTAAAACGAATATTCCATGTTAAAACGAATATTCCCCGACTAATCGAATATTTTATAACAACTTGCTTACTTTACAAAATTTATAAATATTACCCATAACTATAACATTATATCATATCCACACCATAATATTAAAAAATATATTTTATGAAAAATTAATCTTCATTCATAAAAGTTGGGGTCTTGCAGCTAAGATGATCCAATAAGATATTATTGGGCTAGTGGTTTATGGCCTTGTTTGGATGGATTTAATTTGTTCTGAACTCGAAATTTGACCCGGGTTATTACATATGGTATTATAGTTGACTCTCGAAAGCTCGGGTCGAATTATCTGATCAGGTAATTGGAGGTGGGGAAGCGAAGGTTGGTGATATTATATATCCCACGCAATAGAGAGAGATCTGAAGGTGGGGACACGAAACTAACTGGTATTATTCCACAATAGCTAGAGAAAAAGATGTAAGACCCCAACTTTTTAATAAATTAAATTAATTTTTCTCTATTCATTATCTTGAAATAATAAGGAGTTAATTTGATATAATACTTTGGTTATGGGTGAAATGTGCAAATTTTGTAAAATAAGCAAGTGGTTATAAAATATTCATTGTTGTCAGGGAATATTCGTTTGGTTGTGGAATATTCTTGCTGTCGGGAAATATTCGTACGACGGCGCAGCCATTTGTGGGCCCCATAACAGAAAACGGTCGGATGAAGAAAATGACAAGTCTAAGTTTTTATAAAAAAACGACGTAATTTTTATCGTTAACACTGTTGGATTACTTGGTGGTTAAAATACAGTAATACACGTGGTTACACAGTAGCACACAGTATTGCACAATATTTTTGAATTATTGATTCTTACGTAAGAAGGCACTACTCAATAATTGTTACAGTAATTACTGTTTAATATTTTATTTTATTGATTCAATAATTGCTGCATTGATATTTTATATTATTATTGTTTCAATAATTGTCATTGCACATTATTTCACATTATCAGATCAATAATTCATATTATTTGAATTATATTATTAGATAGCATTATTGGCAATGTCTAAGGAAATTCTGTCTAGGAAAGGGGTTTGGTCACCTAATTGCGCGCCAGTAAGGAGAAATCCTTATCGAAAAGTCCCATCTTTCCTGGAAACGATCTGGTTGTCATAATTGTGATTCTGTAATATTATTTGCGAATAATTAATTATTAATTTATATGATAAGAAAATATTTATTTTATGTGGACATAAATGATGGATAAAAAAATATTTATTTTGTGTGGATATAAATAAAAAAATTAATGCTAAGGTATTTTATCAGTATTTTATCGGAATGGAGGTATTAAAAATCGTCCGTATGTGGATTTCGGGCATTTTTCGTTTGGAATTTAAAAAAACTTAAATCTACAAAGTTGTAGAGAATTCGATTTTCTATAGAATGGACATAAAATTCGTATTTTTCTGATAGAAGTGCTATTTATTATGAATTATTGAAGTTTAGAAAATAAATATTTTTTATTAAAATTATGAGTGGGACCCACTTTTGTCCTTTATTGATAAAATGCGCTGAATTAATTTTTCAAATGTGGTGGGCTGATAATTGTGTTCAAAGGTGTGCGTAGAAAAGAAAAATAATAATATTATTTTATTATTTTAGTCTACTTTGGCGTTCTAGCATTTTTCTATAAATAGAGTGCTTAGTTAGAATTGAAAATCACACCAGAAATAAGTTTTTTCTCTTTATATATTATCGGGCGTATTTTGTGAGTATTTAGATACTTTGAGAGTTCCTATTAAGTGCAAGTTTCCTTCAGTATTACATTCGATATTCCAGTTAGAATTACTGTTCTTTTGAGGCAAGAAATGTTATTCTCTTCGTAATTGATATTATTTCTTTCAATATCATTATGTTGAAATATTGGTATGAATTTTATTATGAAATTTCTACTTTTTTGTGTCGAGATTACTATTCACGTATACGGCACTATTCACAAATACGACACTATTCACTAAAAAAATAAAATTTTTACTTCTTTGTCCCAGATGTCTATTATGGTTACTATCTTTGATTGTATCCATGTTTTGATCTTCATTCTTGAATTTTACTCCACTATGATTTATTATGGAGTATTTTTGTACTTGGATTATCTAAAGTACGAATCCCTAATCTTTGTTCTTTTGTCTCATTGGATTCATTCTTTAAAATATTTTTCATCATTCTCAGTCCTTAATGGTGATACTTGATGAATATCTTTGGCATGTACGTAGTGCAAAGATGAATGATTACCTAATGAATATCTTTGGCCGGTTGTGCAAAGATGGACAAGTGTTGAGATGAACATGACCAACTGGGGATACAAATGAATATTTTTGGTCCGTAGTGCAAAGATGAATATTTGATGCAAGATGTATATTGATTGATATTACATGGATAAAATATTGATGATGGACTTTTAAATTCATAGATGATAGTAGATTTGATTCTCTATTTAACTCTTCTAATGAATTGTTGGGGTGTGGAATGATGGTGTTAGACAGTTGTTTAGCAGTCCTCACTATTTTATAAAATAGTGTATCAATAATTATAATGAGGACTTTATCTGAGTGTGGATATTGTCTATAAGATAATATTTGTATTTAAAATCACAGTTTATGTGTTGTCGTATTTTGCACGATAATTGTATTAATGAAGTTGTAGTTATTTTTATACCATATATTTGGTGACTCAGAATGAGTGATGTATACCTATTTTGGAGGCGTCACAAAAGAGTTGTGGACCGTGTGTGTGATTGGTTCTAACGGAATGTCAAAAATTTAAGTGGGGGTGAAAATTGGTAGACCGTGTGTGTGATGGTTCTAACGGGGACATCAAAATTTTAAGTGAGGGAGTTTTAACACCCCAATTCCATATCGAAAGATATGAAAAAAAATTATATGTATATATAAGGAATTAAGTTACTAACAGTAGTCACAACTTTTGAGTGAGCTTGTGGTGGGCTAAGATAACATAAGAATATATTATTAGACTAGTGGGTTAAGGTGTTGTTTGGATGAATTTAATTAGATTCGGACTTGAAGTTTGACCTATGACTTGTTCTGAACTTAGAATTTGACCCATGGTTGTTACATAATTTGTAGTGAATTTTATTTATTTGAAATAGTATATACACACTTATACTATTTAATTATATTGTTTAATACAGGAAAATATAATTTATTGACTTTAAATACATTAGAATACATTATAATTAAGCAACTCCTTGTGTAAGTTGGGTGATACTTTAAGAGAGATAAATGTATTTAACCTATTGTATTTTATTGTAATGTTTTCTATTTTTAAGAAGGAAAGAGTAGGAAAACGAAATAATGAATTCAAATAGGTTTTCAAATCTTGATTTTTTTAAAAAATTAGGTGTTCAATTCCTTGGTATCCATTCTACCAAAGCCACTGCTGCTGAGACACATAAGTGAATAAAATATCATTTCGAAATAGTAAATATTGTAATAGAAAAATAAATGAGTATTACTAGCTCTGTTTCTTAATATAAATCATTTTAGAGTTGTACATAAATATTAAGAAAATAATTATATAGTATTAAATATAATATTAATTATCTATATTGTCCTTATATTAAAAAAATAGATTATTAATAGGGCAAAAAATAAAGAGAGAACTAAAGTTATATTTATTACTTGAGGTAATATTAGAAACTAAGTAATTAAAGTTTATTTGAAATTCTCAAATAATTTATATTAAAAAATAAAAATAATTTTCTAAAACAACTTATATTAAATAATGGAAGGAGTATACAATTCCCAAACATAATTGTTAACCAGAGGAATGTTAGGTTATTCTTTAAGAAACGGTTGAAATTCTCGTTCGTATATTTCATTTGACTTTTCATACACTTAGCTTTACATGCCAATAAAATTGCTCTCTAACTAGAAATCTAGAATCAAGTACTTTGCGACCAATGCCTAGCTAGAAGGAATTATTTCATAGCACTTACAAGCCAAGAATAATGGACAAAAAATTGACTTAAACTTTAGGTTAAGATTCCGAACGTATGTATTGAACTTTAATATGACATGTACACGTGGACTCCGTCGTGGTTCACCCTCTTATGAAGCATTCATGGTGTTCTATAATTCTTTTATATATCATTAATTTTTATGAAGTATTCATGGTGTTCTACAATTTTTTTATATATTAATAATTTTAAAATTTTCAAGGCTGAACTACAAAAGTATTTTTCTAAGTTATCACTTAATCCTAACTTGATCATTTAAGAGATAAAAATTTTAATCGAGTCAAAATTAACGTCAAATCAATTGAATCTTTGTCCGCTTAAAAGATTCAATTGAGATTTTACCACTTAAAATGCTAAATTAAAATTAAGTAACAATTCGGAGAGATACTTTTACGATTAGGAAATTTTTCAATGCAACGGATAGAAATCCCTCACGGTGTTTACAAATCTTGTATCGTTATTTTGTAAACTTTTTCCCATGCATGTCAAAGTCGGAAGATTTAGTTAATTAATTGATTGTTCAAAGCTTGTCATAATTTCTCCAAAATTAAATATACATAATTGCACGCGCGCGCGCACACACACATATATATCTATCTAATAAAATACAAATGATTTTGAATTTCCCGCTCACTCAATAAATTATCTGGGCCGTCCAAAGTTTGAGATAAATCCCACCGTCCATACATCTATCTAATAAAATACATCTATCTATCTAATCTATCTAATAATGATTTTGAATTTCCCGCTCACTTAATAAATTATCTGGGCCGTTCTAAGTTTGAGATAAATCTCACTGCCCATACAGTGCCGGAGGCACGGGACCCAGCTAGTATATATATATAGAGTCTCCATCCACAACAACCGGTTGTTGGAAAGCAACCCATTTTGGTTAGTCGCTACAAGTTCTACCGGCCTTAGACATTTTTTTATAAGCAGGTAGATCTTGTAGCGGCTGGCCAAAATGGGTTGCTCCCCAACAACCGGTTGCTGTAGATGGAGACCCATATATATATATATACTTTTAGCGACACTATATGTTGTCCGTTGTTAAAAGTATAGACGACGGTTGTATGACCTAACCGTCGTCGGGTCCGTCGCTAAAAGGGGTGAGCTCGAGTGAGTTGGATAAGGGGTGAGCTTAAGATCTGGACTATATATATATATATATATATATATATATATATATATATACACGAAGAGAATCAAGTGCATACCCCTTTATTTAACCTACTTACCACCTTTAACGACGGACCAGGCGACGGTTCGGTCTATCGCGTATATCAGAGAATCATTGTCTTAGTTTTTAACGACACATCGAACCGTCGCCATAACATATAAACCTTCGTCAAATCGTCGCTCAGTCCGTCGTTAAAAGTGATAAACATGGTATATAAAATAAAGAGATATTCACCATAAACGGAATATATATAGAGAGCAAGGATCAAGTGCATACCTCTTATCTTACTCACCGAGCTCACCCCCCTTTAGGCGACGGTTTCGGTCATACAACCGTCGTCTATACTTTTAACGACAGACAACCTATAGCGTCGCTAAAAGTATAGACGACTGTTGTATGACCGAAACCGTCGCCTAAAGAGGAGTGAGCACGGGTGAGTAAGATAAAGGGTATGCATTTGATCCGGACCGTATATATATATATATATATACACATACACTACCAAGCCTTAAATTATCTCAATAAAAAAATAATCACTTATTTGCCCATCGTACGGATTCATATTTTTAATGTCATTCAAATCATTGATTTGGTAAGCCATAACTTTCAGAGCCATTGTTATTTGCAAGAAATTATAAATATAAAGCCTCTTTCATAGACTGACTACTTCGACTAGTGTGTGTATATATATATATATATATATATATATATATATATATATATATATATATATATATATATACGGGAAGCTTCAAGAGCATAATTCTTAAATAGCATAATGCCTTAAATAGCATAATTTTATTAAAACGACGTAGTTTTATAAATACGCGGTGGCATTTTTGTAAATATCATGCCACCGTGTATTTATAAAAATATCACCGCGTCCCTCCAAAACTACGTCGTTTTGATAAAATTATGCTATTTAAGGCATTATGTTATTTAAGAATTATGCTCTTGAAGCTTTCCGTGTTTGTGTGTGTATATATATATATATATATATATATATATATATATATATATATATATATATATATAGGGAAGAGATCTGGTCCGGGAGTCCGGATTTTAACAAAATCCGGACTTTTTTTTTTTTTTTTTTTTTTTGCTTTTTTTTTTTTGAAACAACTAAAAAAAAAAAAAAAAAATTTATGGAACTGAAATTTTTCAATAATACAGTGTTTTGGGTGTGATTTGGATGCCTATAACGAAACATGTCTGTACAGTCTGGGCAGACTGTACATACATTGGTTGGTGTGGGTGTTAAAAACACACCCAAAACACTGTATTAT
Source organism: Panax japonicus (assembly GCA_020205505.1). NCBI lineage: Eukaryota > Viridiplantae > Streptophyta > Magnoliopsida > Apiales > Araliaceae > Panax > Panax japonicus. Next base: position 78,388,806 of record CM035110.1, read on the forward strand.
TGAAAAATTTCAGTTCCATAAATTTTTTTTTTTTTTTTTTTAGTTGTTCTACAAAAAAAAAAAAAAAAAAAAAAAAAAAAATTTTGGGGTCCGGATTTTGGGTCCTGTCCGGGAGTCCGGACAGGATCCATTCTGTATATATATATATATATATATATATATATATATATACACACACGGAGACAAACTTAAAAGCTTTTGTAACTGTTGGCCGTCCATGGCCAACGTGATTGAATGCATGGGAACTCTCAAGCCGACAAACACAATATTATCAAGAATATGTTTACGTAATACAATATTATCCATAATTTGGGTTTTTAATACAATTTTGTTTTCTTAATTTGTATGGGAATTGGGATAACCATAGACGAAGCGTGATCAAGTATAAACCAACGAAAAATAAAGAAAATCATTATGACAGATTCTGAAAGTTATAGAAAGATACGGAACAATTTGAACAAGAAATTGATACAGATACTCTTTGTCTTTAAGGTGTGTGGCCCAAGTGTAAATTAAGGTTCACTTGACCTAATTGTGAATTAAATGCATAAATTAAAGTTCACATTATGATTAAATGAAAAGACGGAAGAGTCAGAAATAAATGTGCTAGACCCGAAAAAAGCCTTCACGTGTCTCGAGACAGAAGACTCGTGGAGGCTGCTCATTTTTGGGAATTGATTGAAGGATTGGATTGGTGGCTAGAAGGACAAGGTAATATGGGCATTATTCTAATGACTAAAGAATATTTCTGGAATTTTCCTGAAAGCATGTGCTTTGCACATGACTACTTTCCTGAAAATCCTATAAATACCCCTTCCATTCCATTTGGAAGGGGACCTCTCTTCAGACACAAGACTTGAATTCTTGGAAGATCGAAGGACCTGGACATTCTCTCTCAACAACACTCACGAAGACTCTTGGAATCCCAATAACCCTAACAAGGTTTCCGGATTCTAGGAGTGGAAGGACTCAAAAAGAAGGCTCTTGGAATCCCTGTTACCCTAACACGATTCCCGAATTTTAGGAGTTCTGCCACGCGTCATTGGAGTAATCGCCCACCTGTTCTTCTCCCTTCTTCAATCAATCAACCAATTTCGTACTTTTCGTAGATTTCTCTCCTCCTCAGCCAACACAAAACCCTAACCCTAGCAAGGTACGATTTCCTTGCCCACATTTCTTTGGCGACTCTGCTGGGGAGGTGTAGAATTCGTGAAGGGTATACCCACAACTCGAAGTAGGAGAACTACAAGAAGGGCTGCTTCACCAATAAATAGTATTACCTCACCAAATCCAGTTCCAAGGCAAACAACTCAAGCTTTCCAAGGCACAAATCTGGATTTTGACATTCCACTTATTGAAGACGCTTCGGAAGAGAGTTCAACATCACTATACATGGCCAATCAACAACAAACCAACGCAGAAAGGCAAATCGAGAATGCAAGCGAAGAGTAGACGAATGTTGTGCAACTGGAGATGCTTAAGGCATTAAAAAAAGCACGGAAAGGACAAGGGATGATGATGTCCATGATGCTAGAGATGCAGAGGAAGCAAGAGGAGATGGGGAACTTCCGCCAGCAGCTGATGCAGATCCCTACCTTCAAGGCCATGTTCTCAGGCAATTCGTAGGAAGAACAAGCAGGAATGGAAGACAACAACAATGACAACAACAACAACAAAGAGAACCAGATTGTACCTCCATTGATTGAAAGTCAATCGGTTTCAGTAATCAACTTGGAGCTCCAGAACAGTGGTGACTAGCCATAACCTAGGTTAAAAGCAAGCCAACCTCAGACAAACATCATCCCAACTGCTCTTCCAGCATTTTCACATGTGCATATGCTAACTGTCCCAAGCCATGTCCAGCGAGTGAGCCAGCAAATGCCACCAATGCCAGTTTTGCACGAGGCAAGTGTACATCAACCAATCTCTTCACCATACACACCGCCAATACATCAGTATATTACAACACCCTAGAGAGTTCACGCCACAAGCCATTATGTGACGAAGGATGATATGATCGATGTGATCAATCAACTTTGCAGGCAGACATCCCGACCCTCGGAGTTAGATTTTACTCCACCTTACCTTGCACACATTCGGAGGCAACCTTATCCGACGGGGTATATTGAGCATCCTCCGTAGTTTCAAAAATACAACTGGGAGAAAGGAAATGCCAGGGAACACATTGCCAGGTTCGTAGAGTCGATGTCTCCATGGCTAGGATATGATGAAGTAAACAATCACAACTTGTTGATGAGGGAATTCAACAAGACTTTGACGGATAATGCCTTCAGTTGGTACTACAATTTGGAGAAGGGATCAGTCCATGATTGGGATGATCTAAAATTGCAATTTTTAAGAAATTTTTCTATGTGCAGAAACAGTTAACCATCGTAGAGATCATGCGATTCAAACAGAAGCCAAACGAGGAGCTGTCAGATTACGTGGATAGGTTCAGGGCCCAAGCACAGAAATGTGCAGAGCCAATTGAAGAAAAGAACTTGGTTAGCATATGCAACAATGGTGCTTTAGATGCCTTCAAGCCCCACCTCATTACCTAAGTTTGTGATTTATTTGCGACCCTCTCATCTTTTGCACAAGACTTGGGAGGAATCATGACATTTTCCACCAGCCATGCGATGGTTACATGGAAGGGCAAAAGGATAGCAACTGTAGCTTTGGCAGATTTTCAGTCAAAACCACAAAGGGGCAAGAGGGAAAAGAATGAGAAATTTGAGTAAGTAGAGAAAAGCATGGGGACAAGTATACCAGAATGCCAGTTCCGGAGGCTATTACATGCAGCGAGAAGGCATTCAGGAGCCTATACGAACAATGGGTTGAGCATAGAGTGGTGAAGCCTCCAAGGCCCCGGTTGGTTATAACGGAAGAGATGAAAAGAAGACCGGACTTCTGTGTATACCACCAATATACAGGACATTCCATTATGGACTGTTACAATCTGCGGAGGATATACCATGAGAAGCTGGCGGCCGAGGAGATTGAACCAGGAAAAGAAACGTGTAACACTATCACCCATGGTGCAATCCCGGAAGTTAAGAACCCAAATACTGGCTCTACCATCGAAAAACTCTGAACTACAGATGAATTAAAAATCCACCCAAGATGGTGGTCCACCAAAAATGGTGGTTTAAGTTCTCAGGAGTATCCCTTGCCAAGTAATTGGATGACCAAGGTTGGAGGCACAAGAATTGACGAATTAAAATATATATATATATATATATATATAAATCCACCCAAGATGGTGGTCCACTCTAAATGGTGATCAAGTCCTTGTAGACTGCACTTGCCAAAAAAATTGGACGACCCTAAGTGACGAGGCACCCGATTTCAAGTCCTCGTAGACCGTACTTGCCAAAAAATTAGACAACCCAAGTAACGAAGCACCCGATTTCAAGTCCTCGTAGATTGCACTTGCCAAAAAATTGGACGACCCAAGTGACGAGGCACCCGAGTGTTACATTTTATCATTAAAAGTGAATGAGGCACATGACTATAAGTCCTCAGACCCGAAAAGTTATACTTTTAACTTTAAAAGTAATCGAGGACACCTGACTATGAGTCCTCGAACCAGACAAGTTATACTTTCAACTTTAAAAGTAATCGAGAATTTATTATTTGAAACGTTAAGCTTTTCAGTAAAAGTAATTTTATTATCAATAAAAAAATATGTTTTTTCTTGAAAAGATTCATGTTTGCTGTTTTATGAGGCCTATTGTTGTCTTGGAGTATTAATTTGAACAACTTAAGATCCAATGTTAAATATTGAGTTTTAAGGAATCATTCAAATTAAATACAATTAATAAGGATAAAGAAATTATATTTTGATGAATGAAATAATATGTACATGAATTTTTTAATACAGGAAATGGATAAAACTATGAAAGCTCATGGTCTGAAGGCCATGACATGTCGAACTAAAGAGAGGGGAATAACTAAAGCCTTTAAGTCGACAATGGTGTGGTACCGTGAGCCTTCGTATTGGAGGTTATCGAGCCTTCAAGGTCTTGGGTAGCTGACTCAATTTCCCAAAAGCTTGGTCTTCAATTTATCTATGGCATCTTGAAGCTCTTAAAGTTTACATAAAGTAAGTCATTCTCATGGAGACGTGAAGTGACTTCCGAACGAAGTGCAATAACATGATGATTAGAAATAAAGAGATCTAACCTAACATGGAAGGGAGACATGTCTAAGAAAAGTTAGGAGATACCTAGATATCTTTGAAGAGATCCTCTAGGGCTTGCCCTCCTAGGGTTTTTCTCCCCTAGAGGTTCACTCTTCTAGGACTTTTGTTTTCAAGGCTTGCAAAACATCAGGCTTCAAGAAGTGAAGACTTCAACACTTAAAAATATTTTGCGCTATTATCTCACCAAAGGCGTGACTCAAGCGCAGGGGGCAAATACTTACTGGTAGATGACATGGACATCCTCCAGAGTAGAGGTGCATTCCCCCCAAGCAGTGACGAATATGCATGTGAAGGAGCACCACAGTTCTGTTGAATACGAGTGTCCCTGCATAGCTGGATGCAACGAAAAATGTTAGCTTTTTCTTTAGTACATCTACATAATCAACATTCTCAAGTATCTCGTTGATCCAATGCTGCCATTCCTGAAGGTGGCTAGACGAGTTAGACAAAATGTGAAGGAGGAGGTCATTAGGTTGGTTCCCCTAGGGGTTGGCCCGTAGGGTTTAGCCACCTAAGGAGCTCTTCCCTTCTTAATTACATTTAACTTCTCCTTGCTCATTGAATCAACTAATTGGAATAAATGTTACTTCGTTGGAATATCCGAGCCAAGGTTCTTGTTAAGGTGAAATGGCTCGGAATAAATTCTTCTTCAGTTGCGGTGTTGCCTCTTTTCTTGGAAAATATCTGAACCAAGAACCTTGTTAAGGTGAAATGGCTCGGAATGGATGCTTCCTCGTTGCAGTGTTGCTTTTTCTTTGAGAATATCCAAGCCAAGAACCTTGTTAAGGTGAAATGGCTCGGAATAAATTCTTCTTCGTTGCGGTGTTGCCTCTTTTCTTTGAAAATATCCGAGCCAAGAACCTTGTTAAGGTGAAATGGCTCGGAATGGATATTTCCTCCTTGCGGTACTGTTTTTTCTTTGAAAATATTTGAGCCAATATCCTTGTTAAGGTGAAATGGCCCGGAATAGATGCTTCTTCTTTCGCTGTATTGCTTTCGAGATTATCCGAGCCAAGGTCCTGTTAAGGTGAAATGGACCGAAAAAGAAATACTACAATTACCTGAAAAGAAAAATCGATAAAGCAATCACGAAGAATTAACCAAACAAAAAAAACACGATTAGAGGATTGGGTTGCGACTCCGCAGCAGTGGTCAATATACTTGCCCATCGTGATGCAGCACAGCGTGCCTTGATCCAACAAGAATATAGAACGATGTATTCTGAAGACCTTAACAAACGATTGTCTACAGAGCTAAGTGGTGATGTCAAGAAAGCAGTATTACTTTGGATGTATGATCCAGCAGGACGTGATACCCCTAGTGCTACAGGTTTTAGTTGGAAGCTTTATCGATCTTAAAGTTGCTACAGAAGTATTATGTTCCAGAACTCCATCCCAGATCTAACATCTTAGACACCTTTACCATGAAATGTTTGGAGTTTACCTTGAGCATGATATAGAACCTCAAGCATCTGGCGATCACAAAAAGGACTTGCAAGATCGAGCTCCGCAGATTTTTCAAAAAATTGAAGCAGTATTCACAGAGTTAAAGTATTTTGCATGATCATTACTCCAAGGACGCGACTCTGGTGGAGGGGACAAATGTGGGCCCACGTACAAATTGGAGTTCACTTGACCTAATTATAAATTAAATGCACAAATTAAGGTTTACATTATGATTAAATGAAAAGACGGAAGATTCGGAAATATATGTGCTAGACCTAGAAAAAGCCTCCACGTGTCCCGAGGCAAAAGACTAGTGGAGGCGGCTCATTTTTGAGAATTGATTGAGGGATTGGATTAGTGGCTAGAAGGACAGGGTAATATGGGCATTATTCTAATGGCTAAAGGATATTTCTGGAATTTCCCTGAAAGTATGTACCTTGCACATGACTACTTTCCAGAAAATCCTATAGATACCCCTTCCATTCCATTTGGAAGGGGACCTCTCTTCAGACATAAGACTTGGATTCTTGGAAGATCGAAGGACCTGGGCATTCTATTTGAACACTCACGAAGACTCTTGGAATCCCAATAACCCTAACAAGGTTTCCTGGATTCTAGGAGTGGAAGGACTAAAAAAGAAAGCTCTTGGAATCCCTGCTACCCTAACACGGTTTCCGGATTCTAGGAGTTTTGCCATGCATCATTGGAGTAATCGCCCACCTGTTCTTCTCCCCTCTTCAATCAATCAACCAATTCTATACTTTTTGTGGATTTCTCTCCTCCTCAGCCAACACAAAACCCTAACCCTAGCAAGGTACGATTTTCTTGCCCACAAGGTGTTTATTATTCCTTACCACAAAAGTTTGTTAAAAGCTACTAGTAATATACTTGTAGAATATATGTCAATACTATATATTCACAATGATAGCAATTTATATATAAATCTTAGAAAATATAATGCTTTAATTTGTAAAGGTTGATGAAAGAAGAAAATAAAGGACTGCTCAGTTTCAAAACTGAACTATGATAATACATTAGTTTACAAAATAAATTATGTCATTATCACATCTGTTTTGACAGTTTTAAAACCCTTTTATGTCCACATTAATTAAACACAAACTTTTTAATAATGAATTAAATTCATTATGGCTCAGGCGAGGCTCCTAGCGACTACGCATACGTGCAAAGTGCAAAGTGCGCCTAAAGCGTCAATACAACTTTGTGACACGAACCCATACTGAGACGCGGGCGGGTGGTGCTTTGCACCACGTCATTGTGACCAAATTCCAAGCCTTCCCTTTAGTACCACAAGTTAATTAAACTATTATCCTTATGCTTATAGAGCATTAAATAGTTTAAATCCTTACCAATGTGGGACTTAAAAAAAAGTATTTTCAAACAATAATGCACATTTTCATATACCCCGCTTTGGATACAATTAAAATACAATATATAATTCCTACTTGAATCATATATTGTTCTCTCAAAATCTACTTATTATATACTATCAAATGCACTTGTAATTTTATATAAATTCAATCAATTAATGAGTTTAAATTAAATCCAAAATTGATTAAAACTCATAAAAGAAAAGATGCATTTAACAATCCCCGACTTGATTGAAAAACCTACTTTTCTTCAAACAAACTTTATTTATCAACTCCAAGGCTCGTATGCATAATAGAAGGTGTGATGAATATTGAACCTTCTTTTAGTACTATAAACGACTCGAAGTCCTATCGAAATAGATGGTGTCCGTAGATTGAACCTCTATTCCAAATGGTATGACCGGAGTTATCATACACACACAAAACCTCCCTTTACGGTAAGCATTATCATCGCTTTGCGTTATTAAAGCCATGCGTCATATCCTATTTCTTGAACCTCTAAGAGAGTAAACCATAACTCTTTATAAGAAGTGGCTCCACTTCTAGTTCATATAGGCAAAGTGTTTCTCAAGCACTTCTGTTGCTATAAGTGCAACACTTTGTTAATAGCATAGTTCATCTTCCCATGTAACAGATGTTATGCGACACTCCCAAAATAGGTCCACACAACCCATTATGAGTCGCCAAATACGTGGTACAGAATTCAAATATAAACTTTAATTATACAACTATTAATTATCGTGTAAAATACGACAAAATATAAGCTGTGAGTTTTAATACAAATATTATCTTGTAGACAATATCCAAACTCAAATAAAATTCTCATTATAATTATTGTTACACTATTTTACAAAATAGTGAGAACTACTATAATAACTATCTTGGACCATTACTCCACTCCCCGACTAGTCCCAGCTACATTCTCGCTTCCTGAGAAGAACAATGGAACCAAAAGGAAAAAGGGTGAGCTCAACTAGCCCAGTAAATAATATTATGACTAAGATAATGAAGAACAAATTATCCTTAGTCCTCAACAGTGAAAAAATTGATAGAATAAAATAGATAACAAGTTTTAGATCAACAACTGCAGCGGAAATAACAATCCATTAGAAAAGTCAAGTAGAGCATGATGTCTACTAGTATCTTCTATGATTTAAAAATTCATCATCAATATTTTATTCTTGTAATACCAATCAATAATCATTACAGATCAACGAATTATCCATACACTACGGGCCAAGGATATTCATATGTATCACCAGTGGTCATAAATATGACAAACACTTGTTCATCTTTGCACTACGAGCCAAAGATATCAATCAACAGTTCATCTTTGCATTACGGGCCAAAAATATTCATCAATCAACAGTTTAACTTTGTACTACAGGTCCAAAGATAACTTTCAACATAATTTAAGTCTGAGAATTATGATAATGACATAAAGAATGAATCAAGTGAGATCATAACATGGATTCAATTTCAAGAATAAGATTCATAAAAGATAACTTGGACAAAGAAAAGAAATTAAATTTTGTTGTGAACAGTACTCATGAATAGTACCGTATGAACTGTACCCATGAATAGTATCGTATGAATAGTACCCAGACATGAAAAAATTAAAATTTAATAAGAAGGTTCAGACCAATATTCTAGTGAAATGATATTAGATGAAGCATAAATCTTAAGGAATTTTTAATCATTTCAGGAATTATAGAAGCAATACTTACCATAGTAAGTTTAAATTTAGGAATGTGAAATGAAATAATATCATTTACATGATATGGAGTATAAAAGAAAATGATATCCCTTACGAGTATGGAAGGAAATAATATCATTTACGAGTATTGAAAGAAAATAACATCCTTTACGAGAAAAATTATTTTCAGATATTTATTTTGTAGATTTTTTATGCCTTCTCTGTGGAAACCCAAATCGGTTAAAAAATCACGGAGAAGACAGAATGAAATCCACTAAATAAATATCAAAAGAGTACAAGATATAGAGAGAATTCTTTGAATGTTTTTGAATGTCTCTGAATGTATCTGAATATCTCTGAATATATTTGAAATATGAATGTATCTAAATGTCTCTGAATATATCTGAATTGTATCTGAATGTATGTTCTTCAAAATCCTAGCACCTATATTTATAGGCCATAGGAAAATCCATAATCAAACAGGATTAGAAATACTAAAATGAGTATGGCTAGAAAAGATAACTTTCTTAAACCAAAACGGATTCTAAGTAATACCTAAATCCAAATCTAATAAGGATTCTTGTTATACCCAACAAATCTCCACCTTGACTTGAATCCTCCAAATATTGCACAAACAGTGAACTTTCTCTTGTTCTCAAAATGCACAACTCAAGTGCATCAAACACTAACCAAGTCCAAGCAATGTTTGAACTTGGTATGTGTTAACGGCTTCGTTAATATGTCATCTGGATTGTCTGTAGTACGAATCTTCAAGATCTAAATGTCATTTTACTCAACTGATTCGGCAACTGACAAGGCATAAACAACAAAATCTGAATATACATATCTCAGTGGTGGTCTCAGTGCCCTCTTTGCTCTGTCTCTAGTGAGACTATACTGATTTTCCATATGTTCATCCTCTTGAACTATATTCTCATCTAAAACAATAGTAGTAGGCACGTGATATGAACTATGTTGTAATTTCTGAACCTGAGGAGAAGTTACTTCAAGCTCTACCTTCTGACCAACACTATCAAAACTATCAATACAAGGAACAAAAGATTTTTTGTTCTTAAGAAGTATAACAGACTCATCAAAAGTAACATCTCTACTTATTTTCTTTGTCTCTCAATCCACATCAGACATATCTACTGGCTTCATTAGCTTCCCTACAATAGCTTTCTTCAAGCCTTGCTGAGTAATAATAGCCTTCATCCGAACCTGCCAAAGACTGAAACTAATATTCTCATCGAATTTGTCAATATCAAATTTTGTCGATGAAATTGAACTCAACACCATAATATAGATTGATAATAACCAAGCTCTCGATATCAGTTTGTCATAACAGTATACAATGCAGTAGAGCTCAAATTTGGTTAAATAGATGCAAATAATGTAGTGATACCCGAGCGAATCATGTAGATATTTTTCCTTTTTTTTTAGATATAAAAAATTATGTTCATAAAGTATTTTTTATAATGTAAAAAATTTAAAATTCTAACATTATACAACATAAAATATAATATTCATTTATGTGGCAATGGTGGATGGATGATTTTTCTTAGTGCTAGGAGGGGAAAACAAGAACGAAAAGGTTTTACAACCCATATGCTATATGCCACTAAACTTACACTTAATCTTATAAGTGTTGGAAAATATATAGCAGTATTAACAAGACTAATTGCCGAATGAAAGTAAAATTGGAACAACTTAGCTGGAAACCGAGGCGTAGCAGAGCTACTGTCCTAAAAAGTGATCCCCCCCTCCCCACTGATAATAATCACAGGTACAAATGGGCTGCCGGCGGTCACTTTCCAGGATTCAATGGTGAAGTCTCCTGATATCATGTGTACTCACAGAAGGAGACTGTGGACTTGTCTTTGTGAATTGCCCAATTAACAGTTAACACAGATTATATATGAACAGACTTTTGATACAAGAAGAAGAAACTGTATATTCTGCTGTGTGTATTATTGTGTATTTATTCTTCGAAGAACAATTGGTACTTATAAGGAAAATGAGAACGTTAGAAAATAACATTTTTTGGAAATAATGTTGAAGAGAACATTGGAGTTTTAAAGGAACTCTTGGGAGTTACAGAAATAAATACCAATTAAATTGGGGGAAAATAATGCTAATAAAAGCTCAGAACGGGTGGGATTTAAGCAAAATAGTGGGCTACTTGGGTGAACCCGCAAGGCATAATTGACCTGGATCGGTACCCCCTTACGCGGGCGTATCGTGCGTACACACGCACTAATGTTTTCTGACCGAAAGTCCAAGAACCAAGCTTGGCCTAGTCCAATTCCTTAGTCATCCTCATGTGCACGAGACCATCCCTATTACCTCAACCATGTTACTAAGCTCATAGCAAAAAGTACTTGTGATGCCCCCAAAACAGGTATTCATCACCCATCTTGAGTTGTCAGATACATGATACATAAATTTAAATAAAACTTAATTATACAACAGTCGTGCCAAATACAACGACATATATACCGTAAGTTTCAATACAAATATTGTAACAGTATATAATACGACAATATTCATACTCAAATTAATACATGTCATATAAAGTACAACAGCAAATATTTCAAGTCTCCAAAGGGATACGAGAAGATTTCTAATCTCTTCATTTTACTGCGGTGCACTTTTGACTCTTTCAGGGTCGGGTTTTCATCACCCTATTGTTGTTCACCAAAATCAATTATTAAGTGACGTATAAAATATGACACACACATCTTAGGTCCTCAATACAATTATATATTGCATGTCATACCATAGTGAAGACTACTAATGCTATCATCTAGACCGTCACTCCATTTCCCGACTAGTCCCAAGCTATATTCTCATTTCCTGAAGAGAACAATAAAAGAAAGGGTGAGCTCAACTAGCCCAGTAAGAAATATTATGACTAAGATAATGCAGGATAAATTATCATTAGCCTTCAACAATGTTAAACTGATAAAATACAATAGACATCAAGTTTAACTGCAGCGGAACAAACAATCCATTAGAAAAGTCAAGTAGAGAATAAAATATACTATCTTCTATGATTTAAAAAGTTTTCATCAACTTAATCGCAGAGACTCAGCTTAATAAATAAACCCCATCATCGAATCATCCCTGCACTATGGGCCAAGGATATTCATTAAATCATCAATAGTCATGACTATACCTAATAATTCCTGGTCATAATCATACCAAAAACTGTCCATCAATGCTATACAGGCCACTGAGGACTTTTACCACCTTGTTTACAACATTACAGGTCATGATTATACCGAATGATCCCTTGTCATAATCATACCAAGTCCATCTCTGCACGTAAGCCAAAGATATACAACTATAAAACCAATAATCAATGGTTCATCTTTGCACGTAAGCCAAAGATATACAATTCAGTAATCAACAGTCCATCTTTGCACGTAAGCTAAAGATAACTTTTATCATCATATAAGCATGAGGATGATGACAATGATATAAGCATTAATCAAACAAAAATAAGGATAAATATTAAAGACTTTAAATTTATCCAAATATTATCAATCACATAATAAATTCATAATATAATATTATTAATATCATAACAATATTTTAATCATTTCTTAAACTTATAAATAATTTATTTCAATTGTTTACATTTTACCAAATAATGCATTTAATCATTCAAAAATACCATACTCATAAGATTTCATCACCAATGACCAAATCCCTCATCAAAAATCTGGATATACCCTATATAGGATTCCTAAGCCATAAAATCCTATTTTTCAATTTTGTTACTTCACATAACATATTTAACTCATTTACTCATAACTAGATTATTTACATGAAAAATACCAAATCAGTCCTAAAAATATTTCTTTCCTGGAATTTAGCAGAATATAGTCCCATATTGAACATATATTTTTCTTAAAATTTTTAAAATTCATTTACTATTTTTCAAAAATTAATTTCTAATTAATTTCTTAAGAAATTAGCTACCTCAAGTTTAACTCCAAAAATTTCCAAATCTTGGCAGGATCTTACACATGTTAACGTGAGCTTCTAGTTTAAATTTCATGGTCATCGGAGTTATAAAACTCCGGTTATAGCATTTTTCGTCAAAAAAAACTAAATATTGAAATAGTCATAACTTGCTCATTTTAAGTCGGAATGAGCTCATTTTTGGACATGAGGTACTTTATACCATAAATTTCATGTTCCAAAAGGTCAAAATTTTTCTCATAAATTAAGTAGCCGAAACAGCCCTTTTAAATTTTTGGGCAGTAGCTTTTTGCTATTTTGCAGCTTTTGACTCCTTTGTTAAAAATAATCCACACGAAAATTTACAACACCTTTTCCAGTGATTCCACTTTGTTCAGTTAGAAAAGTCATAGATCTAACTCTAAAACTTCATGTTTTCACAAAATAACTAAAAATTCGAAATATAATAGGAGATATGGTCAATTGAACTTCATGTTCCATATTCACCAAAATTTGATTTTCAACCCTTTGTGATTTCTAAGAAACTTTCATGTTTTCAAATAATAACCAACATAACTCATCATAACACTTGCTAATACTACAAATACCCATGATTCTCATCAGTCAAATGCTTTTATTATGACTTTCTAGAATTTTTGAGGGTCAGAAAAATTATGAAACTGCAAATGGATTTTAACCCGACATGCGGTAATCCACGTAAACAGATCATTTCCACAATTTAATAAGGAATAAATACAAAGGATCATTCACCATGCATGTGGTAATCCATATAGATAGGTTATTCCAACATAATAATAAAGAATGGAGCCAGGTCCGGCGTAAACACACAAACAGGATATTTCGACAGAATAATAAATGATGGAACCAGGTCCGGCGTAAACGCATAGACATGATATTCCGACAGAATAATAAAGAACGGAATAATAGAAGAATTTCACCATGTATGTGGTACTTCGCATAAACAAGTTATTCCAACATAATAATGAAGAATGGAATAACAGAAGAATTTTACCATGTATGCGGTAATTTACATAAACAGGTTATTTCAATAGAATAATAAGGGATGGAATAACAATAGCTCTCTTCATGAATACGAAAGAAATAATACCCCTTACCTCAGAAGAAACTGGATACTGGAATAGTGAGGTAACATGCTTCTCTTCTTCTTTCTCTCTATAGATTTTCTCTCTATAGCTTCTCTCTATAATAATTGCTCTATAGCTTTAGTGAATTGGTGAGAAATGAAGGAAGAATGAGTTTCTATTTATAGAAAAATATAGTTTCAATAATTGCATATTTTGGTGCTCGAAATATTACAGTATAATACCTTCCTCTTTTTCTTCATTTTTAATTTAGTCCTGCAAGTATTATCAAACTTGCACCATGTAAGACCCCGAATTTTATGAAATAAAAGTATTTAAATTTTCCTATAATTTCTATTCATGAGTTACTATTCATGAGTTACTATTTGCGAGTTATTATTCATGAGTTACTATTCAGGAGTTACTATTCACGAGATACTATTCATGAGTTACTATTTACGAGTTACTATTCACGAATACTATTCAAGAAGCATGATGATTTTTGTTACAGTAATTACTGTTCAATATTTTATTTTATTGATTCAATAATTGCTACGTTGATATTTTATATTATTGTTGTTTCAATAATTGTCACGGCACAGTATTTTCGATTATCGGATCAATAATTCATATTAGTTGGATAATATTATTAGATAACATTATTGGCAACGTCTAGAAAGTTCTGTCAAGGAGAGGTTTGGTCATCTAATTGCGCGCCAGTAAGGAAAAGTCCTTATTGGAAAGCCCCCTCTTTCCTAGGAACTGTCTGGTTGTCAATATTGTGATTCTGTAATACTATTTGTGAATAATTAATTATTAATTTATATAATGAGGAAAATATTGATTTTATGTGGTTATAGATGGAGAAAATTTTTAAAGTGACAATTGTTAAAAATTGATAATTTATCTTTTCTGATAAAATAATATTTTATTATATTATTATAATATAATAATGGTGATATTTTTACAATGAATGTGGAATATATGAGTATATGAGGAGAAATAGTATTTTTGTTGCATTAAATGATTAACACATGTTTTGTGTGTCGGTGAACCCCATTTCTTGACTGAAATTTGATTATAGCCGGTAAAATCGCCCGTATGTGGATTTCGGTAAATTTCTGTTTAGAATTTGGAAAAACTTTCTTCTGCAAAATTGTAGAGAATTGAATTTCCTATAAAAAGTCACAGTCATTAGCTCATTAATTTACACTTGATTGTGAAAATAGTTCATGCACATGTTCATGTATTTAAGTATTAATTAACTGCATTGTTCTGTTGGTAAGGCCGAGTTTGTTGCTCAGTTCTACTAGTGTTGTTGTAATAACACGATGATTTTATTTAAAGGGTTGGAATATTTTAGTCATCATCTTGGTGTAATCTTTTTTCTTATTTCTAGATTTATAATTTTATATTTAGTTTTTCATTCAGTTACAACAAATAATTTTGTCACTATTAATAACTCTTTAGTGATAAATTATTTTGTAATATTATTTAAAATATGAAATAACGATATAATTGTCATGTTAAATATATTATTAGGTGACGAATTGTTGTCGTCATTTATTTTTTTATTTTTGGTGACGATAAACACAATAACATGAAGAAAGAATAATCATAAATATGACACTATTGTCGTCATTAAAATTAGATGATTTAAATAGAGTAACATATTTTCTTTACTAAAACAATATCATTTAATGACGAAAATAAGATTTTCGTCATTTAATGCACTAAGTTTTGATGACGAAACATAATTTAGAGTGACGAAAGTTTCATTCAAATAGTGACGCTAGTAACGTCACTAAAATTAATTAATTATAATGATAATGATGTAGATCGTCACCATAAGTTAAAATATTTAGTGACGACATAAAATATTGTCAAATAAACCTAATACCACGCTCATACGGTGACGGTCTCTGTGACGATTAACACTCGTCACCAAATGTTTTAGTGATGAAAAATGAATTTTATGTGATAAATTTTAGCGTCTTTTTTTTGTGTGATTTCTTGTAGTGATATATGTAAATACAAAATTAAAACATAGCAAAATATAATTAATTAATAATTTAGCCACTAATTAATTACGTATATGATCTCATTGGGGTTCCAGAGGATAGCATAGTTGTGAAAAGCTTTTGTCGGATCGAACCAGAGGTGAAACTTCATCTCCCTTCCAATAATAGTGTTGTCATCTCCACTTCCTCTCATGTAAACATTTGTTTGAAATGTATAAGGCTTATCTGGTGTTGTTCCTAGGAACTCAATGTCATTATCATCATGCTCTCCCGGAAGGGCTTCATTGTCGGACAGCTGTCAATCATTATTATAAATAATATATATATATATATATATATATATATATATATATATATATATATATATATATATATATATGTGTGTGTGTATTCTGGGCCCAAGTGCAAAATTAGGGTTCACATGACCTAATTGAATTAAATGCACAATTAAAGTTCCACGACCTCATTAAATGTGCAAATTAGAGTTCGCATAACCTAATTAAATGAAGACGAAAAAGTTAGAAATAAATGTGCTAGACCCGGGAGAAGTCTCCATGTGTCCTGAGACAGAAGACTCGTGGAGGCGGCTTGTTTTGAAAATTGATTGAAGGATTGGATTGGTGGCTAGAAGTACAGAACAATATGAGCATTATTCTAATGACTAAAGGGTATTTCTGGAATTTTTCTGAAAAACATGTGCCTAACACGTGACTACTTAATTTCAGGAAACTCTATAAATACCCCTTCCATTCTAAGAAGAGGGGGAACTCTTTTGGTGACTTAAGGTTTGGATATTCCACCTAAAAGAACTAAAGGGTTTGGACACTCTCTCTCAACTTGAAGGACTCAAGGAAAAGGCTCTTGTAATCCCATCAACCCTAACACGGTTATCGAATTCTAGGAGTTCTCCCATGTGTCGTTGGAGTAATTGCCCACCTGTTCTTCTCTACTATTCAATCAATCAATCAATTTCGTGCTCTTCGTGGATTTCTCTCCTCCTCAGCCAATACAAAACCCTAACTAACAAGGTGCGATTTCCTTGCCCACATTTCTTTGGCGACTCTGCTGGGGAGGTGTAGAATTCGTGAAGGGTATGGCCATAACTCGAAGTGAGAGAACTACAGGAAGAGCCGTTTCACCAACAAATAGCATTACCTCACTGGATCCAGTTCCAAGGCAAGAAACTCAAGCTTTCCAAAGCACAAATCTAGATTTTGACTAACCAATTATTGAATACGCTTCGGAAGGGAGTTCAACATCACCATACATGGTTAATCAACAACTAACGAATGTCAGGCAGACAAGCGTGGGAAGGCAAGACGAGGAAGAAAGTGAAAAGCAGGCAAATGTTGTGCAACTGGAGATGCTCAAGGTGTTGAAGGAAGCACGGGAATGACAACGGTTATGATGGCTATGATATTGGAGATGCAGAGGAAGCAAGAGGAAATGGGAAATTTCCCCCAGCAGTTGATGCAGATTCTCACTTTCAAGGCCATGTTCCCAGATAATTCACAGGGAGAACAGGCAGGAGTGGAGGACAACAACGATAACAACAATAAGGAAAATCAGATTGTACCTCCATTGACGGAGAATCAGTCTGTTCCAATCATCCACTTGGAACCTCAGAACAGTGGTGACGTGCCACAACCCAGACTAGAAGTCAGCCAGCCTCAAACAAACATCATTCCGACCACTATCCCCATATTTTTACAAGTGTAGAGACCAACCATCCCAAGCCTCATCCAACGAACTAGCCCACAAGTACAACCGATACAAAATTTACATGATGTCAGTGTACATCAACCAATTTCTGTACCATACATAAGGCCAATGCAGCCATACATTATAACACCACAGAGAGTTCATACCACGAGCCAATATGTGACAAAGGATGATATAATCAATCAACTTCATAGGCAGACATCCCAACCTTCAAAGTTAGACTTTACTCCACCTTACCCGGCACATATTCGGAGACAACCTTACCAAGCAGGGTATATTGAGCATCCCCCACAATTTCCAAAATACAATGGGGAGAAAGGAAATTCCAAGGAACACATTGACAGGTTCGTGGAGTCGATGTCTCCATGGTTAGGATATGAGGGAATTCAACAAGACTTTGACGGATAATGCCTTCAGTTGGTATTATAACTTGGAGAAGGGATTAGTCCATGATTGGGATAATCTAAAATTGCCATTTTTAAGAAATTTTTCTATCAGCAGAAATATGTAACCATCGTAGAGCTCGTGCGATTCAAGTAGAAGCCAAACGAGGAGCTCTCAGATTACGTGGATAAGTTCAGGGCTCAAGCACAGAAGTGTGCAGAGCCAATTCAAGAAAAGAACTTGGTTAGCATATGCAACAATGGTGCTTTAGACGCCTTCAAGCCCCACCTCATTACCAAGGCTTATGATTCATTTGCAACCCTTTCATCTTTTGCAAAAGACTTGGGGGGAATCATGACATTTTCCACCAGCCATGCGATGGTTACATGGAAGAGCAAGAGGACAGAAACTGTGGCTTTGGCGGATTCTCAATCAAAACCACAAGGGGGCAAGAGGGAGGAGAATGAGAAATTTGAGCGAAGCAGAAAAAAGCATGGGGACAAGTATAACAGAATGCCAGTTTCGGAGGCTATCACATGCAGCGAGAAGGCATTCAGGAGCCTGTACGAACAATGGGTCGATCATAGAGTGGCTAAACCTCCAAAGCCCCGATTGGTTGTGACGGACGAGATGAAAAGAAGACAAGACTTTTGTGTATACCACCAATACGCAGGGCATCCCACTATGGACAGTTGCAGTCTGCGGAGGATATACCACGAGAAGGTGGCGGCCGGGGAGATTGAACTAGGAGAAGAAACGTGCCACACTATCACCCATGGTGCATTCCCGGAAGTCAAGAAACAAAATACTGGCTCTACCATCGAAAGAAATCTAAACTACAGATGAATTAAAAATCCACCCAAGATGGTGGTCCACCAGAAATAGTAGTTTAAGTCCTCAGGAGTATCCCTCGCCAAGTAATTGGATAACCAAGGGAGGAGGCACATGCAAGAATTGACGAATTAAAAAAATCCACCCAAGATGGTGGTCCACTCTAAATGGTGGTCAAGTCCTCGTAGACTGCACTTGCCAAGAAATTGGACGACCCAAGTGACGAGCCACCCGATTTTAAGTCCTCGTAGACTGCACTTGCCAAGAAATTGGACGACCCAAGTGACGAGCCACCCAATTTCAAGTCCTTGTAGACTGTACTTGCCAAAAAAATTGGACGACCCAAGTGTTAGTGTTTATGCCCTAGAGGCCAATTATTTGATATAATTGCTTAATATTTTGATATTATATTTGATTGAATAAATAAATAATTTTATTATGGTTTTATTTATTGCGTAATATAATTGTTAACATAATAAAATTCCTGAGAATAGTGATACAAATTATATAGTTTCAAGTATGTGAGTTGAACATGAGATTATATAATTTTAATTAGTATCATTGTTCTTAAATGTCCTTAGTCGAGTATCATTGTTGATGGGACAACAATGATGCATTGAGACTAGTATGTGGATTGACTGATGACCAAATCTCATTGGTCATAAATATATGAGATATTAAGTCAATGCATAGGTACATGTAAGAGAACGATGTACTGGACAGACTCACCATGAGAATTCTATGTGGAGCATTATGTGAAGTGTCATTAAAAATTCTCATAGTGACAATGATGTAATGGTCCTCCGACCTGAAATCACTATATTACTACACGGAAATTTATGTACTTTGATATCATCAAATGTCACCTTTAATAGGGTGGACTATAAAGGTGATTATTGGGTACATCATGAATCATGTAAGGAATATGAGTGATCTAGATGGAATTTAACCCTCCTATATATTAGGGATGATATCCATAGGCCTCTTGATTGAGTAGGACTATGAAATGCATGGTCATGCTCAAATAGTGATTTGTTTCATATAGTCTACTCATTGATCAAGAAAACTTAAATTAAATTATGAAGAGTGACACATTCCATGACTCGAGTTTAATCTAGGATATTAAGGTTAAAAGGATTAAATTACATTGAAACATTGGTCACGAAAAGGTTACATCGAATCATCGATCTTATTATTACTTGGGTAGCAGTGATGCGTTACTAGATGCCGCTCACTGTTTATAATTTTATAATATGATTTTAAAATTATTGCCAATGTAATAATAACCTATAGGGTCACACACAGAACGTAATTTAAAAGGGAATTAATTTAAATTTTAAGGATTTAAATATATTAATATGATTAATAGTGTTTAAATCACGAATTTAAATTAGAAGGATAATTTGTATATATGTATATTAATTAAGTAAGACTTAATTAAGATATATATATATATATATATATACACACAAATTTGGATTTTATTAAATTAGGTTTTGAATAATATTTTTTAATGGCTATATATATGATATATAGTAGCCATTTTAGGTATTATTCATAAACCAAAAACCCTAGCCGCTCTTAGAGAGGAACTAGAGATAAATCATTTCGAAATCCTCATCCTTGGTGACTAGTACCGCAGTTCCTTCTTCTGCATATCGTAGGACGATTCTCGGAGCGTTCGTATGGATACCGTAGAGGCGCGATTCATTTGGATTGCGTTGGTGATTCGAGCGCATCAATTTCAGTATCACAATCGGTATAATTTCTAACCACTGAGTTAATTAATTTTCACATGCATCTTGTTTAGGGTTTCGGAATTGCCTTAAATTATTCTATTTTCGCTATGCATTTCTGTGCCAAAACCCTTCACCAAGTGACGAGGCACCCGATTGTAAGTCCTCGTAGACCGCACTTGCCAAACAATTGGACGACCCAAGTGAGGAGGCACCCGAGTATTACACTTTACCATTAAAAGTGAATGAGGCGCCTGATTATAAGTCCTCAGACCCGAAAAGTTACACTTTCAACTTTAAAAGTAATTGAGGCACCTGAGTATAAGCCCTCAACCCTGAAAAAGTTACACTTTATCTCTAAAAGTGGTGAACGTTATGCTTTCTCCGATAAAAAGCAAGATTCATTATATAAAATGTTATGCTTTTCATTAAAAGCAATTTGATTGTCAATAAATTTGTCAAATCTTCACTTATACTTGAATTTTTTGATTTATTAAACAGAATAATATAGATTTTAAGTGTTGGTTTGCATTAAAAAAAATATGTTTTCTCTTTAACAAAATTTATGAGGCCTATTATTGTCTTAGAGTATTAATTTGGACAACTTAAGATCCAATGTTGAATATTGAGTTTTAAGGAATCGTTCAAATTAAAGGCAATTAATAAGGATAAAAGAAACTATAATTTGATGAATGAAATATATGTACATGAATTTTCTGATACAAAAAATGGAAAAAACTATGAAAGTTCATGATCTAAAGGCCATGACCTGTCGAACTGAAGAGAGGGGAATAGCTAAAGCTTGGTCTTCAAGGCTATCAGGCCTTCAAGGCTATCAGGAATTCAATGCTATCAGGCCTTCGAGGCTATCAGGCCTTCAATGTTATCAGGCCTTCGAGGCTATCAGGTCTTCAAGGATATCAAACCTTCGAGGATATCATGTCTTCGACTCTATCAGGCCTTCAAGGTTATCAGACCTTCAAGGCTATCAGGCCTTTAATGTTATCAGGCCTTCAAGGTCTTGGGCAGCTAACTCAATTTCCCTAAAGTTTGGTCTTTAATTTATCCATGGCATCTTGAAGCTCCTAAAGCTCTACATAAAGTAAGTAATTCTCATGGTGACGTGAAGTGACTTCCGAACGAAATGCAACAACATGATGATTGAAAATAAATAGATCCAAACCTAGCATGGAAGGGAGACATGTCCAAGGAGAGTTATGAGATGCCACGGGAGATGGAAGGTCATTCAACCCACCCAAAGTACTATCCACAATACCCTCCTGAGCAAACACCAACTCGGCAGAATCCTCCTTGAGAGGATGAACATATATCAGCAATAGTCTCAGAAGGAATTCTACCTCAAAGAAACAGGAGTCTCAAAACTGTCATGTGGAGAAGTTGTAAAAAGGCGTGAAGAGAGCGCTCCATCACCCACAGCAGGTCATCCGAGCTTACATCAGACAAAGAATCCCTAGCATCAAGACTGACACAATCATCATGCGATGAAGAAGACTCGATACCCGCTTCCCTATATGCGATACTCGTAAAAGAGCCCAATGGGATTAGATCGAAGATTTTCAAAATATCCCATGAGAGCTCCTCTAAAGCTCGCCCTTCTAGGGTTTTCTCCCCTAGAGGTACCCTCTCCTAGGACTTGTTTTTAGGCTTACAAAACATTAATCTCCCGCGAAGTGTTCAGAAACTGGAATCAAGACTTCAGCACTTAAAATATTTTGCGCGATCATCTCACCAAAGGTGTGACTCACGCGCAGGGGGAAAATGCTTACTAGTAGATGACATAGACTCTAGTGTAGAGGTGCATTCCCCCCAGGCAGTGACGAATGTGCAAGTAGAGGAGCACCATCGTAATCAATACAGCAAGGGCGTAATGCTCTTGTTGGATACGTAGGTCTCTGCATAGTTGAACACAACAAAAGATGCCCAGCACTCTTGAGTATATCCACGTAATCAATGTTTCCAAGGATCTCGTCGGTCCAATCCTATCATCCTTAAAGGCGACCAGATGAATCAGACAGGAAGCGAAGATGACTAAAAGGGTATCCTTGTTTCTCTATGCATATGCGGGGAATGCGATATGAATGGGGACTCCTGGGTAGTTCATGGTTCTGCAAAGCATTCAGGTGAAAGGGCCTACAAGCAAGGGAAGTTCATTATAAGAATTCTAAAAAAGCAAAGAAAGGATGTCAAATAAAGTGCTTGAGCTTGAAGTACTCACCATGGCAAAGAGGAAAGTCTAAGAGTTAAGCTTCAAAACACCTGAAAAGAAGAATAAACAACGTCAAAAAGGGTTAGGAATCGTAATTATGGAATGAAAAAATTCCCAAAAAATTTTGGACAGCCAAAAGGCATCCTTCGGAGTCTTTTTTTAGACTTATAACGACATATGTCATGGCCAATTAATGGCAATGATTTTTGTAGGGCTCGTCGCTAGCTTCGTTTTGATATATTATGGGCCCCAAAACTCCAAACGGATTAAAAGTTATGATCAAAATAGTAACTGCTCCTCCAAAACTTTATTTTTTTCGTTTAAACTTCAATTTCTCTATAGGGTTCGACCATGTAGGCTTCGGCTACCTAGGGGTTGTTCCTTTCATCCCTTAAAAAAATCTATAGGGTTCGGCCTAGGGTTCGACTATATAAGCTTCGGCCACCTAGGGGTTGTTCCTTTAATCTCTTAAAAAAATCTCTCTAGGGTTCGGCCATGTAGGCTTCGATCCACCTAGGGGTTGTTCCCTTCATTCGTAAAAAAAACAAAAAAAGTGCCTATAGGGTTCGGATAACTTGGGGTTGTTCCTTCACACATTCGAGGTCATGTTGCTCTACCAATCAACTGCTTAGGACGAATATCGACTCTTTACTTCTCTAAAATAAGATAAGTAAAGATTTTATTTTTTGAAAAAAATAAAATAAAATAAGATTTCATTTTATTTCCAAAAAAATTAAGATTTGATTTTATTTCCAAAATAAAATTAAGATTTTATTTTATGTCCAAAATAAAATTAAGATTTGATTTCCAAAATAAAAATTAATAAAAAAGGAAAGATTTGGTGTATCAAAATAAAGATTTTTATTTGGTGATATTTGATGATCTTTCATGTTTT
This sequence comes from Panax japonicus, assembly GCA_020205505.1. NCBI lineage: Eukaryota > Viridiplantae > Streptophyta > Magnoliopsida > Apiales > Araliaceae > Panax > Panax japonicus. The sequence continues at coordinate 78,412,427 of CM035110.1, forward strand.
TAATTTTCAGAAAAAAGAAACAAATCTTGGGCAAATTATGAAAAGATTTTAGGAGGATTTCCCAATATGTCCAAGGAAAAGCCCTGCTAGGATTTGCCTCACTAGGGTTTAACCCCAAGTGTTTGGCTCCCTAGGGGTTTCCCTCTACTAGGACCATTGTCTTCAAGACCTGTAAAGTGAAATCCCGCAAAATCGTTCAAAGTGAAAAATTCTTGCACGATCGTCTATTTGGGAATGCGACTCTTGCGCAGGGGGCAAATGTGGGCCCAAGTGCAAAATTAGGGTTCACATGACCTAATTGAATTAAATGCACAATTAAGGTTCCACGACCTCATTAAATGTGTAGATTAGGGTTCGCATAACCTAATCGAATGAAGAAAGAAAAGTCAAAATAAATATGCTAGACCCGGGAGAAGTCTCCATGTATCCCGAGGCAGAAGACTCGTGGTGGTGGCTCATTTTGGAAATTAAGGGATTGGATTGATGGCTAGAAGGACAGTGCAATATGGACATTATTCTAATGACTAAAGGGTATTTCTGAAATTTTCCTGAAAAACATGTGCCTAACATGTGACTACTTAATTCCAGGAAACTCTATAAATACCCCTTCCATTCGAAGAAGAGGGGGAACTCTTTTGGTGACTTAAGGCTTGGATATTCCACCTAAAAGCACTAAAGGGTTTGGACACTCTCTCTCAACCCGAAGGACTCAAGAAAAAGGCTCTTGTAATCCCAATAATCCTAACACGGTTCCTGGATTCTAGGAGTTCTGTCACGTGTTGTTGGAGTAATCGTCCACATGTTCTTCTCTCCTCTTCAATCAATCAACTAATTCTGTGCTCTTCGTGAATTTCTCTCCTTTTCAGTCAATACGAAATCCTAACTAACAAGGTACGATTTTTTTGCCCACATATATAAAAGATTATTTAGGGATGAGTCGCAAATTATTTAGTCCAACAATCTGAAAAATCTTCCCGAGCCACGATCGACCGACCTTGTCCACACTAGCTTCAATTTAACATGTGCATATGACTTTTGTACTTGTGATCGACATCCGTAAGTTTTATAGTTAGTTATAAGTTTGACTTGTGGAAAATTCAAATCAAGCAGCTAATGTGATCTTGTCTAGACCATCTATAGCAAGCATGTCGGTTCAGGAACCTTGTGATGAATAGCATGGTGACACTCGATGACTCGTATGTATTATCTCTGTTTTTAAAAGATTGTTATTTAAGATTTTTATACATGAATTAAGAAAGTATCATTTATCAAGTAAAATTTGTTTGAAATTTCATCACTACCCCTTTATGAGAAGTTAAAAATTATTAATATATAGGAGAGAAATTCTTGGGACAATGAAAGAAGGTAGGGGTAATATAGGAAAGTAAATAATTTATTCTCCTCGAAAATTGTAAACGACAAACATTTTAAAACAAATTTTTTCTTTTAAAATAACAATCTTTTAGAAATGGAGGGAGTATAATATTTGGTTGTGCCAAGTGTTACAACGTACACAAAATTCATCTTTTGCAAGTCTTCACTAATCTTTAGAGTAAAAAGAGAACTAATGGTATTAAAAGAAGGCTACTGATCACGTCAAGGAAAAAAATTGACAGTTAGAGTAATAAATATCATTGAAAGTTTAAAGTGTTGTTAAGACAAATGTAAAATTGTCACCAAGTATATTTACTATAACAAAATTATTTGCTTCTGATGTTATCATTATTAACTCTCCTTTTCAAAATTTGAGATAAAAGTTTTCTTTTTAGTCCATTCTTAAATTAGAAACATTTCGTATTTTAAACTATAAGTTGATATGAAGTTACAAACATGTTATTATTATTGATTATATTTTTCATGTCACCACTACTGCATTAATTTTTAACTAAACAAATAATGAGAATTGAACCTAAGACATGGTAATTTAAGACACATTGTTAACAGTTGAGTTAAAAATTTAACTGTCACTTGTTTTCTTGGTCTTAAATTCTTAGAGAAGTTCACAAGAGTATTTCACAGTGCACAAATTTCTTATAAGAAAATCCTATTTTCCGACATTATTTTTTGAGCAATAGGACTAACTATAACATTAAAAACTAAAGTATGAACATATTAAATAAAACCCTATGGAAACTGTCGAATTGCTTCGCATTTGAATAAACCTTATTTTACACTTTAGTCACTGACTAATTATATAAGTGAGAAAGTGACTCCTTAGACTTTGAAGTGATATAACATTATTGAATAATATAGTTGTTAATTTTCTTAAAATGGGATCTTAAGGATAAAACGGAATTAATTATCATGGAAAATTTGTTATTATAACTGAATTATTACCGGCCCCTTTAGTTTCTTAGAGTTGGTGTAATAGTACATTTTTGTGCTTCCCACAAGGAGTGATATATATGCAATGCAAATTTAAGATATATATGCAAATTTAAAATAGATATATTTTATGCTTATTAAATTTGAATTGTGACCCCTTGATGACACTTCTTACCCCGCCCTTATTAGGGGGACGGGGATATGTTTTGGAATTTGGCCTACTCATATACAGAAAAAATAAATGATTTGAAATTTTATTTTGTTATACATTTATTTCTCTCTTTTTTTGCAAATAAATAGTAAACAAAAGGAAATAATGAATTCAAATAGGTGTTCAATATCATTATATACATAAATGGATAAAAATTACTTTGAAATAGTAAATATTGTAATAGAAAATGATGAGTACGTACAAGAGGTTGTAACTAGAGGAATGTTAGGTCCTTAAGAAAGGAGGCAGTTGAAATCCCCATTTGTATCTTTTATTCAACTTTTTGTAGTCTTGCATAGAAATGAAATTGTTTGTTAATGTTTAGGATCGGATCATACACACGCACACGTGGGTAAAGAATCAACATAAAGATTTACGTGTTTTTTAATTTGGGTACGTTCACGGGAGCAGGGAAAAAAGTTATTTTATTTATGATCTAAGTCCATAGAGTTTTACAATAAAGAGTATATATAATCGCTACTTCTATTTCAACCCTAATTTACATTATAGCTTAAATACTCATAATGTCCTTGTAACATTGTATCATATCATACCGTGGGTAGTGGCGAAGCTAGAAAATTTATTTCGTGGGGTCAAAATATTGTGATGCTATAATAATTTGGTGAGGGTTCGAGGGCAACACCCCCGAGCCAATTTTTTTAGATAATTTTGTGTTTTTTGGCCGGTTGCATATGTAAAACATGTATATATTTGGTTACAATATTATTAATATAACAAGTAATTATAACATTATATATATACACACACACCCCTTATTGACTCCTAATACGTTTTTATAATCACAAATTTGTTAATAAATATTTAAATTTCTTATGCTATAAATTAGATTATTATTTATTTTAAAAATATGAGAGGAAGATGCATACATCGAGAAATAGAAGTAATATGAGATTGAAAAAATTATAATAAAAAAAATCAATTTGACCCCGTATATTAAAAAATTATAAAATTTAAGTGGGGTCAATTAATTAATTATGCTTAAATTTCTTTTAAATTTATCATATATTATAAAATAATTTTTTTTCTAGTGGGTCAATTGACCCAAACTCTCTAATGTGGCTTAGCCACTGGACACTGATCGTGAGGCACCTTTTCAATTATAAGCCACAAGTTCCAACATATAGTTACTGAGAACAAAAATACGAAAACAAGGGCTTATATAGCAACCAATGCTCATTGCTCTGAATGAGTTATTTATTGGCAATTCTCATCTTTGAAGCCAATAATAACAAGGGACCAAATATTAACGACTTAAACTTTTGGTCAAGTTAAATTTCAAATATCTGTATTAAACTTAAATTCCAGGATAATTTGTTAACTTTTTTTCATGCACGTCAAACTCCAAAGATTTAGTTAGTTGATTTTTCAAAGGTTGTACGTCATGAGTTCTCAAAAAATTAAAGGTATATAACTGCATACTAATCCTACCATGTAAAGACCCTACCGAGCTTGAAACTATCTCAAAACATTAATTACATATTTCTCCATTGTGAGGATACATCTTTTTTAAATGTCATTCGAATCATTGATTAATTTGCAGGTAAGCCATAACTTTCAGATCGAGCCGCCATTGTTTTTTGCAAGAAATTTTATAAAGCCTCTTTCATAGACTGACTACTCCGACTTAGTACAATTATATTGAACTTATTGTTGGGATATTTCACATGAATCCCACATCGGATAAATTCAAGAGTGTAAATGGGTTAATAAGTATGGTAGAGCCTCAACCTAATAGGTTAACCTTTTAGGTAAGGAGGTGGTCCAACATACTTATTGGGCCCGTCTACACAGGTGTGCGCTGCATGGTGATGAATTGATGTGGGATGGATCGTACAATTCCGCTACAAATGGTATCAAGTGAAAGTTGGAGATTGTTGGGATATTTCACATGAATCCCACATCGGATAAATTCAAGAGTGTAAGTGGGTTAATAAGTATGGTAGAGCCTCAACCTAATAGGTTAACCTTTTAGGTAAGGAGGTGGTCCAACATACTTATTGGGCCCGTCTACACAGGTGTGCGCTGCATGGTGATGAATTGATGTGGGATGGATCGTACAATTCCGCTACACTTATGAGACAAACTTAAAAGGTTTTGTCAACTGTTGGCCGACGTCCATGGCCTACGTGATTGAATGCATGGGGACCTCACAAGCTAACAAACAAGATAGAATATTGATCAAGAAGATATTTGCCTAACACAATATTATCCATAATCTGAATTTGTAATACAATTTTAATTTGTGTTCTTGATTTGTATATTATGGGATAACCATAGACGAAGCGTGTTCAAATATATACTAACGAAAGAGAAAGAAAATAAATCCTAAAGATAGATTCTGTATACATTAATTGCACTATATAGAGCTCGAATTTTGTTAAATAAATGCAAATTGTGTAGTGATACTCGAACAAAGCGTGTAGATATTTTTCCATTTTATTTTGTGGATATAGAAAATTATTTGCAATTACTTTTCTAATATAAAATTTTGAGATTTTAACATTATTCAACATAAAAAATGATATTTGTTGGTGTGACACTAGTGGATGGAGGATTTTTTGTAGAGCTATGAAGGTTTTACGTACCCACATGCTACATGCCACTAAACTTACTATATATATATATATATATATATATATATATATATATATATATATATTAATTTAGATTACATCCTTCTACATAATTAAAGACGACGAGTAAAATAATATAAATGATTAAGGACAATGATAAAATCTCCTACATTATTAGAGATTAATTAAAAAAATGAAATTATGGATATCTTATTATTTGATATTGCAACCAAATGAATTCATAATCCTCGAATGTCAACTTTCTTTTGTTTTTTAATATTTTTTATCATAACGTCACAAATGATTCAAGTGACAAAAGACAAGATTAGGGGGGTTACCACAGCAACAATCAACTGATCATTTTTATTTTATTTTTTTTTGCTAAATTTTTTGTTTGTTTCTATATGATCAATGGATAGAGCTAAGAAGAATAATGAGATTATACCAAATTATTCTTACACAGTTTGAGAGGAGGGAAATAAAAATAACCTAAATAACTACTTGAGCTATATATTTATTTACACAATGTTCCGAAGTTGTACTTCATAAAAAGTTAGTACTAAACGTGGTGTTCTTTACTATCAATGCTGGCAACATTTCCCTAATTAACTTAATAGCACGTAGTTTAATTAATAACATGGTGAAATATCAAAACAGTTATTAATAAAAATAATAAAATGTCAAAACTGTCATTAGTAAAAAAAATTAAAATAATAAGACACACAAACACGCTTTCTCTTCCATATATATATATATATATATATATATATATATATATATATATATATATATATATATATATATATAGAGAGAGAGAGAGAGAGAGAGAGTCCGGATCCAGTCCGGGATCCCGGACTCTATTAAAATACGGACCTTTTTTTTTTTTTTTTTTTTTTAAACAACTAAAAAAAAATTTTATGGAATTGAAATTTTTACATAATACAGTGTTTTGGGCGTGATTTGGATGCCTATACCAAAATATTTCTGTACAGTCTGGGCAGATTGTACATACATTGGTTGGTGTAGGTATTAAAAACACACCCAAAACAATGTATTATGGAAAAATTTCAGTTCCATAATTTATTTATTTTTTTAGTTGTTCTACCAAAAAAAAAAAATTTGGGTCCGGATTTTCTCCCGTCCGGGAGGTCCGGACCTGATCCAATTTCTATATATATATATATATATATATATATATAGGGAGCCCTTCCATAGCAACCGGTTGCTGTGAGTACTGTGCAACACCCCCTTTTTGTACCGTTGATAAACTTATTGGAAGGTTGAGATGAAACATAAATATACCAAGCCGGCACAACTTGTACCGGCTTTTATTTTAATATGAGGACCCCACCATAGTCAACATGTTGTCAGTTTATTGAAATAAAATGAATTTTTAATATTAAATAATGCCCGATCGGCACAGCTTGTACCGGCTGTGCCTTTTTTTATAAAATACTCCAGCCGCTACAAGCTCTTATGGCTGTTAAAAAAAAATCCAACCGGGACAAGCTCTTACGGTTGTTTAAAAAAAATCAAAACCGGCACAACCTCTTCCGGCTTGCACAACTTCTTTACTTGCTATTCTTTATAAAATATTTGTTATTTTTTATAACTCTTTCATTTAATAACAAATAAAGAATTATAATTCAAATAAAAAATAATATCCTATTTTATAAAAATATATTTTTATAATTTTTTATTTGCTATTTTTATAAAAATATTTTATATTCTTTATTTGTTATTTTATAATAGGATATAAAAATATTTTTATAATTCTTTATATAACAAATATATTAATTTCTTCCCACTTTAATTTGTTATAAAAATATATTCTTTATAAAAATAGCAAATAAAGAATTATAAAAATATATTTTTTATAAAATAGGATATTATTTTTTATTTGAATTATAATTCTTTATTTGTTATTAAATGAAAGAGTTATAAAAAATAACAAATATTTTATAAAGAATAGCAAATAAAGAAGTTGTGCAAGCCGAAAGAGGTTGTGCCGGTTTTGTTTTTTTTTTTTTTAAACAGGCGTAAGAGCTTGTCCCGGTTGAATTTTTTTTTTTTTAACAGCCGTAAGAGTTTGTCCCGGTTGGTTGGTTTTTTTTTTAACAGCCGTAAGAGCTTGTAGCTGCTGGGAGTATTTTATAAAAAAGGCACAGCCGGTACAAGCTGTGCCGGTCGGGCGTTATTTAATATTAAAAATTCATTTTATTTCAATAAACTGACAACATGTTGACTATGGTGGGGTCCTCATATTAAAATAAAAGTCGTTACAAGTTGTGCCAGCTTGGTATATTTATGTTTCATCTCAGCCTTCCAATAAGTTTATCAACGGTACAAAAAGGGGGTGTTGCACAGTATTTACAGCAACCGGTTGCTATGGAAGGGCTCTCATATATATATATATATATATATATATATATATATATATATAAACGGTCCAGATCTTAAGCTCACCCCTTATCCAACTCACTCGAGCTAACCCCCTATTTAGCGACGGACCCGACGACGATTCGGTAATACAACCGTCATCTATATTTTTAGCGATGGACAACATATGACGTCGCTAAAAGTATAGACGACGATTTTATGACCGAACCATCGTCAGGTCCGTCGCTAAATGGGGGTGAGCTCAGGTGAGTTGGATAAGGGGTGAGCTTAAGATCCGGACTATATATATATATATATATATATATATATATATATATATATATATATATATATGGCTATATGTATATACACAGCTGTGTATTACACAGCAGAGCTATGACGATAGATTTTTTGGGCTATAGCGACGGTAAACTGTCGTTATAGCCTAGAATAGCTATGACGACGGGTGAAACCGTCGCTATAGTCCAAAAAACCGTCGTCATAGCCTACTGTGTAATACACAGGTGTGTACACATATTTTTCCCACACACACACACATATATATATATATATATATATATATATATATATATATATATATATATATAAGGAACCCTTTCATAGCAACCGGTTGCCATGAGAACTGTGCAACAACCCCTTTTTGGACCGTTGATAAATTTATTGGAAGGCTGAGATTGAAACATAAATATACCAAGCCGGCACAACTAGTACCGGCTTTTATTTTAATATGAGGACCCCACATAGTCAACATGTTGTCAGTTTGTTGAAATAAAATGAATTTTTAATATTAAATAATGCCCGACTGACATAGCTTGTACCGGATGTGCCTTTTTTATTTTTATTCTTAAGCATTTCCCCATTAATAGTCATGACTCAACACATTGCGTAAACTTAAAAAAATATAAAATACTCCCGGCCGCTATAAGCTCTTACGGCTGATAATAAAAAAAAATCCAAACCGGCACAACATATTCCGGCTGATAATAAAAAAAAAATCCAAACCGGCACAACCTCTTCCGGCTTGCACAAGTTCTTTATTTGCTATTCTTTATAAAATATTTGTTATTTTTTATAACTCTTTCATTTAATAACAAATAAAGAATTATAATTCAAATAAAAAATAATATCTTATTTTATAAAAATATATTTTTATAATTTTTTATTTGCTATTTTTATAAAAATATTTTATATTCTTTATTTGTTATTTTATAATAGGATATAAAATAGGATATAAAAATATTTTTATAATTCTGTATATAACAAATATATTAATTTCTTCCCACTTTAATTTGTTATAAAAATATATTCTTTATAAAAATAGCAAATAAAGAATTATAAAAATATATTTTTTATAAAATAGGATATTATTTGATACATTTGATAATTGATATATTTTTGATACGTTTTTTATATGCAACAAATGTATCAAAAATGTATCAAATGTATCAAAAATATATCAAATATATCAAAAATATATCAAATATATCAAAAATAAATCAAAAATGTATCAAATGTATCAAAAATGTATCAAATGTATCAAAAATATATCAAATGTATCAAATATATCAAAAATATATCAATTATCAAAAATATATCAAATGTATCAAAAATATATCAATTATCAAAAATGTATCAAATGTATCAAATATATCAAAAATATATCAAAATTGTATCAAATGTATCAAAAATATATCAAAAATGTATCAAATGTATCAAATATATCAAAAATGTATCAAATGTATCAAAAATATATCAAATGTATCAAAAATATATCAAAAATGTATCAAATGTATTAAATATATCAAAAATATATCAAATGTATCAAAAATGTATCAAAAGTATCAAATATATCAAAAATATATCAATTATCAAAAATGTATCAAAAATATATCAAATGTATCAAATATATCAAAAATATATCAAATGTATCAAAATTGTATCAAATGTATCAAAAATATATCAAAAATGTATCAAATGTATCAAATATATCAAAAATATATCAAATATATCAAAAATGTATCAAATGTATTAAAAATATATCAAAAATGTATCAAATGTATCAAATATATCAAAAATATATCAAAAATGTATCAAATGTATCAAAATTGTATCAAATGTATCAAAAATATATCAAAAATGTATCAAATGTATCAAATATATCAAAAATATATCAAATGTATCAAAAATATATCAAATGTATCAAAATATATCAATGTATCAAATGTATCAAAAATATATCAAATATATCAAAAATATATCAATTATCAAAAATGTATCAAAAATATATCAAAAATATATCAAATGTATCAAAAATATATCAAATATATCAAAATTGTATATAATTTTGATACATTTGATATATTTGATATATTTTTGATATATTTGATACATTTGATATATTTTTAATATATTTTTGATACATTTTTGATACATTTGATACATTTTTGATATATTTTTGATACATTTTATACATTTTTGATACATTTGATACATTTTTGATATATTTGATACATTTGATATATTTTTGATACATTTGATACAATTTTGATACATTTGATACAATTTTGATACATTTGATACATTTTTGATATATTTGATACATTTGATACATTTTTAATAATTGATATATTTTTGATACATTTGATACATTTTTGATATATTTTTGATACATTTTTGATAATTGATATATTTTTGATATATTTGATACATTTGATATATTTTTTATATAATTTTGATACATTTGATACATTTTTGATACATTTGATACATTTTTGATATATTTGATACATTTGATATATTTTTGATACATTTGATACAATTTTGATATATTTTTGATACATTTGATATATTTTTGATATATTTTTGATACATTTTTGATAATTGATATATTTTTGATATATTTGATACATTTTTGATATATTTTTGATACATTTTATACATTTTTGATACATTTGATATATTTTTGATATATTTGATACATTTGATATATTTTTGATACATTTGATACAATTTTGATACATTTGATACAATTTAATACATTTGATACATTTTTGATAATTGATATATTTTTGATACATTTTTGATAATTGATATATTTTTGATATATTTGATACATTTGATACATTTTTGATATATTTTTGATACATTTTTGATACATTTGATATATTTTTTATATATTTGATACATTTTTGATACATTTGATACAATTTTGATATATTTGATATATTTTTGATACATTTTTGATATATTTTTGATACATTTGTTGTATTTAAAAAAAGTATCAAATGTATCAAAAATATATCAATTATCAAATGTATCAAATAATATCCTATTTTATAAAAAATATATTTTTATAAAGAATATATTTTTATAACAAATTAAAGTGGGAAGAAATTAATATATTTGTTATATACAGAATTATAAAAATATTTTTATATCCTATTATAAAATAACAAATAAAGAATATAAAATATTTTTATAAAAAATAGCAAATAAAAATTATAAAAATATATTTTTATAAAATAGGATATTATTTTTTATTTGAATTATAATTTTTTATTTGTTATTAAATGAAAGAGTTATAAAAAATAATAAATATTTTATAAAGAATAGCAAATAAAGAACTTGTGCAAGCCGGAAGAGGTTGTGCCGGTTTGGATTTTTTTATTATTATTATCAGCCGTAAGAGCTTGTAGCGGCCGGGAGTATTTTATATTTTTTTAAGTTTACAGGAATGTGTTGAGTCATGACTATTAATGGGGAAATGCTTAAAAATAAAAATAAAAAAGGCACATCCGGTACAAGCTATGTCGGTCGGGCATTATTTAATATTAAAAATTCATTTTATTTCAACAAACTGACAACATGTTGACTATGTGGGGTCCTCATATTAAAATAAAAGCCGGTACTAGTTGTGCCGACTTGGTATATTTATGTTTCAATCTCAGCCTTCCAATAAATTTATCAACGGTCAAAAAAGGGGTTGTTGCACAGTTCTCATGGCAACCGGTTGCTATGGAAGGGTTCCCATATATATATATATATATATATATATATATATATATATATATATATATATATATATATATGGCAATATGTATATACACAGCTGTGTATTACACAGTAGGCCTAGGACGACAGATTTTTTGGGTTATAGCGATGGTAAACTGTCGTCATAGCCCAGAATAGCTATGACGACGGGTGAAACCGTCGCTATAGTCCAAAAAATCGTCGATATAGCCTACTATGTAATACACAGCTGTGTACACACATTTTATATATATATATATATATATATATATATATATATATATATTGATTTAGGCATTTAACGGTATATAAATATAAAATTAAAACTCTTACATCCAACATTTCATTATCAAATGAATGACCTTTTGTTAAGCTACGTGGACATGATACGTAATATTTGAATAACTTTATATATATATATAGACGAAAATCACAACATCAATATGACAGGTATACATATAAACTTATATACTATTACATACATTTTTCAACATTCGTTAAGATTCAGACATATTTTCTTCAACTCTACGTACGTGCATGGATCAATACAATAGACATGCTAAGAAAATTATGGCAACAAAATGTAATATATATATAGAGAGAGAGATAGAGAGGAAAGAGACCTAGACCGGCCTGTTCCCTAATTTAAAGTCAACAAGGTCCGTTCTGAGTTTTTAATGGCCTAAAGCGAAAATAAAAAAATTTGGGCCTATTTCATTGGGTAAATTTTCTGTGATCCTTTAAATTTAAACTGACGTGAGTTGGCCTCTTCTGTTTGGGTATATATATACATAACACAAATATCTCTTGGGGCCCTAAAAATTTATCAATTTAAGTGGGCCTAAAGCCCAGGTACCTTGGGCTTTAGCCCAGGGCAGGTGCTGAAAGTCAAAAATAATTAATTTGAAAGTGGCCAACCGACAGGTTAGAAGTGAATTGGAAGGAAGTGGTTAGCATGGAGTTAATTTTGGTCAATTGACCAATACAGTGTCGACACACAGGTCGAGAGGTGATCTTTCTCTCTGTATGTCAGAACTATATTAGTCAATTGACCAACTTAACATAAAATTAACTCTATGGTAATCGGATCCGAATTAGAGATGAGATGGACTAAATTATCTGACCTTTGAAATAAAATTTTGTATCAGAGAAGAAAACCCATATGTAGACACAACAACTCACTCCAAAATTGATGTGCCAAAATCAAAAACCTTCCATGGGAGAGAAGACATCAACCTCAAAACAGGGAGAGATTTAGTCTGATCTGGGTAGTAAAAAATCAACAAAAACCCCAATCAATGACTAAATCGAACTTGTAAATTAAAGTCAGAGAATTTAGATACAAGAATTTAGCTTTGAAGTAAACACATGTTAAACATAGAGGAAGATTTCTCTTTCTAGAGTTTAGAGAGAGAAATTTAGAGAGATTGGCTATGGTATTTTCTATAAAAATTGGATTTGTGATTTGGATAGCGGTCAAATTGGTTCTACTTAGTTTAATTTATTTTGTTTTTTATTTTTTATATATAATTCTTATTTAGTTTATTTTAAGTATTTTTCTAATATAATGACACTTTTACCCTTTAAAAGTTAAGAAATCGATACCTCCAGTCAAATGTGACGGGTAAAAAAGTCGGAGTATGCAACTTAATTTACATGTCAACCACAATTAGAGGGTGGAAATGTTAGAATCGTAGCTTCGTAGAGTCAAAATTATTTTGTTGAAGACATGACACGGGTGATCCATGTCCTTAAGGTCTTTATCGCCCTCATCACAATCGGTTTGCTAAGAGTTACAGACGATATACCTCCAAGATATATGTCAAGCCTTGGTGAATTATCTGTGATAGCAATTCACAGAAAATTCCAATAGAACACTACTTTGTAGTAGTTGTTTGTTTGTAGAAATATTGGAGAAGATAGAAAAATACATGTGCAAAATCATATATGTAAAACTTATGTATATATCTCATTTTATGTATATATATCAACATATATATATACATACATATATAGATACATATATCTATATATAAGTTACATAATATACTATTTAATTCTATATTTAACCATACTTATTAATACTAAATATGTAAGTTACATACTAGATTAATAAATATGTAAGTTACATACTAGTTAGTATTAATGTAGTGGTTAATTAGAATTAGCACCCAATATTTTTCTTTTGTTCCAAAAAATAAAATAAAATAGACTTCTATAATGGAACTAAGGAAAAATAGTTTTTATCAAATAATTTTGCACCTTATTAAATGTCTCACTATAAACACTAATCGAATGATTTCTACACAAATCAAATAAAATTTTCTTTTATTCTCCACGTTGAAGACATTAATTTACACCTTTTATACTTACTTAAATTATGTCCACTGATGAATTTTATCAAACTCAAATATGACATATTTTAAGTCATAAAAGTATAAAATAAGGTGCAATATATAACAATCCCCCACTTGTTTGGAAAAATAATTTTTCATCCAAACAACTCCATATCAAACAACTCCAAGGCATGTGTGCATAAAAGAGGGTGTGACGAACATTGAACCTTCTCTTAGTGCAAACAACTCAAAGTCACATCGAAGTTGAAGGTGTCCGTAGATTGAACCTCTACTTCTATATGATATAACCGGAATTGTCACACACACAAAATCCTCCAACCACGGTGAGTATTCTTAATTGCTTTGAGCTAATATGGCCATGCGCAATACTCTGTTTCATGAACCTCTAAGGGAGTAAACCACAACCCTCTATAAGAAGCGGCTCCACATCTAGTTCATATAAGCAAAGTGTTTCTCATGTGTTTCTGTTGCTAAGAACACAACAACTTTGTTAAGAGTATAACGCAGCCTCGATCGTGCAACAGACGTTACAATTTTAAAGTACATATAGAACCACATCAATAGTAACACAGTCAGCAACTGTGACTTATTTTTCCCATTGAACCTATAAACTAGGGGTAACCTAGGAATAGGTTGGGTTCCCATCACCCCTGACTCAAAATGGTTTAAGTTCCATATCACAAGTAGTTAAACTTACTAAGATCTCATCAAAGTCTTAGTAAAAAGATAAGTCAAGTCATCACTTGACTTTCTCGTAGATAAATATTATAATACCTTCTTGTATTAATTATCTAACAAAAATTATGTCTATGACCAACATGTCATGACTTACCATTAAAGGTAATCTCATATGCTCTATACAAAACAATTTCACTATCACATCATAATGAACTAAGTAATGGAAGTGGCCACAATTTGATGTTTTAACAACAAATTTCGATTCTATTTGTTTTCTCCATCATATAAAGCAATAGTATTACTTGTTATTCCAAGTAAATTATTCCTTCACTAAGGGTAATAATGTAAGACCCCAACTTATTATAAATAAAATTGAATTCCTTTATTCATTATTCTAAATTAATAAGGGTTAATTTGATATAATGTTTTGGTTATGGGTAAAATGTGAAAATTTTACAAAATAAGCAAGTGGTTATAAAAGAATTATTGTTGTCGGGGAATATTCGTTTGGTCGTGGAATATTCTTTTTGTCGGGAATATTCGTACGACGGCGCAGCCATTTGTGAACCCCATACCGTAAAACGGTTGGATGAAAGAAAACGACAAAGATTGAGTTTTATAAATAACGGCATAAATTGTTACCGTTAACACTGTTGGGTTACCTGGTGGTTAAAATACAGTAATACGCGTGGTTGCACAGTAGCACACGGTATTGCACAGTATTGTTGAATTATTGATTCGTACGTATGAAGGCACTAATCAATAATTGTTACAATAGTTACTGTTCATTATTTTATTATATTGATTCAATAATTGCTGCATTGTTAGTTTATATTATTATTGTTTCAATAATTGTCACTGCACAGTATTTCTCATTATCAGATCAATAATTCATATTATTTGAATAATATTATTAGATAACATTATTGGCAATGTCTAGAAAGTTCTGTCAAGGAGAGATTTGGTCATCTAATTGCGCCCCAGTAAGGAGAAATCCTTATTGGAAAGCCTCCTCTTTCCTGGGAACGGCCTGCTTGTCATAATTGTGATTCTGTAATATTATTTGTGAATAATTAATTATTGATTTATATGATAATAAAATATTTATTTGATATAAATGATGGATTTATTTATTTTATGTGGTTATGATTGAAGGAATTAATGCTGAGATGTTTTATCAGTATTTTGTTGGAAGGGAAGTATTAAAAATCATCCGTTTATGGATTTCAGATATTTTTTGTTGAGAATTTGGAAAAACTTTCTTTTACAAAGTTGTAGAGAATTCGATTTCAGGCAGAATGGACATAAAATTCGTATTTTTTTGATAAACGGTCTATTTTCTATTAATTATTGAAGTTTTGAAAAATAAAATAATTTTTATTAAATTCATGGGTGGGACCCACTTTGGTTGGTGGATACAACATGTGGGCTACTGAAAATGGGTCAAAGATGGCTGGTGTTAGGCAAAGCATCCGTATGAATTTTGAAAATAAATAATATTAATTTATTAATTTAGTTTCCTTTGGCGTTCTAGCATTTTCCTATAAATAGAGGGCTAAATTAGAATTGAAAATCACGCCTGAAACAAGTTTTCTCTCTTTCTCTCTCTATATTATCGAGCGTATTCTTGTAAGTATACTTTGAGTGTTGCTATACGGTGCGAGTTTCTGTCAGCACTATACCGAAATTCAGTCAGAAGTACGGTTATTTTGAGGTAAGGGATGTTATTTTCTTCTTAAATGATATTATTTTCTCCAATATCATTATGCCGAATTATTGGTGAATTTTTTTAATCAAATTTGGAACTTTTTGTTTCAGGGTTACTATTCACGAATACGACACTATTCACCGAAAAATGAAAATTTTCCTTTTTATCCAAGATGTCTATTTTGGCTACTATCTTTGATTGTATCTATGTTTTGATCGTTATTTTTGAATTCTGCTTCAAAATTGGTTATTATGGAGTATTATTGATCTTGGATAAAACTGTTATACGAATCCCTAATATTTGTCCTTCTATCTCACTGGATTCGTTTTTAAAAATATTTTTCATCATCCTCAGTCCTTAATGATGGTATTATTGAATATCTTTGGCATGTAGTGCAAAAATAAATGATTACTGATGAATATCTTTGGCCCGTAGTGCAAAGATGAACAGGTGTTGAGATGAACATGACCAACCGGTGATATAAATGAATATCTTTGGCTTGTAGTGCAAAGATGATTAAAGATGTATATTGATAGTTGTTACAGAGATAAAATATTGATGATGGACTCTTAAATATTAGAAGATAGTATAATTCATCCTCTACGTGACTCTTCTAATGGATTGTTGTTTCCGCTGTAGTTGTTGATCTAAAACTTGTTGTCTATTGTATTCTATCAGATTTTTCCCTGTTGAAGACTAACGATAATTTATTTTATATTATCTTAGTCATAATATTGTTTACTGGGCTAGTTGAGCTCACCCTTTTCCTTTTTGTTCCATTTTTCTTCTCAGGAGGTGAGAACATAGCAGGATCGAGTTGGGGTATGGAGTGAGATTTCTAGAAAGATGCTTTGGCAGTCCTCAGTATTTCTGTAAAATAGTATTTGAATAATTGTAATGAGAACTTATTTGCGTGTGGATATTGTCTAGAAGACAATATTTGTATTTAAACTCACAGTATGTATTGTCGTATTTCACACGACATTTGTATTATTGAAGTTGTAGTTTGCTTTATGTACCATGTATTTGGCGACTCAGAATCGGTGTTGTATACCTGTTTTGGGGGCGTCACAAATAATATATCCACCTAGTTGTAAAAATATAATTATATATTCACCTATTTGTAAAAACATAATTATATATTAACCCACTTGTGAATTTCATACTTATTCAAGATCACAACCAGTTATGAATCCAAGATTAATAATTTGTACTACATAAAAAATTTTACTAACACAATATTGTGAAATAGGAGGCTTTAGACTAGGCTATAATCAATGTTTTAACAAACACCCTAATACATTAAACTTCCCTCATAAAATAATAACATTAGATTTATATTGTGAAATGGTAAATACTCATTTGTTTCTTACTCATCTAAGAAACAAAATCCAAGATTGAGTGAAAATTCACCTACTTATAAATTTATAATTTTCCTCACTAAAATATAAGTGACACTTATGTGATCTATTAAAACATTGAGAGATCTAACAAAAACTAATGTAAGTCATTAGTATACTAAGTTTAAAACTGTATGTAATATTTGATCTCGTGCCTTGCATATCAAACACAAGGCTCTCACTAGCGAATGTGTACTTCAGATTTACAATAGCTATATCAGAATTAACTTTCAGTGTACCACTACTATTAAAGAATTATTAAATTCTTCAATCTCAAGGTATATCAAACATAGTTTAGTATAACCTCTAAATACAATTTAATTGGTTTAGTTGGAATCCTCACTATGTTTTCACATGATAATAAGATAACATCTATTTTACAAGTCTTTCAACATAAAGACAAAAATTAAATGTCTTAAACACGTTTACGTTAACAATACTATGTCAAATGATCAACATATCATCAATATACACAAAAACTATCACATTATAGTTTATACAATTATATTGTTAGTGTAAACATATAAATAATTCTATATCTGATAGAATCTCAAGGTAAATAGGCACATATTATCACCTAATATGTATCCACTTTAATATTTATAACTTAGTTTCAATCACACTATTGAACTAAATCACAATAAATATTTTGGATCATATTTAGGCTAATAAAATTAATATTTACCAAATTATTATATTGACTTCCTTTACCAAATCAATATTGTTCTTTCTAGCTATAAGTTCAACTTATAACTTTCTAGGACCTTAGAGGATTAATTAAGTAAAATAAGTTCACATTTTAATATTATTCAAAAGTTTGTGTTTCAAAGACTTTCATTTCATAAGACTACACAATCAAATTGAATTTCACAACAAGAAATCAATAAGCCTTACTATTTCTTACATAAATAAATTTATGCTCCAAATAGTTCAAAGGCCAAATTTAGTCTATAAATAAAAATCTTAAAGAATCACCCCCACAGTTTTAAATAATTGAAATCTCATTGAATAATTTCACTTCACAATATTATGCTCACCACTACATTTTATGTGACAATGTTCCTATAAATATTACTTCTACATGAGAATATTAAGGAACACTTCTCAAAACAAAAATAAGTTCTTGTAAATTTTATGTATTAGTTATTCATATATAGATTGCTTCAACATAAGAACCTTTTAGAATACCCCCACATAAGAAAACAACCTCTTATTTCCTTTGAATTACATAAAAATCTCAAATTCAAAAATTATTTAACATGAGAACTTAAAATTATACATATACATTTTTCAAGTATACCAACACGTAACACTTGATTCTATGTAAATAGTATAAAATTCATTATATACAAATTATAGCACAACTCATCATATTGCACAAATTTATTTGCATATAAAATATAAAAATTTATATTTACTTTCTAAGAAATTAATTTATCACACAAAATTAATTTATGTAGAAAGCAAAGAAAATTCACACACATGAATTAGTATATCCTCAAGTATTTTCTTGTCCCAACTTGGATAGGAAATATCATAAACAATATATCTTTTGACATTTACAATATAGAATTCAAGACAATCTTCATAATAATATGAAATACTTGTTGAACTTCACTATATTTATAAAAATTCAAAAAATAAAATGTTTATCTCAATTAGAATATACAAAATTCATATGATCACATTAAAAAATTTATTACTTCTTGGACAAGAAGTACACACAAAAATAAATCAACATATATATACCAATTGTGATTATCCCAAAAACACTAAGAAAATTATTTTTAAGTGTTTTTTCAACTTCAAAATCATATTGTACACAAGATTTACTCAACCAAATCTACTTGTACAATATCTCTTCTAACTATTAGTTGATAATTAATTTATTATCCACAAACAAAGTAATTTATCTCAAAATTCATGCATACAAATACCAAATAATATTACACACTAAATATTACCTCAAACTTTCTATGCATAATTTTGTTCAAGAAGAACATAAATTTACTTTATTCTCAAAATAAATTAATTTATAACCAATTTGCTATACATAGAGACAATTAAACTTCTCAAATTTTACTACAACTTTCTCATAATAAATTGATCTCAATTAGTGTATAAGAAAAATAATAGTCTCAAATTTCATACATATATATATATATATATATATATATATATATATATATATATATATATATACATCATAATATTTTATCTACTCATAAAATATTATAAATAAAATACATATGTACAAAATTAAATTTATTCTATCATGAACAAAAATATAATTATTTTTCTTATCCAACAAAACTAATTAATTAATTTATTACAACAAAATATAAGTAAAATAATACTCAAAAATACAATATCATCTACGTATGATATAATACATAAAACATATACTTTCAAGTATATACACATATAAAATGATACACAGTTATCATTTATTAAAATAAAGGCAATCGTTAAAAAACACACCTTTTGGAATTAAATCCGAAGAACAACGCAATCTCTTTAGGAAAATTTTTAAGCATCAAAATTTGGTGTTTTTCATGATGATTCTTCATCTTCTCCATATCAATTTACAAACTTGTACTCCCTCCGTCCCAGGATAAAAGTCCTTATTACTATTTTGGGTTGTCCCATGTTAAATGTCTACTTTCTTTTAATAACCAAACTTTTACACATTTTTTCCTATTATACCCGTAGCATTAAATATCTCATACTTTTCTTATTCTAATTCTCTCTCCATATTTAATGACATTATTATGGATAATTTTGTCATTTTATTGCTCTTCTTAATATGCGTGAAAAGTCCACCAGGACTTTTATCCTGGGACGGAGGGAGTAAATTGTAATCTTTTTCACTTTCATTTTTCTCCACAATCTTCTTCTAACAAGAATTATCAATAAAAATAATTAGTTTAATATCTCAATATATTACTAATTATCATAAAAATTCCATTGATAAAATAGATACAATTAGAAAAATGACACTTATCTTTGAAAACCGTTTTGTCTTCCATCTCACCAAAATCATGACTCTAACAAATACATAAAGACCTTAAGATTGTTAGAATCGTAGCTTCGTAGAGTCAAAATTATTTTGTTGAAGGCATGATACGGGTGATCCATATCCTTAAGGTCTTTATCACCCTCACCACGATCGGTTTGCTAACAGTTACAAACAATATACCTCCAGGATATATGTCAAGCCTTGGTGAATTATCTGTGATAGCAATTCACAAAAAATTCCAATAGAACACTACTTTGTAGTAGTTGTTTGTTTGTAGAAATATTGAAGAAGATAGAAAAATACATGTGCAAAATCATATATGTAAAACTTATGTATATATCTCATTTTATGTATATATATCAACATATATATATATATATATATATATATATATATATATATATATATATATATATACACACACATACATATATAGATACACATATCTATATATAAGTTACATAATATACTATTTAATTATATATTTAACCATACTTATTAATACTAAATATGTAAGTTACATACTAGATTAATAAATATGTAAGTTACATACTGGTTAGTATTAATGTAGTGGTTAATTAGAATTAGCACCCAATATTTTCCTTTTGTTCCAAAAAAAAATAGACTTCTATTAAATGGAACTAAGGAAAAATAGTTTTTATCAAACAATTTTGCATTTTATTAAATGTCTCACTATAGACACTAATTGAATGGTTTCTACACAAATCAAATAAAATTCTCTTTTATTCTCCACGTTGAGGATATCAATTTACACCTTTTATACTTACTTAAATTATGTCCACAGATGAATTTTATCAAACTCAAATATGACATATTATAAGTCACAAAAGTATAAAATAAGGTACAATATATAACAGAAAAAGTTTTAAAGTTTATAATGTGATCGATCGAAGGGGAATATTTGCAGTTGGGATCGTAGGAGTTCAGAGTCTTATCCCCGTATCCGTTGTTAGACTATCATATTTTTTAGACTAAAAAATAAATTACACCTCAAACTTTATACTACTGTTGATTTTTATACCCTAAACTAAAAAAGGTGTCTAAGTACACCCCAAACTTCACTTATGCTTAACAAAAGGCATACTTTCGTCACTTAACCGGTCAAAAGTGACCAGCTAAGGCACACATGTGGATTTAAAGGGATATTTAAGTCTTTTCCTTATATTCTTCAACATTGAACTGGAACAAGCTACCATAACTCTCATACCGCCTCTACTTTTACTGTCAGACCTATTATCTCCAAGCCGATGGAAAATTCTTGCCAAACCCAAAAACCCTTCCAATTCTTGCCGCTGTCAAAACATAAATTAAACCCTACCCTGAAGAGAAAATGGCACGAAAGCGATCCCCTCATTTGAATGACCTTCATGTTGCTTCATCTGATACTGATACTGAAATAGAGGAAGAAGTCTCGACCGATGAGGAGGAAGTGAAAGTAGTATGCACACAAGCCAATCATGTTTGATGATAAAACATATACTTTGTAACAATCTTATTCATTTATTAATAAAAAGTATTAATTTATTAAAGACTTTTAAATTATCTACATGATGCTGTTTTATAATATGTGATAAAACCATAATTTTAAGCAATGCTTTTAGAATAATGATGATGATCATTCTAATGAGATCTAAATTCTTAGAAAGCTTAAAACTAAAATAGTTTCCAATCGTTGGATTGCTAAATTGGGGATTAGTGAATCCGGATAGATTGGTACATACGTTACTTGCTCATTGGATGAGGATGATTGATCTCATGATCATTTGTGTGGAGACATTAAAGCAAGTATGTAGGTGTTTATTAGAGAATAAGTTCACTGAATGTGGCTCGCTAAGGGATACCTAATGGATTTTTACTTTCTTGTCAATAGGAATTCCTGTAGTGATAGTAGTACAAGTGATCCTTGGACTTGAGATCATCATAGTATCTTGTGTATGATGAGTTATACTTTGACTTATTCCTTAAGACCCTTAGGGTATATCAAAGGGTATGATTGGGTATAATAAGTTGTACATGGAGATAATGTATAATCAATAAAGAATCTACCACTTCTAGTAAAAGAAGAGAAATATCCTATGTGATTCGATAAATGACAACTCAGTAGTCCTTGGCCAAGGCAGAATGAAATTAGAAATGAGTTTCTAATTTGCATTATTTGGAGTTGTGCATTTAAGAGTCGAAATACATATAATTAAATAAAATAAGACTTGACAGTAATTCCATGTCTTATATTTAATTGGGACATTGTATGGTGGAAGGATTGAATTGTACGGTAACTATTTACTCAAAGGTTCTTTTATGATTAATGTTGAAATCTATATTATCTGAAAAGTCGTTAATCGCTAGAGAGGCATATCCCTATTGTAGAATAAATATTATTTATTTAAATAAATTAATAGTTTAATTTATTTATTTAAATAAGATTAGAATTGTTCTAATTGATTTATTCACAACCGGTTTAATATGGAAAACCTAAAGGGTCACACTATAAAAAGAAGAATAATTATTTAAGAAGTTAATGACATAATCGTAATAATAAGTTAAGTATATTTAATTTAATCTATGGTGATAGAATAAATTAAATAGCTTAATATTTATTATTTAATATTTTAGAAATATTAAATATAAATTAATAAGATGAGTCTTATTATTATTATTACTATTACTATTATTTAATTCCTAAAGGAGTTTAGAAATTAATTAATAAAAGTACTCTCATATAATCCTAATAAGATTAGGAGGTTAAATTAATTAAAAGATTTTAATTAATTATTCTTAATGAGATTGAGAGCATAATTAATTAAAGGAATTTAATTAATTAAAATTAAAAAAAACAATTCCTTAATTGTTAAGGAGAGTTGCCCACATCTATAAATAAGAGGAGTTTTATTATGGGTAGGAGTGGTTGTTGACTTTTTCACAATATACATTATTCTAATTGTTGGATAGTACGCTCTTTTCTATATAAATAGAAAACTAGGGTTTAGCCAACCACCCTTCTTCTTGAATATTTCTTCTTCCTTGGTGGATCACCTCTAGAGGCCAAACATTTGGGTGGCTAACTTTGATCAAAGGAATAAACCAAACCCGGTAGATTTAAGTTGAATGCGAAAAAGATTGGAGGTGAACTTGTACCCGAGGAAGCTCGAATCTTCAAGGGTATGATTCATGTTCTTCATATTTTCGTTTAATTAATAATTGTGCATAAAGAATGATCCGGGTATATGGTTTGTAAAATTTTAAAACTCTAATTTTCTACGTTTCCGCTTATTTGTGCAATTTGATTACGTTCATGAATATTACAAACCTAACAGGAAGAAGATTAGAAACAGAAATCCATGCACCACAAGTTTGACGAAGGAGAATCTGAAGAGTCTGAAGAAGAACCTTTAAGCTTTCAAAAATCAGAATCTTTTGGAGAGAGAAATAAGCTTTGATTCTATTGAAAATGAAAGAGACTAAAATAAGAGGGATTAATATGAATGCACAAGAGACAATTGAAGAAATGGCAAGTGTATATTTGTTACCCACCAATGGTTTGAATCCATTTATGATCTCTTTATTGGCCTTGGTAAGAAACACTTTGGAATTTGAGGAAATTCTCTCTAAATCTGGCGATAATGTTTGTTGAAATCTTAAGGGTAGATCTCTAAATTCTGAAACTAAATCATCCTCGTCTACTCAACTAGGTTGTTTTGGTTTTTGGGTCTTGGGTTTGAGGTCTGTGGTAATAATAATGGGTTTGGTTGTTTTGATCTTTGGTGTGGTTGGTTTGGTTAGATCTGAGGATTTCTTTTCGGAAAGTGATTTGGGTTTGGTTGAATTTGATGGTTTTGAGGTGGAATTGAGCTTCTTGAGCTGGGTTTTGATAGTGGGTAAGTTGGAATCTGTGGTGGGTTTGATGAGTTTGGTTTTGTTTTTGGGTAATAAAATATTAGATGTGAGCTTGAGAAACTCGGTTTGGTTCTTGGTTGAACCGTCAATGGTGGCTTTGGTGAGTTTTGTTTTGTTTGGTTTGGTTTGGTTTTTGGATGATCCACTTCTGGGTTTAAGTAGTTTGGTTTGGTTTTTAACGGTGAAAATGGTATAATTGGTTTTCTTCTTAATTGAATGAGCTCCTTCTTTTTGTAACTCGAGTAATTTTCTACTATTTCTGCTAAATATCAGCTCAAGAGTTTAGGTTTCAAAATTGGTAAGGATGCTTAAAACTGTAGCTCAAGAGAATGGTAAGGATACTTATTGTTTAGCTCTAAAATCAGGTCATAACGGTTCTTTTCATGGTGAAGTTATATGTATTTGGTTTTCATTATATCCCAAACTTAGTTTAATGTTTTCAAATATTAGATTTTGCAATTTAGTATGTGCTTGTGTTTTTTGTGTTTGCTCTGTACATGGATGATCTGTTTACGTTGTTCTGTCAGACCTAGTAATAAGTGAGTCCTAGCTCTAATTCTTCATCTGTATCAACCAACTCATCTGTAATTCTTATGGATGCTGGAAATCTTGGTCTCTGCAGAAGTGATGAGATTGATGATAATAGTAAGGCCTTGTGGCAGAGTTTAGCCTCCCCACAGATACTTTTTTACCTGACATGAGAGTTTACACATATTCTCAAACTGTTGAGAGGGCTGTTTTTACTTCTCGGAAAAGTCCAAATGATCCTTCACCTGGAAACTACTCTGGTATTTGATCCTCGAGGGTCACCACAAATAGTTATATGGGAGGGGTTGAATCGTCGACTTTGGAGAAGTGGACACCGGAACGGTCTAATATTTCTTGGTGTTCCTAATGCGAGAGCTCACTACTTGTCTAGTTTTCAGCTTACTAATGAAAGGAATGGAGATATGTATTTCACGTTTACTGCATCAAACCGTTCACAATTCGTAAGGTTTAGTATTATGTGGAATGGAGTTACAGATCAATTAATTTGGAGAAGATAAAAGGGAAAAGACTTAAATACCTCTCCAGATTCACATTACAACAATAGTCGGTCACTTTTGATCGGCTAACTGACAAAAGTGTGTTTTTGTTATGTTTAATTGAAGTTTGGGGTGTACTTAGACACCTTTTTTGGCAAAAAGCACCTTTTGGCCACTGTGGTTATAGTGATTTAACGAATTAGCCACTGTGCTTTTAAAATATTCAATTAGCCCACTAAACTTTTTAAAAATTAACAATCAACCCATTCCGTCCAAAAAATTGGACGGACGTTAACAGCTGGCTTTAAAAAAAAATGATGTGGTAATTACGTGGCAACAGATTTTAAAAAAATTAATGCTGACGTGGCAAAAAATACATAATATTCATTTTAAAGTTTTAAAAATAACAAAAATATAATAAAATAAAACAGATTTTTAAAAAAAATATTGTTTTTAATAAAAACAGATTTTTTTAAAGAACAAATTTTTTTTAAAAATAGGAACTTTTGTAAAAAACAGATTTTTAAAAAAAAATTTAAAAACAGCTTTTTTAAAAAAAAACAATTTTTTTTAAAAACAGATTTTACAAATTTTTTAAAAAACAGATTTTAAAAAAATATGTTTTTTAAATTATTTTTTTTAAAAAAGTATTTTTTTTTTAAAAAAATGTTTTTTAAAAAAAACTGAATTTTTTTAAAAAGCGTACTTTTTTTGAAAAGCACAATTTTTTAAAAAAACTGATTTTTTTAAAAAAATAATTAAAAAAACACGCTTTTTAAAATCTGTTTTTTAAAAAAATTTTAAAATTTGTTTTTAAAAAAATTTGTTTTTTTAAAAAAATCTGTTTTTAAAAAAAATTGTTTTTTGTAAAAAATTATGTTTTTTAACAAAAATCTGTTTTTTAAAAAAGGATTTTTTTTAAAAAAAATTATGTTTTTTAAAAAAAATCTGTTTTTTTAAAAAATTGTGTTTTTAAAAAAAACTACGCTTTTTAAAAAATCTGTACTTTAAAAATTTAAATCTGTTTTTTTTTAAAAAAAAGTTAAAAATTTGTTTTTTTTAAAAAAAAATGTAAAAAAAAAATCTGTTTTAAAAAAATTTCTTTTTTAAAAAAAAACTGTTTTTAAAAAGATTTGTAAAATCTGTTTTTAAAAAAATCTGTTTTTTAAAAATTTTTTTTAAAAAAAATCTGTTTTTTACAAAAGTTCCGTTTTTTTAAAAAAAATTATATTTTTTTAAAAAATTATGTTTTTTAAAAAAATCTGTTTTTATTAAAAATAATATAAATACAGATTTTTTTAAAAAATATTATTTTTAATAAAAACAGATTTTTTTAAAAAACATAATTTTTTTAAAAAATATAAATTTTTTAAAAAAAACGGAACTTTTGTAAAAAACAGATTTTTTAAAAAAAAAAATTTAAAAAACAGATTTTTTTTAAAAACAAAAATTAAAAAACAAATTTTTTTGTAAAATCTTTTTTTAAAAAAAATTGTTTTTTTAAAAAAAACTGTTTTTGATTTTTTTTTTTTTAAAAATCTGTTTTTTACAAAAGTTCCGTTTTTTAAAAAAAATTATGTTTTTTAAAAAAATCTGTTTTTATTAAAAATAATATTTTTAAAAAAAATCTGTTTTATTTTATTATATTTTTGTTATTTTTAAAACTTTAAAATGAATATTATGTATTTTTTGCCACGTCAGCATTAATTTTTTTAAAATCTGTTGCCACGTAATTACCACATCATTTTATTTTTTTTTTAAAGCCAGCTGTTAACGTCCGTCCAATTTTTTGGACGGAATGGGTTGATTGTTAATTTTTAAAAAGTTTAGTGGGCTAATTGAATATTTTAAAAGCACAGTGGCTAATTCGTTAAATCACTATAACCACAGTGGCCAAAAGGTGCTTTTTGCCCACCTTTTTTAATTTGGGGTGCAAAAGTCAACAAGGGTGTAAAGTTTGGGGTGCACATTATCTTTTAGTCTATTTTTTAAATTTTTAATAAACCGGTGGTAGTGCTTGAGATTTCATAACCGTTGTTCGAGTAAGCTCCTTCATTCCTTTGAAACTCAGGAAACTAGGGTTTTAGCCGAGACACACGAGAATTGTCTTTTGATACTTTAATCGAAGCCCATAAGGCATGAAAAGGAGAAGAAATAGTAGTAGAGATGGTACCACTAGGAGACACGATCAAATAACGGTGAAATTTATGAAGATTGACCCGCTGTTTGTTATTCCGCACATCCTGCCTGATTCACTAATTCGTGGGAAGATACCGAACTCTGGTATTTGAAAAATGCTTCAGAAGGTATCTTTCAAGTAGATGGCGATTTATAGAGTCATCCTTGATCGTCATTTCCAGTATGAGTACTGCGTCCAACATGAGAGTTTTTATGGGTAGTAAAACATCGAGCTTCCTGTTAGGACCCTCTTCATAGATTTCTCGAGATACCTTCTTACGAAGTTTCGTTATAGCATCTAGAACTTCCTCTTGTTTAGGTGGGCTGCCCGGCAAATAGACATCCACAAGTTCAAGGAGGAGATGCGAGGAATAACTCATTAGATCCATGCCACTTCGAACTCCAAGTCTTAAGCAAACTGGCATCTACCTTGTCTTGCGATCTGTAACCGGAATAGATAGATTCAAGGGGCGAAGGAAAGATAGTTCTTTGAGTGACAGAGATTTCGATTCAACTTCTCCCGTGGGGAATTCCAACTTTTATAGTTCAGTTAGCCTATTAGGCGTTGTGTAAGAGCTTTATGCTATCTATGGAATAGCGGTCAGTGCTGCTTGATTGATGGCTCGAAAGTTTGAAACAAGTCTTGGATTCGGAAGATAAGATAGGCGTTGAGGATATTGAGAAAGATCCTACATCTAGTTAACTGTTTTGGGAGTGCCGACTCCAGGTTATCTCGGACTGTGTTCTGAAAAAAAGTAGCTTACTTTAAGGGCGGCACTATTGTCTTTCAACCCCACTATACTATTCATAGTTCTGGGGCACTATATACTTACAACCTCTACGATAAGCAAGTGAATGTGTCTGGTGCGCGTGACGAACGAAACTGTTCATCAAGAAATTGGTTGCCTCAACTTTGTTTAATACGTTGGAATTTTTTTCTAATTTCCTACCCCCTCGGTTTCTTTGCTTCTATTTCTTCTATCTGCCTGCTTTTCCTTTGTTCGATATGTTATACTTTTCCTCTGATTTAAAGTGAGATGGTGAAGTGAGAGTCTTTTCCTAACCTGAAAGCAAGGGAAGGGTAAGACGACTGTACCGCTTTTCAGATGCAAATAGGTAGGTGTCCCTTTAGCTGCTCCTCTAATTCCGAAAAAACAAAAGATTAACCGAAAACAGAAAAAAATACTGATCGCGTCTTCGTTCGGGTGCTAATCCCGAAAGCCCTTATAATTTTATTTTTATGCCATTATTACTATAGTCTTGTTTCATTACCAAAAAGGAAAAGAACGACAACATCAATTCGTTTTCTATAGGTAGTAAAAATCAGATCAAATAGTAGTACTTCAACAGATAGGTAGAGGGTAGGAATATTATATTAAGGGAATTGTTATTTTCACAAGGTAAATTTAATATTTTTATAAAAATTTACTCGCATGAATGTGGGTCTTATTTATTATTTATGTGAGGAGAGTCTTGTAGAACTATTAATTTTTCTTTTGTAAATATCAATTCTCAATATTAATTATGAATATTAACAGTATAGTATAAATATATATCAACAAGATTTACATAGAGATCATACTATGTTACTTAATGCATCTTCCGCCATCCAAGTCAATATCCAACACTCAAGATTATGATAAAAGCATATCTTACGTTACTGAGAATAGTGGAAAGCAAAGAAATTAAATACATTCAACTAGTCTCAGTAGCGGGAGGGGTAATGTCATAAATGTCACTTTAGTTAGATTTAACATATATATTTGTAATGTAATTTATATTAATTAAATTGTATTATATTACAATATGGAGTTTAATTATTAAATAATTAAATTGTAATAATAATTGATAATTTTTAATTTTATTACTTAAAAAAATTTACAAATAAATACATTGAATATAGTTGACAATGTTGAATTTTATTGCTTAAAATTACTTATACTAATAAATACATTGATTATAATTGACAATATTAAATTTTATTACTTAACAAATTATTTATAAAAATATATATATTAAATTTAATTAAAATAAAGATATTTAGCACATTACACTTTTCACTCTATTTAAAATAGCGGAAGGTATTTAATTTCATTACTATTTTAACATAATACTGCGCTGAAATAGAGCTACTATCTAAGATTTATTCTAAACTTTGAACTGTTCAAATAATTTATTAAGGTGAGCGAAAAATTCAAAATCAATTATATTTTGTTAAATAGATTATAGAGAGACATTATTGATCAGTATATTATTTATAGGGTAGGCAAAAGTCTTTCTTTCTATAAAGAAAGGCAATTGGATTGTGAATATCATGACCTTTGCTGATTAAAGAAAGAAAATAATTTTTAAAAGTTTTATTTGACTTCCGCATATAAAAAGAAATTTGCTCCCAGCTGAACTCATTAATTAAAGGCACTAATGAATTCTATGAACCGGGACGATAACTAACTAATAATGATGAAAGATGATATATATTATGATTTTACATATCAATTGTTTTATTATAAATTATGTAGATAATTATAATTTATAATATTTTTATGATGTATTTGATATAGTATATTGACCAATTTTATAATCCTCAAGTATTAATATATATGCAATAATAATTTGACAAAAAAAATCACAATATATAGCATGACCCAATAATGATAACTCTAGAGTCTAGTAGATAAGTTCTGCAATACTTAGAGCTATCTGTAACGAACTTCTTTCTATAATTTTTTCTGGATAATAAATTCTAGTCTATTTTTTATTTAAAATAATTATCAAAAGAGTTATAGTAATTGAATTTAAATTGTTAAGTTTATTTCAGTTGGATATATATATATATATATATATGGAAATAATCCATAACAAGTATTTGTTATGGATTAAAATTAGGCCAATTTATCTAGCGGACGTGCTACACCAAGTATCGGACCATAAAAAAAATATTCTGCCCCCAACTCACCAGTTATAAATTCGTCAACCTGCAGATCACGTCAACATTTGATTAGATCGGACGTGAACTACGCACAGGGAATGATAATAAGGGCCAGCATAACGATCATACCTTGCGATCCACGAAGTAGAGGAGGTCGACCGGAACGCCGTGAAACTTATCGTAAACCGGTCCGATAACGGTTCTGACGGTGACTTCGACGGTCTAAACACCGGATTTTAATTGGCCGGAGTTATCTTTGGCATATTCGTAGACGGCTGAGAGGCGAAAGACGACGTGTACCGCGGCCACTCGTACGAAATCTAGATACTTGAGTTTCTTCACTTGAACCTTGAAATTTGAAACGCAAAGAAGACTAAGAATCAACGGGAAAAAATCAAAGATAAAACAATAAATTTTAGATCCATCACAAAGAAGTTACTGGAATGGTTACTGGTTTGCTTCTATTCCGCCATTTTATTCTGGGATTAACAGAGGGGAAAGAGATGAAAATTACAAGGCTTCGAGAAAGAGAAATAACTAGTAGTATTGGGTACGCTGAATATTTTTTTTATGGTCCGCTACACCAAGTAGCGCAAGGGCTTTGAAATTTTAAACTTACGCTAGACGAACTGCGTAAGGAAATTGTTCATTTTTAATCCCAGTGCTTGATTATTGGAATGGACGACTAAGATGCTATTTGTCCAATTTTGATCCATAACAAATACTTGCTATGGATCATTTTCCATATATATATATATATATATATATATGGGATTCCATCCACAGCAACCGGTTGTTGGGGAGCAACCCATTTTGGCCAGCCGCTACTACCTGTACCGGCTTATAAAAAAAATTGTCTAAGGCCGGTACAGGTAGTAGCGGCCGGCCAAAATGGGTTGCTCTCCAACAACCGGTTGATGTGGATGGAAATCTTATATATATATATATAGGGGTTCCATCCACAGCAACCGGTTGTTGTTGGGAGCAACTCATTTTTGGCCAGCCGTAACAGCTTGTACCGGCTTATAAAAAAAAATTGCATAAGGGCCGGTACAAGCTGTTACGGCTGGCCAAAAATGGATTGCTCCCAACAACCGGTTGCTGTGGATAGAACCCCATATATATATATATATATATATATATATATATATATATATATATATATATATATATATATATTATCTCGAAGCTTTAACTCCTAAGCTTGTATTTTATATAATGAGATGTTCTTCTATGCTCTGCAGAAGATTTCTTCTTTTACTTCGTACAAGGAATTAACTCGATTTTTATTCTCAAATGTAATAGTGTTTTCTTTGAAGCAATGTGCATGGATTTGTTGTGGTGAATATGCCATTTCTATTTTAAAAAAAGTTTGGTACCCATTGCATTGCTTTAGGGTTACGCGGCTTACGCCTAACGTATGTTAAATATATATTTATGTATATTTTACCATTGCTTTAGGGTTACACATAAAAGTTTTATGTTTATACATCAGTAACTAATGCATGTAAGCACGAAGCAACTTTATGGTATAAACTCATTAATAACTACTACTCCTTTCGTTTCAAACGTATTGACATAATGTGATTTGTGAGTAATAATAATAGCACGTGCAAGGCATAAGTTTTGCTTATTAATAATTATTTATATTAAAAATAATAATATTTAATTTAAAGTATTTATGTGTCTAAGTAAAATGAATAATATATATAGAAATTGTTCATATGAAAATATTAGAGATGTAATATAAAAATATATTTGTATATTATCTACTATGTAATATTTTTCAAGGTAAGTATATTATTATTTCGGGTGTTATGACAATATATAAAAACTGGTAAATGAATATCAATTTCCAGGTCATTGCACAATTTACCTTATTTTTTCCCCAAAATAACTTGAAATTCTTAAGTTAGTACATCATTTTCTGGAATTTGAGAAAATAATTTATTTATTTTTAAAAAAAAAAGCAATTGGATTGATCATTACAATCTATTGGAGCAAAAATTTATTCTAAGAGGCAAAAGGCTAATAAGGATATTTGAAGATTACTGTGCTTTAATGGTTTAGGTTCATAGGTTTTGTTGCACAATTGATTAATAGGTTTTGTTGCACAATTGATTAATAGGTTTCTTGAAGTTAAACTTTAGGTTGCTTGTTGTCAGGACTCACGTGTCACTTGACATTAGCAAAATTAATGTGACTTATCAAAATAATAATAATAATAATAATAATAATAATAATAAAATAGGTTAACAAAAATAATTAAAAATGTAAAAACTATTAAAATACTTGGGCCACTTAAGATACTCGTTAGTCATTCATATGGCCCCCCTATCATATATAAATATAATAAATATTTAAGGTATTTATTATAAATATATAATAAATGACTAAGGAGGGTTTATTCAATTAAGACTTTAAAAGAGTTTTAAAGATTTTAAAAGTTTGGTTGTATTCAATCAAGACATTTGAAGAGTTTATAAAAGTTTATTGGTATTCTGATAGACACGTAATTCATACATTTTATTATCCCTAATTTTGTCCTTTTAATTATATTAGTTTATTAAATTAATATATTTTATTTTATTTTGTAGGATTTAATATTTGTTACAATAAAGTCAAAATCTTGGTGATCACACTAGGACAAACCTATAAAAAGACAAACACTTAAAAGATGACGTTTTTATAAAAAAACGTTGTGGTATTTTTTTTTACAACGTTTTTTAACAAAACGTTGTAGATATATATGAAAAAACGTTATGTATTTATAAGGATAATTTTTGGTTTTAAATAGATAATGTATTTTTAAAAAAAAACGTTATGTATATAAAAAACACGGAGCAAAAAAAAAACATTGTGGAATCATACCTTCTACAACGTTTTCAAGCCTATACTAATTTATGGAAAACAAATCTACAACGTTTTTTTCTTAAAAAATATTGTATAATGTGTCTAACTACAACGTTTTAAAACGTTGTGTAAGAGTGTCAAATAGATGACACCCTTAACCACGACGTTTTTCTGATTGAAACCACAACGTTTTTTCTGCGTTATCTATTTACTGTTATGTAGTAGTGTCAAACGATATTTAATGCTCTTATTCATATAAGGAATGCCCAAGAAGAATCTTACAATGAGAAGGAAAGAGGTGGAACAATATTGATGTGCAAGTCAAATCCAACAAGAGAAAGGAAAGTCTATCTAGAAAATATTTTTGAGAAGTTGATTGCTATTAAGAAGTTGAAACCTACATGGAAAGGGAACAAAAGTGTCTAAGTTCAATGAATCTAAATTAGGGTTCAAAGTTATTTTCCTTATAATAGGTGAGAGAAGCATTAGGTATTGTATTAGTTTAGATTAGATGTAGGAGTAAATTAAATTACGTCTTCGTTGTACGCTCGTTGTAAGACCCCAACTTATTATAAATAAAATTGAATTTTCCTTTATTCATTATTCTAAATTAATAAGGGTTAATTTGATATAATGCTTTGGTTATGGGTGAAATGTGAAAATTTCTACAAAATAAACAAGTGGTTATAAAATAATCATTGTTATCGGGGAATATTCGTTTGGTCGTGGAATATTCTTTTTGTCGGGAATCTCCGTACGACGGAGCAGTCATTTGTGGACCCCATACCGAAAAACGGTCGGATGAAGAAAACGACAAATTTGGGTTTTTATAAATAACGGCGTAAATTGTTACTATTAACACTGTTGGGTTACCTGGTGGTTAAAATACAGTAATACGCGTGGTTGCACAGTAGCACACGGTATTGCATAATATTGTTGAATTATTGATTAGTACGTAAGAAGGCACTACTCAATAATTGTTACAGTAATTACTGTTCATTATTTTATTTTATTGATTCAATAATTGCTGCGTTAATATTTATATTATTATTGTTTCAATAATTGTCACTGCACAGTATTTTCCATTAACAGATCAATAATTCATATTATTTGAATAATATTATCAGATAACATTATTGGCAATGTCTAGAAAATTCTGTCTAAGGAGAGGTTTGGTCACCTAATTGCGCGCCAGTAAGGACAAATCCTTATTAGAAAGCCCCCTCTTTCCTGGGAACGGCCTGGTTGTCATAATTGTGATTCTGTAATATTATTTGTGAATAATTAATTATTGATTTATATGATAGGAAATATTTATTCATTACGGATTTAAACGGAGGAATTTTGTTAGTATGTGAAAATTGGTATTTTATCTATTTTTATAATTATATATATATATATATATATATATATATATATATATATATATATATATATATATATATATATATAAACATGTGGTTAAACGACGGAGGTAATCAAAATAAATTTGGAATGCTTGATTTTATTTTCTAGGAAAGGTTGGTGAGAATGGTTGGTGAGAAGTTGTTTGTAAAGGAAATTGTCTAATTATTGTGAGCCCTCAAATGGGAAAATAAGTTGTTAGGCCAATGGTTGGTGGTAGTGGGTTGGTAAATTGGATTTCCTGCAAGTTAATTTTCAAAGAGTGGGCTACCGACATTGAAAAATTAAGGAGTTAGGCATGAAAAGTTTGGCAGCAGTATGTTCTTTCCTCCGCAGCTGCACTATAAATAGAGGGTAATCCCTCCTTCCTCATCACACCATTTTCATAATCAGAAAATTTTTCTATAGTATTGTGAGTATTTTCTTGAGTATAAAAATACTTTGAGCGTAGTTTTTCCGCAAGATTTTCTCAGGATAATATCCGATATACCAGTCAAATCCAGTTTCTACTAAGGTAAAGGATATTATTTTGTTGTAATACCCATGAGAAATATTATTTCATTTCATACTCCATATTATGTAAGCGATATTATTTCATCTCGTATTCATAAGTTTGAACTTACTATGGTAAGTATTGCTTCTATAATTCTTGAAATGATTAGAAATTTCACTTCATCTAATATCATTTCATAGGAATATTGGTCTGAAATTTTTATCAAATTTGGAACTTGTCATTACTGGTACTGTTCATTGGTACTGTTCATGGGTCCTGTTCACGGGTATTGTTCACAAAAAAAAAAAAATTCTCCAAATTATCTGTTGTGACCCTTATTCTTAAAGTTTAATCCATGTTTTGATTTTTCATCATCCTCAGTCCTAAATGGTGATATAAATGAATATCTTTGGCCTGTAGTGCAAAGATAAATGATTACTGATGAATATCTTTGGCCCGTAGTGCAAAGATGAACAGGTGTTGAGATGAACATGACCAACCGGTGATATAAATAAATATCTTTGGCCTGTAGTGCAAAGATGATTAAAGATGTATATTGATTGTTGTTACAAGGAAAAAATATTGATGATGGACTCTTAAATATTAGAAGATAGTAGAATTCATCCTCTACGTGACTCTTCTAATGGATTGTTGTTTCCGCTGTAGTTGTTGATCTAAAACTAGTTGTCTATTGTATTCTATAAGATTTTTTTTTCCTGTTGAAGATTTACGATAATTTGTTGTATATTATCTTAGTCATAATATTCTTTAGTAGGCTAATTGAGCTCACCATTTTCCTTTTTGTTCCATTTTTTTTCTCAGGAGGTGAGAACATAGCAGGATCGAGTCGGAGTATGGAGTGAGGTTTGTAGAAAGATGTTTTAGTAGTCCTCACTATTTCTATAAAATAGTGTTTTAATAATTGTAATGAGGACTTATTTGCGTGTGGATATTGTCTAGAAGACAATATTTGTATTTAAAATCACAGTATGTATTGTCGTATTTCATACGACATTTGAATTATTGAAGTTGTAGTTTGTTTTATGTACCATGTATTTGGCGACTCAAAATGGGTGTTGTATACCTGTTTTGGGGGCGTCACACTGGTTGGATGGTCGTTAATTAAAAGGAGTTTTCTTATTTATTTTTAATCTTCTTCTTTCCTTTATTTTAGTTAGTTTAATTATTTTTCATGTCTTAGTTAATTTTTTATATCCAGGATGAAGATGAAATTAAATAATTATTCGTGATAATATTTTTCATCTCTTCTATTATTTATGCTTTTATACTTAATTGATTTTGCCTTCATGTTTCGTTATTGAAATATCTTCGTTTTATAGTTCTTATGTAATTTTAAATTAATTAAGAGGTTTTGATAGATTATTGTTAAGATATGAGTTTTTCATAATCCATGCTTGCTCAAAGAAGTTTTGATGGGTTATAGTTAATCCTTAAATTTTTATAGTTTATGCTTGCCACGTTAATTGTAAATTACTAAATTAAAAGGAAGTGAGATCAAAATCATAATTTAGTTATAAAAATAAAAGAGATTAAATTATATGTTATGTTTATTATTTAATAAATTCGGATTCCTAGATTATTTCCTCATTATTTGTTTTCATATTCTAGTTAATTA
Source organism: Panax japonicus (assembly GCA_020205505.1). NCBI lineage: Eukaryota > Viridiplantae > Streptophyta > Magnoliopsida > Apiales > Araliaceae > Panax > Panax japonicus. The sequence goes on from CM035110.1 coordinate 78,449,581, forward strand.
ATTCTCAATCTTTATTTCTAATTCGCCTAAAATAGAATTTAAGGAAATATTAAAATTAATCTAGTCTCTATGGGTTCGACCTGTACTTGCTAGTTCTTCAATTCAACACTGTGCACTTGCAGTACATATTTTATCACATCAAGTTTTTGGCGCAGTTGCCGGGGACTAAAATTAATTTTTATTTATTCCCTAATTTTTATTAATTCGAATTAATTTTAACTCTAATTTTTTTTTCACGATTATTGAAGCTAATCAAAGGAGCGAAAAGATAAAAAATTTGTTATCGCACTTTCTTTGGTACTTCGTATCTCCATATTTTTAAAAAAAAAAAAATAAAATAAAAATAATAGTTTAGTTTTTATTTTAATTTTTTAAATTTTTTTTGTACGACTTTCGTGGTTAGTTGTCTGTTTGTTTTGTGATTTGTGGAAAAATGAATTCTTATTATAGTTGGAATAATAATTTTGCTTGGAATCAAGAATCCTACGAAAATTTTAATGCACACCAAGTAAATCAATGTTTTTCAACTTATGAAAATTCTTATCTAAGTTCATATCCATATTCAGATCTAGAACCTCAATACTCACAAGAATTATCAAATAAAGAAGAGGAAAGACTTAGTGCCTTAGAGAAAACTATGGAAGTTTTAATGAAAAATCAATTCAGCATGGATAAAGTTATATCCCGTCTAGAAATTCAAATGATTAGATTAGCCACCATAATAAATGAACAAGAGGTGGGTGAATTTTCTAGTAACTTTGAGGTTAATTTTGAAAATTTTGATGGTTGTGGAAATAATGAGGAAAGTGAAAATTTTATATTCAATTCTACACAATTAATTTTAATTTATTTATTCCCTAATTTTTATTTATTCGAATTAATTTTAACTCTAATTTTTTTTCTTCAGGATTATTGAAGCGAATCGAAGGAGCGAAAAGATAAAAAATTTGTTGTCACGCTTTCTTCGGTACTTCGTATCTTCATATTTTTAAAAAAAATAAAAAAAATAGTAATTTAGTTTTTATTTTAATTTTTTATTTTATTTTTGTACGACTTTCGTGGTTAGTTGTCTGTTTATTTTGTGATTTGTGGAAAAATGAATTTTTATTATAGTTGGAATAATAATTTTGCTTGGAATCAAGAATCCTACGAAAATTTTAATGCACACCAAGTAAATCAATGTTTTCCAACTTATGAAAATTCTTATCTAAGTTCATATCCATATCCATATTCGGATCTAGAACCTCAATACTCGCAAGAATTATCAAATAAAGAAGAGGAAAGACTTAGTGCCTTAGAGAAAACTATGAAAGTTTTAATGGAAAATCAATTCAGCATGGATCAAGTTATATCCCGTCTAGAAATTCAAATAAATAGATTAGCCACCATAATAAATGAACAAGAGGTGGGTGAATTTTCTAGTAACTCTGAGGTTAATTTTGAAAATTTTGATGGTTGTGGAAATAATGAGGAAAGTGAAAATTTTATATTCAATTCTACACAATTTTAGTCAATCGAATTTGAGGAGTCTAAAAATTATGAGTCGTCTATGCCTAAAATTGATCATATCATTTTTAATGAGTCGGTTGAAAAAGTTTATAAGCTTAAAGCTCCATACCCTAAAAGACTTATTCCTAAAAAATCACCTAGTGATTTTTTGGACCAACCCATTTAAGTAAAAATGATCCAAGAGTTGTCAATGACCCAAGTAATAATTGAAAATAGACTCATGATTGAAAAAGATCCAATTAATTTTTTCTTAAATCACCTTGATAAAAATTTGAATGAATCTGATATTTAGATAAGGTCAATGAGCTCTTGACATCCACTACAAATAAGTCAACTAAACTAGAACATGTATTTGAACTAATTTTTCCATCCTTTGAACATGTTAGTGAAAGTTTTATTGAGGTAAATTTTAAGCATAACTGTGATGAAAATTCTGACTATTTTTATTTTTCTAAACCTCCTGAAAATAATGAAAAGTTCACACTAACTTATCCATTTGTAACATTCATTTTTAGCCACATAATTTTTAGGATTTATAAAATTTGTAGATATGTACATTTGTTTTCTTTCTCACCACATCTTCTTGCAGAACAAATGCCCCGCATACAAGGTACAATTCTTTCACATCTTTGTTCTCTTTTCTTCATTTGCATACATTGAGGACAATGCATGATTTAGGTATGGGAGGAGTTTGTTTGTATTAGATTTTTTTTTCTTTTTACGACAAAAATAAAAAAAACAAAAAAAAAATAATTAAAAATTTTATTTGACTTTTTATGGTTTGAATTAATTCTAATAAGTGTTTTTGGAGCAAAACTCATGAGTGAGATTGAAAGATTTAGAACTCCTGAATTTTTGATAAGATACGAAATCTTAGTTCAAAACACCATCTGGATTTAAAATTGATTTCACATCAAAAAAAAAGAAAAGAAAAAGAAAAGAAAAAAAGAAAGAATGAAAAAAAAATGAAGTTGAGAAAAGTTGAAAAAAAGAAGAAAAGGAATAAATAATTGCTTCAATGTCTATTAAACGAAATAACTGGGTATCCAAGCTTCGAGAAGCGTAGATATTCACGCTGAAAAGTGTGATGGATAAAACACCATCTGGATTTAAAATTGATTTCACATCAAAAAAAAGAAAAGAAAAAAAAGAAAAAAAAAAGAAAAGAAGAAAGAATGAAAAAAAATGAAGTTGAGAAAAGTTGAAAAAAAGAAGAAAAAGAATAAATAACTGCTTCAATGTCCATTAAACGAAATAACTGGGTATCCAAGCTTCGGGAAGTATAGATATTCACGCTAAAAAGTGTGATGGATAAAAGCAGCTTGACTAGTCTAATTTTGTGGCCTTTGTTACTCGAGTTATTAAATCTTTAGGGGTGTCTCTACACCTAATGCCCTAAAGTCATCTGGTTTGGGAGTCATTGGTCCAACGCTCGCTCTACATGGGAAACTTTGAAAAGCCTAAGAAAATGAGACATTGCACAAGTCAAGAATCAAAATTGAAAAAAATGGAAAAAAGGAAAAAATGAGCTTGCTTGATTTTCATGGTAAAAATCCCTACTAAGAGTTACATCATATACACAATGCATGCATCACATGAAATTGATTTAATAAAGGATGGTGTCTGAAATAAATATTGAGTATTTTTGATAAGGTGAAAGTGTGATTTTGAATTTAATTTTGCTTAGGTATAATGCCCATGGATATTTAGATAGTCTCTGTGGGTTCGACCTATACTTGTCAGTTCTTCAATTCGACACTGTACACTTACAGTACATATTTTATCACATCGAGTTTTTGGCGCCGTTGCCGGGGACTAGAATTAATTTTTATTTATTCCCTAATTTTTATTTATTCGAATTAATTTTAACTCTAATTTTTTTTCTTCAGGATTATTGAAGCGAATCGAAGGAGCGAAAAGATAAAAAATTTGTTGTCACGCTTTCTTCGGTACTTCGTATCTTCATATTTTTAAAAAAAATAAAAAAAAATAGTAATTTAGTTTTTATTTTAATTTTTTATTTTATTTTTGTACGACTTTCGTGGTTAGTTGTCTGTTTATTTTGTGATTTGTGGAAAAATGAATTTTTATTATAGTTGGAATAATAATTTTGCTTGGAATCAAGAATCCTACGAAAATTTTAATTCACACCAAGTAAATCAATGTTTTCCAACTTATGAAAATTCTTATCTAAGTTCATATCCATATCCATATTCGGATCTAGAACCTCAATACTCGCAAGAATTATCAAATAAAGAAGAGGAAAGACTTAGTGCCTTAGAGAAAACTATGAAAGTTTTAATAGAAAATCAATTCAGCATGGATCAAGTTATATCCCGTCTAGAAATTCAAATAAATAGATTAGCCACCATAATAAATGAACAAGAGGTGGGTGAATTTTTTAGTAACTCTGAGGTTAATTTTGAAAATTTTGATGGTTGTGGAAATAATGAGGAAAGTGAAAATTTTATATTCAATTCTACACAATTTTAGTCAAGCGAATTTGAGGAGTCTAAAAATTATGAGTCGTCTATGCCTAAAATTGATCATATCATTTTTAATGAGTCGGTTGAAAAAGTTTATAAGCTTAAAGCTCCATACCCTAAAAGACTTATTCCTAAAAAATCACCTAGTGATTTTTTGGACCAACCCATTTAAGTAAAAATGATCCAAGAGTTGTCAATGACCCAAGTAATAATTGAAAATAGACTCATGATTGAAAAAGATCCAATTAATTTTTTCTTAAATCATCTTGATAAAAATTTGAATGAATCTGATATTTAGATAAGGTCAATGAGCTCTTGACATCCACTACAAATAAGTCAACTAAACTAGAACATGTATTTGAACTAATTTTTCCATCCTTTGAACATGTTAGTGAAAGTTTTATTGAGGTAAATTTTAAGCATAACTGTGATGAAAATTCTGACTATTTTTATTTTTCTAAACCTCCTGAAAATAATGAAAAGTTCACACTAACTTATCCATTTGTAACATTCATTTTTAGCCACATAATTTTTAGGATTTATAAAATTTGTAGATATGTACATTTGTTTTCTTTCTCACCACATCTTCTTGCAGAACAAATGCCCCGCATACAAGGTACAATTCTTTCACATCTTTGTTCTCTTTTCTTCATTTGCATACATTGAGGACAATGCATGATTTAGGTATGGGAGGAGTTTGTTTGTATTAGATTTTTTTTTCTTTTTACGACAAAAATAAAAAAAACAAAACAAAAATAAATAATTGAAAATTTTATTTGACTTTTTATGGTTTGAATTAATTCTAATATGTGTTTATGGAGCAAAACTCATGAGTGAGATTGAAAGATTTAGAACTCTTGAATTTTTGATAAAATACGAAATCTTAGTTCAAAACACCAACTGGATTTAAAATTGATTTCACATCAAAAAAAAAAGAAAAAAAGAAAAGAAAAGAAAAAAAGAAAGAATGAAAAAAAAATGAAGTTGAAAAAAAGAAGAAAAGGAATAAATAACTGCTTCAATATCTATTAAACGAAATAACTGGGTATCCAAGCTTCGAGAAGCATAGATATTCACGTTGAAAAGTGTGATGGATAAAACACCATCTGGATTTAAAATTGATTTCACATCAAAAAAAAGAAAAGAAAAAAAAAAGAAAAGAAGAAAGAATGAAAAAAAATGAAGTTGAGAAAAGTTGAAAAAAAGAAGAAAAAGAATAAATAACTGCTTCAATGTCCATTAAACGAAATAACTGGGTATCAAAGCTTCGGGAAGTATAGATATTCACGCTAAAAAGTGTGATGGATAAAAGCAGCTTGACTAGTCTAATTTTGTGGCCTTTGTTACTCGAGTTAGTAAATCTTTAGGGGTGTCTCTACACCTAATGCCCTAAAGTCATCTGGTTTGGAAGTCATTGGTCCAACGCTCGCTCTACATGGGAAACTTTGAAAAGCCTAAGAAAATGAGACATTGCACAAGTCAAGAATCAAAATTGAAAAAAATGGAAAAAAGGAAAAAATGAGCTTGCTTGATTTTCATGGTAAAAATCCCTACTAAGAGTTAAATCATATACACAATGCATGCATCACATGAAATTGATTTAATAAAGAATGGTGTCTGAAATAAATATCGAGTATTTTTGATAAGGTGAAAGTGTGATTTTGAATTTAATCTTGCTTAGGTATAATGCCCATGGATATTTAGATAGTCTCTGTGGGTTCGACCTGTACTTGTCAGTTCTTCAATTCGACACTGTACACTTACAGTACATATTTTATCACATCGAGTTTTTGGCGCCGTTGCCGGGGACTAGAATTAATTTTTATTTATTTCCTAATTTTTATTTATTCGAATTAATTTTAACTCTAATTTTTTTTCTTTAGGATTATTGAAGCGAATCGAAGGAGCGAAAAGATAAAAAATTTGTTGTCACGCTTTCTTCGGTACTTCGTATCTTCATATTTTTAAAAAAAAATAAAAAAAATAGTAGTTTAGTTTTTATTTTAATTTTTTATTTTATTTTTGTACGACTTTCGTGGTTAGTCGTCTGTTTATTTTGTGATTTGTGGAAAAATGAATTCTTATTATAGTTGGAATAATAATTTTGCTTGGAATCAAGAATCCTACGAAAATTTTAATGCACACCAAGTAAATCAATGTTTTCCAACTTACGAAAATTCTTATCTAAGTTCATATCCATATCCATATTCGGATCTAGAACCTCAATACTCGCAAGAATTATCAAATAAAGAAGAGGAAAGACTTAGTGCCTTAGAGAAAACTATGAAAGTTTTAATGGAAAATCAATTCAGCACGGATCAAGTTATATCCCGTCTAGAAATTCAAATAAATAGATTAGCCACCATAATAAATGAACAAGAGGTGGGTGAATTTTCTAGTAACTCGGAGGTTAATTTTGAAAATTTTGATGGTTGCATGTGAAAATAATGAGGAAAGTTAAAATTTTAAATTCAATTCTACACAATTTGAGTCAAGCGAATTTGAGGAGTCTAAAAATTATGAGTCGTCTATGCCTAAAATTGATCATATCATTTTTAATGAGTCGGTTGAAAAAGTCTATAAGCTTAAAGCTCCATACCCTGAAAGACTTATTCCTAAAAAATCACCTAGTGATTTTTTGGACCAACCCATTAAAGTAAAAATGATCCAAGAGTTGTTAATGATCCAAGCAATAATTGAAAATAGACTCTTGATTGAAAAAGATCCAATTAATTTTTTCTTAAATCACCTTGATTAAAATTGGAATAAATCCGAATATTTAGATAAGGTCAATGAGCTCTTGACATCCACTACAAATAAGTCAACTAAACTATAACATCTATTTGAACTAATTTTTCCATCCTTTGAACATGTTAGTGAAAGTTTTATTGAGGTAAATTTTAAGCATAACTGTGATGAAAATTCTGGCTATTTTTATTTTTCTAAACCTCCTGAAAATAATGAAAAGTTCACACTAACTTATCCATTTGTAACATTCATTTTAGCCACATAATTTTTAGGATTTATAAAATTTGTAGATATGTACATTTGTTTTCTTTCTCACCACATCTTCTTGCAGAACAAATGCCCCGCATACAAGGTATAATTCTTTCACATCTTTGTTCTCTTTTCTTCATTTGCATACATTGAGGACAATGCATGATTTAGGTATGGGAGGAGTTTGTTTGTATTAGATTTTTTTTTCTTTTTACGACAAAAATAAAAAAAACAAAACAAAAATAAATAATTAAAAAATTTATTTGACTTTTTATGGTTTGAATTAATTCTAATATGTGTTTATGGAGCAAAACTCATGAGTGAGATTGAAAGATTTAGAACTCTTGAATTTTTGATAAAATACGAAATCTTAGTTCAAAACACCAACTGGATTTAAAATTGATTTCACATCAAAAAAAAAAAGAAAAAAAGAAAAGAAAAGAAAAAAAGAAAGGATGAAAAAAAAATGAAGTTGAAAAAAAGAAGAAAAGGAATAAATAACTGCTTCAATGTCTATTAAACGAAATAACTGGGTATCCAAGCTTCGAGAAGCATAGATATTCACGTTGAAAAGTGTGATGGATAAAACACCATCTGGATTTAAAATTGATTTCACATCAAAAAAAAGAAAAAAAAAAGAAAAAAAAAAGAAAAGAAGAAAGAATGAAAAAAAATGAAGTTGAGAAAAGTTGAAAAAAAGAAGAAAAAGAATAAATAACTGCTTCAATGTCCATTAAACGAAATAACTGGGTATCCAAGCTTCGGGAAGTATAGATATTCACGCTAAAAAGTGTGATGGATAAAAGCAGCTTGACTAGTCTAATTTTGTGGCCTTTGTTACTCGAGTTAGTAAATCTTTAGGGGTGTCTCTACACCTAATGCCCTAAAGTCATCTGGTTTGGAAGTCATTGGTCCAACGCTCGCTCTACATGGGAAACTTTGAAAAGCCTAAGAAAATGAGACATTGCACAAGTCAAGAATCAAAATTGAAAAAAATGGAAAAAAGGAAAAAATGAGCTTGCTTGATTTTCATGGTAAAAATCCCTACTAAGAGTTAAATCATATACACAATGCATGCATCACATGAAATTGATTTAATAAAGAATGGTGTCTGAAATAAATATCGAGTATTTTTGATAAGGTGAAAGTGTGATTTTGAATTTAATCTTGCTTAGGTATAATGCCCATGGATATTTAGATAGTCTCTGTGGGTTCGACCTGTACTTGTCAGTTCTTCAATTCGACACTGTACACTTACAGTACATATTTTATCACATCGAGTTTTTGGCGCCGTTGCCGGGGACTAGAATTAATTTTTTTTAATTCCCTAATTTTTATTTATTCGAATTAATTTTAACTCTAATTTTTTTTTTTCAGGATTATTGAAGCGAATCGAAGGAACGAAAAGATAAAAAAATTTGTTGTCACGCTTTCTTCGGTACTTCGTATCTTCATATTTTTAAAAAAAATAAAAAAATCGTAGTTTAGTTTTTATTTTAATTTTTTATTTTATTTTTGTACGACTTTCGTGGTTAGTTGTCTGCTTATTTTGTGATTTGTGGAAAAATGAATTCTTATTATAGTTGGAATAATAATTTTGCTTGGAATCAAGAATCCTACGAAAATTTTAATGCACACCAAGTAAATCAATGTTTTCCAACTTATGAAAATTCTTATCTAAGTTCATATCCATATCCATATCCATATTCAGATCTAGAACCTCAATACTCGCAAGAATTATCAAATAAAGAAGAGGAAAGACTTAGTGCCTTAGAGAAAACTATGAAAGTTTTAATGGAAAATCAATTCAGCATGGATCAAGTTATATCCCGTCTAGAAATTCAAATAAATAGATTAGCCACCATAATAAATGAACAAGAGGTGGGTGAATTTTCTAGTAACTCTGAGGTTAATTTTGAAAATTTTGATGGTTGTGGAAATAATGAGGAAAATGAAAATTTTATATTTAATTCTACACAATTTTAGTCAAGCGAATTTGAGGAGTCTAAAAATTATGAGTCGTCTATGCCTAAAATTGATCATATCATTTTTAATGAGTCGGTTGAAAAAGTTTATAAGCTTAAAGCTCCATACCCTAAAGGACTTATTCCTAAAAATCACCTAGTGATTTTTTGGACCAACCCATTAAAGTAAAAATTATCCAAGAGTTGTCAATGACCCAAGTAATAATTGAAAATAGACTCGTGATTGAAAAAGATCCTATTAATTTTTTCTTAAATCACCTTGATCAAATTTGAATGAATCTGAATATTTAGATAAGGTCAATGAGCTCTTGACATCCACTACAAATAAGTCAACTAAACTAGAACATGTATTTGAACTAATTTTTTCATCCTTTGAACATGTTAGTGAAAGTTTTATTGAGGTAAATTTTAAGCATAACTGTGATGAAAATTCTGACTATTTTTATTTTTCTAAACCTCCTGAAAATAATGAAAAGTTCACACTCACTTATCCATTTGTAACATTCATTTTTAGCCACATAATTTTTAGGATTTATAAAATTTGTAGATATGTACATTTGTTTTCTTTCTCACCACATCTTCTTGCAGAACAAATGCCCCGCATACAAGGTACAATTCTTTCACATCTTTGTTCTCTTTTCTTCATTTGCATACATTGAGGACAATGCATGATTTAGGTATGGGAGGGGTTTGTTTGTATTAGATTTTTTTTCTTTTTACGACAAAAATAAAAAAAAACAAAACAAAAATAAATAATTAAAAATTTTATTTGACTTTTTATGGTTTGAATTAATTCTAATAAGTGTTTATGGAGCAAAACTCATGAGTGAGATTGAAAGATTTAGAACTCTTGAATTTTTGATAAGATACGAAATCTTAGTTCAAAACACCATCTGGATTTAAAATTGATTTCACATCAAAAAAAAAAAGAAAAGAAAAAGAAAAGAAAAAAAGAAAGAATGAAAAAAAAATGAAGCTGAAAAAAAGAAGAAAAGAAATAAATAACTGCTTCAATGTCTATTAAACGAAATAACTGGGTATCCAAGCTTCGAGAAGCATAGATATTCACGCTGAAAAGTGTGATGGATAAAACACCATCTGGATTTAAAATTGATTTCACATCAAAAAAAAGAAAAGAAAAAAAAAAAAAAAAAAAGAAAAGAAGAAAGAATGAAAAAAAATGAAGTTGAGAAAAGTTGAAAAAAAGAAGAAAAATAATAAATAACTGCTTCAATGTCCATTAAACGAAATAACTGGGTATCCAAGCTTCGGGAAGTATAGATATTCACGCTAAAAAGTGTGATGGATAAAAGCAGCTTGACTAGTCTAATTTTGTGGCCTTTGTTACTCGAGTTATTAAATCTTTAGGGGTGTCTCTACACCTAATGCCCTAAAGTCATCTGGTTTGGGAGTCATTGGTCCAACGCTCGCTCTACATGGGAAACTTTGAAAAGCCTAAGAAAATGAGACATTGCACAAGTCAAGAATCAAAATTGAAAAAAATGGAAAAAAGGAAAAAATGAGCTTGTTTGATTTTCATGGTAAAAATCCCTACTAAGAGTTAAATCATATACACAATGCATGCATCACATGAAATTGATTTAATAAAGGATGGTGTCTGAAATAAATATCGAGTATTTTTGATAAGGTGAAAGTGTGATTTTGAATTTAATCTTGCTTAGGTATAATGCCCATGGATATTTAGATAGTCTCTGTGGGTTCTACCTGTACTTGTCAGTTCTTCAATTCGACACTGTACACTTACAGTACATATTTTATCACATCGAATTTTTGGCGCCGTTGCCGGGGACTAGAATTAATTTTTATTTATTCCCTAATTTTTATTTATTCGAATTAATTTTAACACTAATTTTTTTTCTTCAGGATTATTGAAGCGAATCGAAGGAACGAAAAGATAAAAAATTTGTTGTCACGCTTTCTTCGGTACTTCGTATCTTCATATTTTTAAAAAAAATAAAAAAAATAGTAGTTTAGTTTTTATTTTAATTTTTTATTTTATTTTTGTACGACTTTCGTGGTTAGTTGTCTGTTTATTTTGTGATTTGTGGAAAAATGAATTCTTATTATAGTTGCAATAATAATTTTGCTTGGAATCAAGAATCCTACGAAAATTTTAATGCACACCAAGTAAATCAATGTTTTCCAACTTACGAAAATTCTTATCTAAGTTCATATCCATATCCATATTCGGATCTAGAACCTCAATACTCGCAAGAATTATCAAATAAAGAAGAGGAAAGACTTAGTGCCTTAGAGAAAACTATGAAAGTTTTAATGGAAAATCAATTCAGCACGGATCAAGTTATATCCCGTCTAGAAATTCAAATAAATAGATTAGCCACCATAATAAATGAACAAGAGGTGGGTGAATTTTCTAGTAACTCTGAGGTTAATTTTGAAAATTTTGATGGTTGTGGAAATAATGAGGAAAGTGAAAATTTTATATTTAATTCTACACAATTTTAGTCAAGCGAATTTGAGGAGTCTAAAAATTATGAGTCGTCTATGCCTAAAATTGATCATATCATTTTTAATGAGTCGGTTGAAAAAGTTTATAAGCTTAAAGCTCCATACCCTAAAAGACTTATTACTAAAAAATCACCTAGTGATTTTTTGGACCAACCCATTAAAGTAAAAATTATCCAAGAGTTGCCAATGACCCAAGTAATAATTGAAAATAGACTCATGATTGAAAAAGATCCAATTAATTTTTTCTTAAATCACCTTGATCAAAATTTGAATGAATCTGAATATTTAGATAAGGTAAATGAGCTCTTGACACCCACTACAAATAAGTCAACTAAACTAGAACATGTATTTGAACTAATTTTTCCATCCTATGAACATGTTAGTGAAAGTTTTATTGAGGTAAATTTTAAGCATAACTGTGATGAAAATTCTGACTATTTTTATTTTTCTAAACCTCCTGAAAATAATGAAAAGTTCACACTCACTTATCCATTTGTAACATTCATTTTTAGCCACATAATTTTTAGGATTTATAAAATTTGTAGATATGTACATTTGTTTTCTTTCTCACCACATCTTCTTGCAGAACAAATGCCCCGCATACAAGGTACAATTCTTTCACATCTTTGTTCTCTTTTCTTCATTTGCATACATTGAGGACAATGCATGATTTAGGTATGGGAGGAGTTTGTTTGTATTAGATTTTTTTTCTTTTTACGACAAAAATAAAAAAAAACAAAACAAAAATAAATAATTAAAAATTTTATTTGACTTTTTATGGTTTGAATTAATTCTAATAAGTGTTTATGGAGCAAAACTCATGAGTGAGATTGAAAGATTTAGAACTCTTGAATTTTTGATAAGATACGAAATCTTAGTTCAAAACACCATCTGGATTTAAAATTGATTTCACATCAAAAAAAAAAGAAAAGAAAAAGAAAAGAAAAAAAGAAAGAATGAAAAAAAAATGAAGCTGAAAAAAAGAAGAAAAGAATAAATAACTGCTTCAATGTCTATTAAACGAAATAACTGGGTATCCAAGCTTCGAGAAGCATAGATATTCACGCTGAAAAGTGTGATGGATAAAACACCATCTGGATTTAAAATTGATTTCACATCAAAAAAAGAAAAGAAAAAAAAGAAAAAAAAAAGAAAAGAAGAAAGAATGAAAAAAAATGAAGTTGAGAAAAGTTGAAAAAAAGAAGAAAAATAATAAATAACTGCTTCAATGTCCATTAAACGAAATAACTGGGTATCCAAGCTTCGGGAAGTATAGATATTCACGCTAAAAAGTGTGATGGATAAAAGCAGCTTGACTAGTCTAATTTTGTGGCCTTTGTTAATCGAGTTATTAAATCTTTAGGGGTGTCTCTACACCTAATGCCCTAAAGTCATCTGGTTTGGGAGTCATTGGTCCAACGCTCGCTCTACATGGGAAACTTTGAAAAGCCTAAGAAAATGAGACATTGCACAAGTCAAGAATCAAAATTGAAAAAAATGGAAAAAAGGAAAAAATGAGCTTGCTTGATTTTCATGGTAAAAATCCCTACTAAGAGTTAAATCATATACACAATGCATGCATCACATGAAATTGATTTAATAAAGGATGGTGTCTGAAATAAATATCGAGTATTTTTGATAAGGTGAAAGTGTGATTTTGAATTTAATCTTGCTTAGGTATAATGCCCATGGATATTTAGATAGTCTCTGTGGGTTCTACATGTACTTGTCAGTTCTTCAATTCGACACTGTACACTTACAGTACATATTTTATCACATCGAATTTTTGGCGCCGTTGCCGGGGACTAGAATTAATTTTTATTTATTCCCTAATTTTTATTTATTCGAATTAATTTTAACTCTAATTTTTTTTCTTCAGGATTATTGAAGCGAATCGAAGGAACGAAAAGATAAAAAATTTGTTGTCACGCTTTCTTCGGTACTTCGTATCTTCATATTTTTAAAAAAAATAAAAAAAATAGTAGTTTAGTTTTTATTTTAATTTTTTATTTTATTTTTGTACGACTTTCGTGGTTAGTTGTCTGTTTATTTTGTGATTTGTGGAAAAATGAATTCTTATTATAGTTGGAATAATAATTTTGCTTGGAATCAAGAATCCTACGAAAATTTTAATGCACACCAAGTAAATCAATGTTTTCCAATTTACGAAAATTCTTATCTAAGTTCATATCCATATCCATATTCGGATCTAGAACCTCAATACTCGCAAGAATTATCAAATAAAGAAGAGGAAAGACTTAGTGCCTTAGAGAAAACTATGAAAGTTTTAATGGAAAATCAATTCAGCACGGATCAAGTTATATCCCGTCTAGAAATTCAAATAAATAGATTAGCCACCATAATAAATGAACAAGAGGTGGGTGAATTTTCTAGTAACTCGGAGGTTAATTTTGAAAATTTTGATGGTTGCATGTGAAAATAATGAGGAAAGTTAAAATTTTAAATTCAATTCTACACAATTTGAGTCAAGCGAATTTGAGGAGTCTAAAAATTATGAGTCGTCTATGCCTAAAATTGATCATATCATTTTTAATGAGTCGGTTGAAAAAGTCTATAAGCTTAAAGCTCCATACCCTGAAAGACTTATTCCTAAAAAATCACCTAGTGATTTTTTGGACCAACCCATTAAAGTAAAAATGATCCAAGAGTTGTTAATGATCCAAGCAATAATTGAAAATAGACTCTTGATTGAAAAAGATCCAATTAATTTTTTCTTAAATCACCTTGATTAAAATTGGAATAAATCCGAATATTTAGATAAGGTCAATGAGCTCTTGACATCCACTACAAATAAGTCAACTAAACTATAACATCTATTTGAACTAATTTTTCCATCCTTTGAACATGTTAGTGAAAGTTTTATTGAGGTAAATTTTAAGCATAACTGTAATGAAAATTCTGACTATTTTCAATTTTCTAAACCTCCTGAAAATAATGAAAAGTTCACACTCACTTATCCATTTGTAACATTCATTTTTAGTCACATAATTTTTAGGATTTATAAAATTTGTAGATATGTACATTTGTTTTCTTTCTCACCACATCTTCTAGTAGAACAAATGCCCAACATAAAAGGTACAATTCTTTCACATCTTTGTTCTCTTTTCTTCATTTGCATACATTAAGGACAATGCATGATTTAGGTATTGGGGGAGTTTGTTTGTATTAGAATTTTTTTTCTTTTTACCAAAAAAATAAAAAAACACAAAAAAATTAAAAATTTTATGACTTTTTATGGATTGAATTAATTCTAATAAGTATTTGTGGAGCAAAACTCATGAGTGAGATTGAAAGATTTAGAACTCTTGAATTTTTGATAAGATACGAAATCTTAGTTCAAAACACCATCTAGATTTAAAATTAATTTCACATCAAAAAAAAGAAAAAAAAAGAAGAAAGAATGAAAAAAAATGAAGTTGAGAAAAGTTGAAAAAAGAAAATAAAAGGAATAAATAACTGCTTCAATTTCCATTAAACGAAATAACTAGGTATCCAAGCTTCGGGAAGCATCGATATTAACGCTGAAAAGTGTGATGGATAAAAGCAGCTTGACTAGTCTAATTTTGTGGCCTTTGTTACTCGAGTTAGTAAATCTTTAGGAGTGTCTCTACACCTAATGCCCTAAAGACATCTAGTTTTAGAGTCATTGGTCCAACGCTCGCTCTACATGGGTAACTCTGAAAAGCCTAAGAAAATGAGACATTGCACAAGTCAAGAATCAAAATTGAAAAAAAAATAAAAAAAAGAAAGAAAAAGGAAAAAATGAGCTTACTTGATTTTCATGGTAAAAATCCCTACTAAGAGTTACATCATATACACAATGCATGCATCACATAAAATTGATTTAATAATGGATGGTGTCTGAAATAAAGATTGAATATTTTTGATAAGGTGAAAGTGTGATTTTGAAGTTAATCTTGTTCAAATATAATGCCCATGGATATTTAGAAGTTTTCTTATGACCAGGGATTATTTGGTATAATCATGACCATAAAGTTACATATGATGTAGTAAAAATCCCCATTGGCCCGTAGTGCCTTGATGGACAGTTGCTGGCATGATTATGACCATTTATGAAAACACGAATATCCTTAGCCCGTAGTGCATGGATAAATTGTGGTCGTGATACTAATGAATATCCTTGGCCGTAGTGCAGGGATGATGTGGATTATTTATTAAGCTGAGTCTCAGCGATAAAAGTGAATGAAAAACCTTTTTAAATCATAGAAGATAGTAGATTTTATTCTCTACTTGACTCTTCTAATGAATTGCTTGCTCTGCTGCAGTTAAACTTGATGTTTGTTATATTTTATCGTTTAACATTGTTGAAGACTAATGATAAATTATTCTGCATTATCTTAGTCATAATATTTCTTACTGGACTAGTTGAGCTCACCCTTTTGCTTTCATTGTTCTCTTCAGGAAATAAGAACGTAGCAGGGACTAGTCGGGAAAAGAGTGACGGTCTAGATGATAGCATTAGTAGTCCTCACTATTCTATGAAATGGTGTGATAATAAATGTATTGAGGACTTATTTTCAATTTCATAATTTGTTGAACCCAAAAATATTTTTGAATTTTGTGGGTATGTTCACTACAAACCCTCACGAGACACAACTCGTCCACTTGAGTAACCTTGGGGTTTAAAGGCTTATTTCACATGCTAAGTGCAATCGTGTTTCCTACGAAAATGGAATAATATAATTTTTGTTTTGTTTTATTTTTATTTTACTCGAGGACGAGCAAAAACTAGGTATGGGGGTATTTGATAGACACGTAATTCATACATTTTATTATCCCTAATTTTGTCTTTTTAATTATATTAATTTATCAAATTAATATGTTTTATTTAATTTTGTAGGATTTAATATTTGTTGCAATAAAGTCAAAATCTTGGTGATCAAACGATATTTAATGCTCTTATACATATAAGGAATGCCCAAGAAGAATCTTACAAGGAGAACGAAAGAGATGGAACAATCTTGGTGTGCAAGTCAAATCCAACAAGTGAAAGGAAAGTCTATCTAGAAGATCTTTTTGAGAATTTGATTGCTATTAGGAAGTTGAAACCTACATCAAAAGGGAACAAAAGTGTCCAAGTTCAATGAATCTAAATTAGGGTTCAAAGTTATTTTCCCTATAAATAGGTCTCTTGTTTTAGAGAGAAGCATTAAGTATTGTATTAGTTTAGATTGGGAGTAGGAGTAGGAGTAGGAGTAAATTAAATTATGTCTTCATTGTACGCTGGTTGAATGGTCGTTAATTAAAGAGAATTTTCTTATTTATTTTTAATCTTCTTCTTTTCTTTAATTTAGTTAGTTTAACTATTTTTCATGTCTAGTTAATTTTTTATATCTAGGATGAAGATAAAATTAAATAATTATTCGTGATAATATTTTTCATCTCTTCTATTATTTATGCTTTTATGCTTAATTGATTTCGCCTTTATGTTTCGTCATTGAAATACATTCGTTTTATAGTTCTTATGTGATTTTAAATTAATTAAGAGGTTTTGATAGATTATTGTTAAGATATGAGTTTTACATAATCCATGCTTGCTCTCAAAGAAGTTTTGATGGGTTATAGTTAATCCTTAAATTTTCATAGTCTATGCTTGCCCACGTTAATTGTAAATTACTAAATAAAGGGAAGGGAGATCAAAATCATAATTTAGTTATAAAAATAAAAGAGATTGAATTATATGTTATGTTTATTATTTAATAGATTCAGATTCCTAGATTGTTTCCTCATTATTTATTTTCATATTCTAGTTAATTAATTCTCAATCTTTATTTCTAATTCGCCTAAAATAGATATTAAGGAAATATTAAAATTAATCTAGTCTCTGTGGGTTCGACCTGTACTTGTCAGTTCTTCAATTCGAGACTGTGCACTTGCAGTACATATTTTATCACATTATATTCAATTACAACTTTTTTAATGTCTTTAAAAGTTAGGTGGTATTGAATTGAGATTTTTATAAAGTCTATAAAAGTATTTTGGTATTCAAAAAGTCATTGATTTTTCAGATTTCTATCAAATGGTAAAATTTATAACTATCAACCCATATCCAAAGTCTGACCTCATCTCTAAAGACTTCCAAATATTAAACACAAAGGTAGAAATTCAAATTGCCAGTAAAAAAATTGCAGAGAGATTTTATGGAAAATTCAAAAGTCGCAAAACTCTCCGATAAATTTTTAACTTAAAATGAATATAAATTAATCTAATTTTAAAAAATATAATTATTAAAATTATAAACCATTTATATTTTTTTTACCAAATTTATTAGAAATTAGATAAATTACACAAACTTTTATTATAGGAATATCTCGTTATGACTTTAAAAAATCAAACAGTAAATTTTGATTTTTAATATTATATTATATATATTATATTATATAGATATAGTATATGATATATATGAATCTTGATAAATTCTAAAACTCATCAAAATTAAAAAAATTAGTTAAAAGATGATAACGGTCAACTGTTAAAAAGTTAGTTACGTAGCATTTTAATTAATTAATTTCTAACATCATAAATAAATTAAAAAGTTGCATAATTATTTTTTTAACGATCAATTTTGGTTCACTAACAACTATTAATAATTTTAAGAAAAATAAAATCTCTCTGGTAATTTTGTCTGTGGCTTAACGATGACTAAAAATCTCTCTGGTAAATTTTTTATAACTTGGTGGCAATTTACTCACATGTATGAAGTTTTGCGATCATATAGATTTTCATTCTTATATTATTTTGTGAAAAACAGAGTTTGGTACTCCTACTAAAAAATCGTACGCATATATAGTATATATAGTTCAATGAAAAGTGAGCTTAATTTTTGTGTTGCGTCTGTAGCTTCTAAAGTTTTATTCGTATTTGAGTATCTAAATTTATCATGTATTGAGTAGAATAATATGAATGCTTTCAATATATATAAAATCCCATGTCACAATAATTTAATGAAATAGTGAAATTTCATGTAGTTCATGAAAAAAGAGTAAGAGACTGTACACATGGGCTAATTAACAATTAATATAAGCTACAAGATATATTAGAAGTATACAAAAGTCTATAAAAATCTTGGTAAAAAATCTATTAAAGTCTGTCACTTATTTCATGGAATCTATAAAAGTCATTTTAAAAAAAGTCTTAAAAGTCTTTAAAAGTCATTAAAATTCACAAACTCTACAAAAGTCTGTCACTTAAAAAAAGTCTTTAAAAATCTTAATTGAATACACTCCCCTAAGATTAGAGAGGATAACACCTCTACCGGTGACCGCTAAAAAGAGTAACAACAATGACACTCTTTCTAGCGGTATGACAGGTTACCAAAACACCCCTACAAGGAAAAAAAATTAAGACAACAAAGTAAATATACAATACACCTTGTAACGGCAGTGAAAAAAAGAAGCAAATACACATTGCATCATGTCATGTCTCATTTTTACCTTAGTCTCTTCACCTCAGTGGTGGATCTCTTAAGGGTTAGTATAGGTAGCTGTCCTGCTGGATTTTTTTATTAGTATAGGAGTAGAGGTAAATATGTAAGTGAATAAATTTAAGGGGTACATTAATTGAAGAGTTAAACTTGGAGGGAACAAAAAAAATTCATTCATATTCTAAATACAAATACAAACAAACTTAGATTCATTCTACTTCTGTCTTCTACATCTCCACCTCCGTGGCTTCGCCGTTACTTCTTCTACATCACCATTCTCCGCCACTAGTTCTACATCTTCCCGGCTTAACCACTAGGCTCACTACTTCTTTTACATCTCCATTACATCACAACCTCTTGCGTATATCAGAGTAATCAAACTTAGAAGGTAACTAAATTAAGATTTTTTGTTTGATAATTTAAAATTTGTAATTTGTTTAAATTTGTTGTTGGTTGAGAACTTGGGGTTAAACCCAATTTAATTTATTTGATGTATTTGTTATATTTTGGACTTAAGAGGTAACTAATTAGGGTTTTTTTGTTGGATAGTTTATTTGAATTTGTTGTGGCCTTGTGGGTTGGGGACTTCCGGTGAGTACAACTGTTGTTGCTAATATTGGATGAGTAAGTAGTTTTAGTGTTCAAATGAAATGAAACAATTGTGTCTAGAATTGAGTTTGTGTCAAATTATTTTTATCCGCAATTCTGTCTCTTTCCTTTCTGTGAGTTTTAATTAGAGTTATGTTCTCTAAAAAGATAAAGATAGAGAATTGGAATAAAAAATTAAAATTGTATGCATTTTTTTCCTATAATTATATAGAAAAAAGTTTGATCAATTCTATGTTTTCAAAATTTCAAAAATTCACCCCTGCTGAGAAAAATTAGTTCCGTCCCTACTCCACCTTAATGGAATGGTAGGAGCGATGCAGTGGATGAATTTTGGTAATGAAAAAAGGAATTTAGAGAGAGAAACTAAAAAAAATTGGGAGAAAAAGAAAGAAAGATTTTAGGTAAAAACATTTAGTGAGTGAACAATTTTAAAGATATTTTTTAGAGGGAGTAACAATTTTGTTTTTATAGTATATTTTTAAATTTAATAAATTAAATTCTATTTTATGTAATAATTCCACGATATTGAAATATTTTAATATTTGATATTTAAAACACTAAGCATATGATTTAATTTTAATATTTGATATGTAGCTGCAGATGCATTGTGTATTTGTTTTGCTGTCTGGGGTGTTTGTTTAGAGCTGAATGGATGAATCGGTCAGTGCGTTTGTTTTGGTCTGAATGGCTGAATCGGTAAGATGGACGAGCTGAATGGCTAAGTCAGATTTTTTTAACTAAATGGCTGAATGAGCAGCTGAAAGAAAGTAAAAAAAAAATAAAAAAATTAAAAAAATAACTATTATATTAAGTAATATTAAATAAATTTACAACAATTTTGAATTTTTTCAGAGGGATAAAATAATAAAATTTTATCATTCAGATGTTTTAGACATGTGAATTATCAAACAGTTTTTTTATTCAGATTCAGATTTAACTCATTCAGATTCAGATTCAGCTCATTCAGATTTAGATGTTTTTTTGTAGGAGCGTTTGGATAATCTATCATGTCGCTACTAGGACTGTGCACCATTTCCGATTTTCAGGTTTTTCGGACCGGACCGAATCGATTTTCCAATAATAATAATAATAATAATAATAAAATAATAATTATAATTATAATAAAAAATAATAATAATAATATTATTAATAAAAATAATAAGAATAATAAAATAATAATTATATTAATTTTCGATAAAAACTAGTACCGAACCGGTAAACTGGTCCAACCGGTACTGATATCGATATCAAAATTTGTCTAATTTCGATATCGGTTCGGTTCAGTACCGATCCGGTTCGGGTCAGTTTTTACCGGTTGCACACCCCCCTAATCGCTACTCCTAGCGGCAGGAGTGTTATCCTATCTAATCTCAGCCATTTATTATAAGGATCAACATTTAAAATTATGATTGTTGAAATAGTGTCCGTAACAATCGATTACCATGAATGGAAGCCGTGATTGATTTTTCTTAATATTTGCAATTCAATGTATCCTATTCTTGTAATATTTGCAATTCAGTGTATTCTATTAACTTGAAAATTTAATATAAATACAAGCATACACGTCAAATAATATTTAACTTTAACCTATATAGGCATGTATTAATTTTAAATGAAACAAGCAACCAAAGAAAGCCATTATCATTAATCATCATTTACTAAAGGATTTGATATTATCAATTGGTCATCCGAGGTAACTTAGAGTATCCGAGTCATGTCAGAATTATTTGATTGTGCAAGTTTTTACTAAAAAAAGAGTATCCGTCATTTAATTGTTGTTTTATGTTTGAAACTAGGGGTGAAAACAAGTCGAATCTCAGCGAACATTATAATGCTCGGATTCGGCTCGACTCGAAAAAATTGAACTCGAATTCGATAAGGAATTTCTAATTTTGCGTCAGGTTCGACTCGGATCATTACTCGGACCTACTCGGACTCGTAAATACTCGACTCGTTTACAAAACGAATTACTCACGAGTCTTCAAATCGAGTTTCGAATATGAACCATTTCGCTTAATATTGAACCACTACATACTAAATTGATTATTGAATTAATGTTTTATAAATAAAAGTCTTTTACTTTTATTTATGTAAAGAAATTACAAATAATGTAATACGAATTGACAATCAATTCACTGATTTATTTAAATACAATCTTACACAATTTAATACTACACTTTATAAATTATAAAGATTGATACAAATATCACATATTTATCTTATTAGTATGTATCAGACTAGCTAGTATTCGAATATGATCTATCGAGCAGGTATCGAGTATGGTTCGCGAAAAAATAAAATACCCGAACCCTAATCTGAGCGAATACTGATATACTCGAATTCGGCTCGTGTATCATTAAACAGAAAACGGGTATGGATCATATTCGACTCGAATCTACTTCGAAATCGAGCTTTATATCATATTTTCGAACCAATCTTGAGTCGAGTATCGAGCTACTCTGCTCGATTAACACCCCTATTTGAAACATGCATTAAAGAACTTTTGATTTAAAACATGAATGTGATGCTAGTGTAGCACACTCTTATATAAAATTTGTACTAGTAATATTTATATAAAAAGAAATGATATTTTAGTAAGACTCCTTTTTATAAAAAAATTATCAAATTTGTCTTGTCAACAACAAGAGGACTACTACAGTTACAAAAAATAATTTACAAAATAATGTGTCAAAGTATAATTAGTGGATGATTCATCATACATAGATAGATCCGATAATTGTAACAAATCAAAGTCATCATACACATTATTTTGTATCTCATTTTTATAACAATTATTTAGTCACCGTAGTATTATGGTAACAATAATGGATCCCATTGTATAATTAAAAACTTGAAATGTTCTTATTTTGTCTTAAAATTATTATTGCTTGAAATGATCTTATTTTGTCTTATTTTATTAAAATAAAAACAAAATTCTAAAGTAACATTATATATAAGACAGAATATTCTAATAGACATTATCTCTCCTTTTCTTTTCCTTTTTTTAAAAAAAAATTAATAATCTTATAGACATGATCATTCAGAAGATTATTAATCGATATTGATACCTTTTAACTTATGAATCAGATTAATTAATTATTATTGCGTAGCGTAACCAAAGTTCAAATAAGAAAATAATTTACATAACAAATCAGTTTTTTTCTCTTCCAAGCAAAGGAAAATCATTTCTCCTAAATGTAACATCTATTTATAATGTTTTAAGGTGATTGTAATAAAACCAGATTATCGGTTTATATTCCGATGAAATTTAACGTATTGCATTTTCGCTAATTAAACGGACTCTATAAAAGAAAATCAGATTGTTGAGTGAAATCTGGTAGTTGGTTAATTACTCCAAAATTATTGAAAAAAATAATTCTGCTTTTAAATCGAAGAAATGAAATGATTTTAAGATATTTTAAGTGTGTGTACGATTAGTTGTTGTTGGTGGTGACGGGTATATAATGTTAAAATTATTATATATATTCATTCCACTAGAATGAATTTTTTCCTGATGAAATAAAAAAATGAATGAATGAAATGAATCTTCATTCAATTGGAATGTTTTATCCTTATTAAATACATTGTTTTTATTTTATTTATTTCTCTTTTTGATTTACTCAATCTAAACTTAACATAAACGAAACAAGATTGGAAATATATGATGCAAGTAATTAATCTTTCCCTATACAAACAATGTAAAGAATTACTATTTTCCAAGATCCGTGCAAGTAATAGAGAGATGAATGTGAGGGAAGGAAAGTTGGAAAATGATACCCCAATAAAAATTTAAATCTAACAAATTATGCTTAAAGAGAAAGAATGAAAGAGGAGTGAGGTACACTAAGATATTTGACATAAATGTTTTTAATGATATTTATCTAATATTAATTTTAAGAAATTTATTGTTGAAAACAATTATGATAAAAAGTTATGTTTAAATAGAACTTAATTAAATTTTATTATTGAACGTCTAAATTTTAATTAAAACATAAATATATATTCGTTCTGAGAGTAAGTCACTGTACAAAAATATAAATAATTCTGCTATATAAAATAATACTCCCTCCGTCCCAGGATAAAAGTCCTGGTGGACTTTTCACGCATATTAAGAAGAGGAATAAAATGACAAAATTGTCCATAATAATGTCATTAAATATGGAGAGAATTAAATAAGAAAGGTATGAGATATTTAATGCTACGGGCATAATAGGAAAAAATATGTAAAAATTTGCTTATTAAAAGAAAGTGGACATTTAACATGGGACATCCCAAAATAGTAATAAGGACTTTTATCCTGGGACGGAGGGAGTAAATTAAAACAACAAATTAGTTAATTCTATATCTAATGTATTTGCACTAGCATTAACAAACTAACCGTTAAAATCCTTTTCCCCCACTTCCCTCTCCCTCTCCCTCTCCCTCTCCCTCTCCCTCTCACACACACTGACCCAAACACGAAATATACTTCTCACTCAACCTCCTTCTAAGCCAAACCAAGCAAGTCGGTTTCTACATCAAATCCAAAGCTTATATATATATAACCAAAACCCAAGAGCTTTCCATTCATTTATTTTCTTCCAAACAAAATGGCACCAACTTTCTCTCCCCTTTCCCTCTCTATCTTTTTCCTTCTATTCTCTGCTTCCCCTTTTCCTCTGCCACAACCCATAATATAAAGAATCTCTTCCAATCTTCAGTTCTAAAATCCCCACAAACTCAAGCGAAAAAGTTCATCAGAGAACTGAATTTGTTCCCCAAACATAAAGTCAACATTGCTGCAGCAGGCTCTTCTTTTAGTACTGCTCCAAGGCTTGTGGAAAGGAAATTTACTTTTCCATTGATTGTTGATTCTGGGAACACTGCTGAAGATTTGGGTCACCATGCTGGTTATTATAAGCTTCCACATTCTAATGGTGGAAGGTAAGATAATGGGTACCCATTATAATTCTTGATTTTATAAGTATATTAGTTCTCTGTATGAATTTTATTTAATATGGATGATGATGATAATAAATAATAATAATGCTATGGAGGATGTGAGTGTTGGGAAAAACACCTCCCAAATACTGTTGTCTTTGATAAATTAAATGAATAATAATATCAGTATATGCCAAACAGAATAAATCTGCAACTCCACCAAAATAATAACCACTGCAGGAAATAATAAGTAGAAAAATATCCAACCACAAGACACCAAGATTTTACGTGGGAAATCCCTCTAAAACTAAGAGGTAAAAACCGCGGGACAAACTCCGAAGAATTCACTAGAATAATATGAGAGAATACAAAGATATCTTAATTTGAGTACAAATCCAAATTACTTCACCACAATAACTATGTGATGGAACCCAAATAAAACACCCTTTTATTTGAACTATCTTTCTCTCTCTATTTTCTAACTCTCTTTCATCCTCTCCTAGATGTGATTACTTTCATCCATCCTCCCCGGATGGGATTTCTTCACCCACCCTTTTCTTTCCTCTCCACTCTCGGATGAGAGTTCTCTCAAATTGGTGTGTGTTATCCTTCTTCCTTAACCTTTCTTTTATAGTAGAACAAAGGAGAAGAGGAATAATGAGGTGGGCAATAAATTCAACAAAGTTAGGTGAAGTGGATGAGTGGAGTGGGTGGGTGAAGAAACACAATGAGTGGGAGTGGATGGAATTGATAATGAGTGGGAGTGGGTGAGGAAACATAATGAGTGGGAGTGGGTGAGGACACCTTTTTGACTAACAATCTCCCCCTCCGAACCCACTAAATAATATGTTTACCATGACTCCGTCACTTGGAGTCGATTCCTGTGCCAAATTCAACTCTTGAAGAAACCACGACATTTCGTTGTCAACTCAGTAGTAGACAAAGCAATACACTTTTGCAACTTGGACTGCCATAACATTGCTCCCCCTGCAAAAGTAAACAAATACCCCGAAGTTGATTCTTTCTCTTCGAAACTTGCTATGTCTGCTTCTGTATAACCTTCCAAGACTGAATTTGTACGTCAAACCACAACTACTCACTTGGAGTTAATCCCAACGAAGCCTTGACTCAACTCAAGCTTCTTGGAATTTTCAACTTTCTTCACGTCCGACTTTATCTTATCGGCATGGCTCTTCTCAAACTTGACAGATTTTTGCTTGTCAAATTCTTTCACAACTGCTTTATATCTTGGCTACGAGCTATCACTTTCCTTCTTCACTTTTGGTACCCATTTCAAGTGAAGAGCTTTCTTCTCGTGGTTCTCATGCAAGGCTTTTCTTCCATCTTGCATGACTTTGTACCACATCCTTTTCCGCCTAACTCCCCCATCTATAACACCTTCCACACGCGCCTTTATTGTGCAAAAGCGCCTACCTTCTTTCCTCTAGTCACCACTAGAAACCTTTTTTTTTTGAGTTTCTATCTCCTGCGAAACATGGTGGAACAAACTTTGATCAATCCACTTCTCATTATGAATTGATCATCTTTTCTTCAATCACCGCGGATCACTAATTCTCGGCTTACCATTCTTGGAACCAATTCTTGGCTAACCCATCAAGAATTCAATATCACCATCAAGAGCACCTCAAGGGAAACACAAACCCTTCATCGAGAATTCATCACGTCATCGCGTATTCTTTTGAAGAGACTAATCATGGCTCCAACTTATTCCTCCATAAAATTTATCAAAAAACAACCGAGCAAATAACCTTAGCTCTGATACCAGTTGTTGGGAAAAACACCTCCCAAATACTGTTGTCTTTGATAAATTAAATGAATAATAATATCAGTATATGCCAAACAGAATAAATCTGCAACTCCACCAAAATAATAACCACTGCATGAAATAATAAGTAGAAAAATATCCAACCACAAGACACCAATATTTTACGTGGAAAACCCTCTAAAACTAAGAGGTAAAAATCACGGGACAAACTCCGAAGAATTCACTAGAATAATATGAGAGAATACAAAGATATCTTAATTTGAGTACAAACCCAAATTACTTCACCACAATAACTATGTGATGGAACCCAAATAAAACACCATTTTATTTGAACTATCTTTCTCTCTCTATTTTCTAACTCTCTTCCATCCTCTCCTGGATGTGATTACTTTCATCCATCCTCCCCGGATGGGATTTCTTCATCCATCCTCCCCGGATGGGATTTCTTCACCCACCCTTTTCTTTCCTCTCTACTCTCGGATGAGAGTTCTCTCAAATTGGTGTGTGTTATCCTTCTTCCTTAACCTTTCTTTTATAGTAGAACAAAGGAGAAGAGGAATAATGAGGTGGGCAATAAATTCAACAAAGTTAGGTGAAGTGGATGAGTGGAGTGGGTGGGTGAAGAAACACAATGAGTGGGAGTGGGTGGAATTAATAATGAGTGGGAGTGGGTGAAGAAACATAATGAGTGGGAGTGGGTGAGGACACCTTTTTGACTAACAGTGAGTGGTGTGATAGGATGACATAATTGTCACATTCATCCAGTTCACTATCTCCCTGTGAAAATTGAGAGAATGGATTTATTCCATCAAAATGATTTATCTGATTAACCGAATACATTTTTTTTAATTTCATTCTATTTCGACCTTGATTTATTCAATTCATACGCAAGTGTATTAAAGACAAGTTGAGGTTATGAATGAATGGGTAGTATTTGTGTTGATTTTTCAACATTTTGAATGGCCAATAGATGACTTAGAAATTTCTATTCTGCTTTTTATTAATTGGCTGGCTTTATCGTTTGTTACGAGTAGGAACAAAAAGGTTGATAACTGATGTTTGGACATGTCATTAATTTAGAGGCTCCAAGTCTTTTCAGAAAATGAATCTTCCAAACAAACGTTTAGTTGGGTTTTCTTGGAATGTTGAAAAAATGACATAACAACCGAGTCAACTGAACTCTTCTTGTACAGTAATTTCCAAACAGGCCCTTAAAAGTCCTATTGAGTTCATAATTCACAGTTTGTTTATGAAGTAATATTGGCTCAACTTGTATTCATCCATATGAATGTAAGGATCACCTAAAAGCCTAACTTAGTGGACAGGCATTTTGAACGGAAATTTGACAGCAAAAGAGAGGGACTTTAAAAGACGAGACTTTTTTCCTCGTTCGTTGTTTTTGTCCTTTCAAAATGCCCGTCCATTTGTCTTTGGCCGATCACTATCACATATGCGCCAGAATTATAGTCCCACTTTACTTCTGTGGATGTCCCAAAAGAATGTCTTCCTTCCCTTATTACTTTTCATCAATAGAATGATTTGAAATGTTCCATTACAGGCAAACAATTCTTTGCGAGTTGGTTCTTTTTTTGGTTTTGGCAAAACAAAATTTTTGTTCAGGTGATTGACATGATATGTGCAGGATGTTCTACTTTTTCTTTGAATCGCGGCAAAGCAAGGCCGACCCTGTTGTTATATGGCTAACTGGAGGACCAGGTTGTAGCAGCGAACTCGCCCTGTTCTATGAAAATGGTCCTTTCCATGTATCAAACAACTTGTCTCTCACTTGGAATGACTTTGGTTGGGACAAGGTATTTTTTATCTGTTCCAAATTTCCAATTAATCTTACAGTATACCTAAAATGTCTCTCCCCCTCCCAAATTTTGTGTCAAATTTTCTTCGCGCTCAGCATTTTCGAATTATGTGACACTTTCTGATGTATATTTGCCAGGTATCAAACCTCATATACGTCGACCAGCCTATTGGAACTGGTTTCAGTTATACTTCTGATGAAGATGATATTCGACACAACTAAGAGGGTGTCAGCAATGATCTATATGACTTCTTGCAGGTTTGTTTCTGACACAACAAAAGACGGTAGAGAGAAGAATTGAATCTATGTACGTACTTTGCAATCACAGGAATTTACAAAGGGATAAATTGACTAAATAGTCAACTATTTTATAAACCAGAATAATAATAATGATAATAATAATGAGTTGTCTCATATGTTCATATGAAAACAACATATAAATACTAAACTATAAGATGGAAAACCTAATTATGAAAGGACTAATGAAATTACGAAAATATCCAACTAGAACCAAAATTGGAAAAACTTCGAAAGGCCAAAACACCTCTTTCCAGGCCTCTCTTGGGCTTCAAACGGCATACATCGTGGCCAAAGGCTATGTGTTTTGTAGGACTCGTCTTTGATATATTATGGGTTCCGTAACTCCAAATGGACCAAAAGTTATTTCCAAAACAAGATCAACCTTCCTTAAACTTGAATTTCCTGCCTTCCTTCTTGGATCGTGTCAGTTTCTCACATGTTCATTTCCTTCCTGCCTTCCTTCTTGGATCGTGTCAGTTTCTCACATGTTCATTTCCAAAATATGAAAATTTTGGTACACATTTCCCGCTTCCCAAACTTTTCTTATATGCAACAGTAAGAACAGGACACAAATACCTCAATAATGCTAAATTCCTATACTTAAGTTCTGCATAATCACCATTCACTAGTTTTCTGAATTCTTGTTTTTCCTATTTCCATCACTTCATATAAGTACTTTCATTTACTTGTACTATTATTCTAGGACAGCAAGGATTATAAACTAACTATGCGTATAATGCCAGGAATTTTTTAAGGCGCATCCACAATACGCAAAGAATGACTTTTACATAACTGGAGAATCATATGCTGGGCATTATATCCCTGCTTTTGCTGCTCGAGTTCACCAGGGAAACAAAAATAACGAAGGAATTAATATAAACCTGAAAGTAAATATGCTTTAAAATTATTATATAATCTGATTTGGTTACACTCATTTTCAGCTTAATTTATTGGGTTAAGAAATTATTGCACAGGGATTTGCTATTGGCAATGGGCTTACTGATCCTGCAGTGCAGTACAAAGCATACACTGACAATGCTTTGGAAAACGGGTTAATTACGAAAGAAGATTCTAACAAAATAAACGAGTTGCTTCCATCATGTGAACAGGCAATTAAACTCTGCGGAAATTTTTCTCATCCCTAATTTAATTTCTTTTTCATCATGTTCAAAGGTTGTATATATAGGCAAGGATGTAACCATGCAATCAATGTATATATATCTTGTTTACGTTTTTCTTTTTCTTTTTGTATCAGCCACTGATGGTGAGCGTTCTTGCTCGACTGCATTTTCCGTCTGCAATAACATATTTAACAATATCATGGGGCTTATCGGGGATAAAAATGTAAGGAAGCAAAAATAGAATATAAGAAATGAAAAATAACAAGTTGATTTTGATTTTGGAGGATATAATGTATATACGAATTTGTACTATATTTGGTTTTGCAGTACTATGATATCAGAAAGGAATGTGAAGGGACCCTGTGCTACGATTTCTCGAACATGGAAAACTTCTTAAACCAACAGTCAGTTAAGGATGCTCTAGGTGTTGGAGACATTGATTTTGTTTCATGTAGTTCTACAGTGTATGATGCTATGGTCACGGATTGGATGAGGAATCTTGAAGTTGGCATTCCTGCACTTTTAGAAGATGGAATCAAGATGCTAGTTTATGCAGGGGGATATGATCTTATATGCAACTGGCTTGGTAAATATCTTGATTCAACTAAGCTACATTATTATATATGCTGCATTTGAAATTGGAAGGTCTAAATATATTTGAAGAGTTGTTCTTCTATTTATAAAGTTAGCTTAGGTTAGAGAGAGTGAAAATATTAGTTGGAAAGACATGATAAATAGATTCCTAGACATAGATAATCTTTAAGATTGGGAGCAAAATGCACTTTTTAGAAAGTGAAAACTAGAGATGGTGAAATATTTTCAGTTGATCAAGTTGCATTTTAATATGACTATCACAAAGGAGCCTAAATTTTCAACTTGACTTGTTCAAAAGAAGCCATAATGCATACTGTACTTCTTCTTTGTGGGTACAGGAAATTCTAGATGGGTTCATGCCATGGAATGGTCTGGTCAGAAAGACTTCGTTGCAGCTTCAACTGTTCCATTTTCGGTAGATGGTTCAGAGGCAGGACAGATGAAAAGCCATGGACCTCTCATTTTCCTCAAGGTCTCTCTCAATATATTATATTCCCTTTTTAATGTATATATATATGTATATATTCTCTCTTTTTTCTGTCTCTTTATACTTGATTTGCACGACTAAGTTGTCAAACTTTTGAAAACAATGAACAGATACATAATGCTGGCCATATGGTTCCGATGGATCAACCGAAAGCTTCTCTAGAGATGTTGACTAAGTGGACACAAGGCAAGCTTGCTACAACTGAGGAAGAGAGTCAGCTTGCTCCTAGTTGATTGTCCCAAACAAACTAAAAAAGCATGTAAATGTATACCAGATTCTATAACATGCTTGTAACTAGTGCTGAGCAATCAATTTGAAAGAAACTTTTCAATATAAATGATGTGATTAATGTGTTTTATTAAGTAGTATAAAAGTCCTCCAATATATTGCGATAAATTTATACATCCCTTGAAAAAAGTTATATTAACACTTATTCACATAATTAACAATCAAAAAATCTACATAAACATTTGCAATATATATCATTTTCCTAAACATAGGCATGTCACTGTTGCTTTCTTCTGTGATTGTTGTTCTTCAGCCATGGAAAAGTATAGCAATTCCAATCTGTCCCCAAAAGAAATACTGAAAAGAAAAATTATACAGATGAATAGGATAAAACTCCAAAACAGTCCCATTTCAGATGTGTCCAGTACCCACAATGATTCAGAACAGGATTAATAGCCTTCAAAGAGTATTATTTATGAGTTAAAATTTGATAGACAGACACAAGCGGAGTTAATATAACGACACGTGATAAAAATAAGAATAATAATGTCCGAAATAAATACTTTATTAATGAGCTGTAATTTATTAAACACAAAATTGATGACTTTTTTTTAATTAAGATGATAAATATTGTAAATTATATAAAAAAATACTACTAATTAATATTTTTTTAATAAATTATCTTAATTTATATTTAAAAATATTTTAAATTGACTTTCAAAGTAATAAAGATTTTGTAGTTGGATAGGAGACATGAATAAAGATTTTGTAGATGGATAGGAGGTATTTATTTAAAAAATTATTATTTTCACAAATAAAATTTAACATTTTTATAAGTTTCTTCTACATACCACTAACGATTTTACTTGGCCTTTATTTATTTTTCTATTAATAGTTTTTGAGAAAGTAATTAATAGTAGTATTTTATGCCAAAACAAAGACATCTGCAACAGAGCAGTTCTATATAGTGTGCTTGCGTACTTGCAGTCCCAATTCAAAAACACCACCAGTCTGAGAAATTACTCCGCCGTGGGTACGGATTTCAGGTACCAAGGTTTCTTTTCCAGCTAATCTATGTAATTTATTTCAATATGGAGTTGATTTTACTGATTCTAATTAAGATTTATACTTGTGATTTCGGGCCAACTTAAAATAAAATTTTTCAATTCGTGTTCAAATTATCAAACACCGGCATTTTTTTGAGTTTTTTCTGAAGTTAAATTTAAAGGTCAATACTTTTTTCTCAAACGTGCACAGGGAGAGGATTTGGAACATACCCTATTCAACTGGGAATAGAAAGGAGAAGATTGAATCATAAACGTGTTTATAAATAAATAAAAGAAAAAAAAAGTAGTTGAAGAGAAATGGAAGGGGAAAAAAAAATTAAACCCATATATTGGATGCTTGTATTTTTTGCTTCTTTTTTTTTGTTTTGTGAAAAAAAAATTCATTATAACTTTTATATTACTGATTGTTAACCTTCATTTATTTATTTTGTTTTGCAGTGGGGTAGTGTAGATCAAATTCTTGCTTCCCTTTAAACCTTCGATGGAAGCTGACAGGTATGTTACTTTTTCATCCTTCCTTTTGTCCCTAAATTAAATTTCCAATCCACTGTTTCAGGTTTATAGTTAGAATGCACTTTTTGCGAATGTTCTTGTGGTTCCTAAAGCTTGCAATATCTTTTTGGGCAGTCTGGCTATTTGTCTATTGTAATTATGTCTATCTGCTTTAACTATTAGTTTACACAGTACCCTAGCAATCTGGAGCCATTTCGGTAGCCAAATTTTAAGTCACTTCCAACTTTCAGTTTCATCTTAATTATACCCCATCTACATACGGAAACATCTACATCAATGAATTGAAACTTAACTAGGATTAAATCTCCTAGCCAATAAGAGAGCAGCAAAGGCCACTCGCACCAAGAAATTGTTGCAGAACAAGTTAGAAAGTGATATGCTCTAACGTCAATGCACTTCCAATTATCACAATTAACATGCTTCTAAAGGTAAACATAATCTTTTGGGTTGGCATTTCATTTGGATTGTGCACAAATTAAGGAAGGAAGTGCTTCAAATGGCTAACCTGAAGCAGTATTATCATCTGTTCTCTTATACAAAGCGCAACTATGATGACGTGCATTGATGAATTGGAGAGAAAGCTAATAGTTAAAGTAGCTCCTGACCTTATATGGATTCAAAGAATTTGTTACTTCTCAAAAGAGAAACAGGAAAAAAAGGGTGTACTTTGACCTTATATGATTCGAATAATGTGCCCCCCTTGTGCATTTTGGGTCAACCTTTTTAATGGTATATTGGTTCTTATTGTAAAGTAATTAATTCGTATATGGGAGTGAGATCATTATTAAGGTGTAATACTGTTATGGAGTTATTTATTTTCAAGTTATATGCTGCTTGAATGCTTTACGTTGTCTCTCTTCCTCTTCGGTCCTATTAGGATATTAGCGTTGGTTTCTTTCTACATCCTAGATGTAGATTGGTTGAAAATTCCTTGTAATGGATACGTGAATAAGACTCGATTTAACTGGATCGTGGTTCGATACGGTGCGTGAAACGAAAACAAGAATGGAAAATGTCACTTTGCGTAGGGATAGATTTTCTCAAATTGCTTAGTTGGTATGAAATACATTTAAGAAACTTGGTATAATGAGAATAGCTTTCTTAAATATTATAGTTAAAATGCTGCTATAACTTAACAATCAAAAAGTTCTGCGTCAAACTTCTGCCCCTTCCTCAGTTGTTTTTGCTTTTGGATTCTATAATGAATCGCTACTAACTCGAAACACGAATAGTTACTTTTGCCCCTTTGAGTTGGCCATAAAGCAACAGTACCTCTAACGCCCCCACACCATTGCGAGAGGATGGGGCTTTGGCCATCAGCTGACTTTGAGAAGAGGTGGCAAGAGTTGTTTTGAAGTTTAGTGTTACAACATGTGCATTTTCAAGGAGGAAACGTAATGCTATGGCTTACTAAATGCTCATAAGGCGCATTCTGTTACGTTAATTGATGTGATAACTATGCTTATTAATATTCTAGATATTTTATAGTATTATTATAAATTGTTGCCTAGCTCCCCATTAGATTTAATTCTAGCCAATGGTTGTATGGCCCAAGGGCTATATAAGAGGATGCCCCCTCATTTGTGAATTATAAAACAAAGTTGTAATCATACTTATGTTATAGAAGTTTAAGTAAATAAGAGAAAAAGGTTTTGGATCACCAAATTTTGTTTTTTAAATGAAAATGTACTATGTTTTGGAATGTTCGTACCAAGATGGAGTTCAGTCCCGTGTTAGTGTTTTCCTGTAATGATGAATAGGAGTAATTTAGGAGTTGCTAATTAAATTCTACACCATAGAAATAATATTGATAACAAAAAAATTGCTTAAATTTTCTAGTAGCATGCCACCAATTCCAGTTACATGGCATGAATTCAAAGAAACCAAACATAGCCTGAGTTTTGGATGCCAAGTCTTGGCCACTGGAAAATTTCGGCTGCCAAAACAGGTAAATATGTGCAAAGAAAAAGTTTATGACTGTGTCCACTTTAATATGTGTATTTTTTTTCTTTTTATTATCATGAAGGCTAGAGTGGAGGAAAAACCGAGAGTTGAAACGGAAAAATTTAAAAGTGACATTTTTGTGGGACTGGAAGTGTCACTGATTGAGTCCATCATTGTATTTGGAACATGTAAAAACTTTAACATTGTATTGCATTTTTTTAGTAGGTAATTTTGGTCCGAACAATGTAGTTCCCTAGTTTTTAGTTGATGTAAATTAAAATCACATAAGCTCATCGATATATGATCATTTTTTTCCTAGACTCAGTGACCAACAACATAAGAGGAGAGGGTGACCTGCTGAGGGTGGGGTTGGGGTCCTGGGGGAATGAGGGAAGGGAAACCATGTAACTAAACAGGTGGTATGGCTAAAAGAAAAATCAACAGCAAGTAGGCAAGTGAAAGTATATTGACGGTCTCTTAGACTACTTTCCAATCACAATAAGTTATTTGGCATTTACTTAAATATTACTAATTTTGACTTGTATGACACATTTTTGCTAGTTTAATAGGTACTGTTTGTTGTTCATTCTGTAAGTGTGATTTCCAAATATTGGAGTATACATATACTTCATCGGTCCCACTTAATTGTTCATCTTTCTATTTTGCGATGTCCTATATAAAGTGATTTTGTTCCTCACTTTGATGTATGAAAAGTTAAAAATGAGTGTAAAACTTTGTGGATGCATTACTTTAAGGGTATAACTGGAAAAAAGGTTAAAGCCTTGCCAAGTATTTTCTTTGTTTATATATGTGCCAAGTGATGGTGGTCTCTTGGAGATAGAGTGATAATAATGGCTTTAGAGGACAACTAAAAATACTTATATAAGCTCTTTTTTTAACAAGAAAAGGGAAGTGTTATTTTATAAGTAGGAAATGCGGAATAATGTTAGCCAATGCTTGGTCGTGTTTCAAGATTACGTATCCTGCTTTGGTTGCTTCAGGTTAAATTCTCCTCATACATCAGCGATTTTATTTGATGTTCTGGGCCATCAGCTGCAGTTCTCTCAGGTATCCTGACCTTCAGTGTATTCTGTGCACATTTTCTTTGCAAACATTTTGGTTAAACATCTTTCTAGAGCACTGATTTCATGTTAAGTTTTGATCCCAACCCTTATTGGATACTTTCCTAAAAAATGTTCAAGAAATCTGAGATGTATACTTGCCTATAGTTGTTCAAGAGACCTGAGATCTGATATTAATTTTAATTTGTCAAAGTAATACAATTGTAGTAAACAACAAATGGAATGTTTTGTCATATCAAAAGCAAGACAAAAGAAAGCTGATTAAATTATTAAGTAAGAGTTTTGTCTAAACAGAATAAAATTAAATAGGATGAGAAGGAAAGAGTAATCATCATTATACATGTATATCAAATACATATACGTTAATTTTATATATCCTGGGGTGGGTTGGTAGGCAAAGCAAATAATATATAAGAGGAAAACATGATAATATTTGGAAGGCAAAGCACAATTTTTTTTAACTTGCAAAAAAAAAAAGATAATATCTTTTTTAAACATATTTATATTTAAGTTTGCTTTTAAAGTAAAATAATTATCAATTATCATCTAAAGGAATACAAAATATAACATTACAAAGTTTTATGAGTTCCAAATGATATTAACGAAGACAACACAATACTAAGGGGGGCAAATCATAGAATCTAAAGTATTTCTTTGTAAACTTGTAAAGTTATTCAGCTACAAATAAATTTTCTCAAAACTTTTTGGGGTCATGACACCACTTTCCCTTCATGTCAACCCTACATGGATATATATGTGTGCATATGTGTTTTCCTTACTATCATATGATTTTTGATTTACTTCTTGTTGCATGTATATAATTTCAAAAAACTGCACTGATTACATGAACTTTGGTAACTGAAGCAACAAAAAGTAATTGTCAAAGACATCACTTATTGTATGTTGTAGTTATATTTAATTTGTATGACTTCCTCACAAACTCAAGAATAGCTTCATATAGTCATAGATACTTACACTTTTGAGTTCAAGCCCTTCGAAGGAAAATAATCTTTGAGGGATGGAAACGAGACACAGATATTGTATGACATTATGACATCAACAAATAGACACAATATATCAACAAAAAGTAGGATGATATGGATGTGTTAATATATGTTAATAAGAAACTAAAGTTCCAATTAAAAAATTTGAGTCTTCATACATATATATATATATATATATATAGGGCTATATGTATATACACAGCTGTGTATTACACAGTAGAGCTATGACGACAGATTTTTTAGGCTATAGAGACGGTAAACTGTCGTTATAGCCCAGAATAGCTATGACGACGGGTGAAACCGTCGCTATAGTCCAAAAAACCGTCGCCATAGCCAACTGTGTAATACACAGCTGTGTACAAACATTTTTCCCATATATATATATATATATATATATATATATATATATATATATATATATATATATATATATATATATATATTTTTATATTCTTCTTTACTCATGTCTTTATAGATTAATTACAGTGGATACTTTTTGGAAACTATTACAGGATCCTAATTCCAAGCATCTTGGGACTACAGTTTGGGATGCATCAATGGTGTTGGTCAAATTTTTGGTAATATAATAATTCCTTCAGTATGTCCTACATTAAACTTCATGTTCTTAAAACATTTGTGCTATGTCTTACTCACTAAAGAGAAGGTACTGTGGAGTTTAATTAGAGCATTAGAATAATCCTCTTCTGAGGATTATTGTTGATAATTATTGGCCCCAAGTGGTTGTTGTAGACAATCAACCTTGGTTAGTAAATTAATATGCTAATTTTTTCTCTGGTTTTCGTTGCTCATTTAGTCATTTACTTTACTTTTTCTTGCGTTACCTCTATTGTCTAATGTTCTGGGGGCCAAAACGGTTCACATGTACAAGTGATTCTCCTCACAATATACTACCTCTACTTCTTTTCCAAAATATAAGTTCACAAGACCATATTTCTTATTTGGTGGAAATTTTGTTACTGCCTCTTTGAGGTAGTAGTTACTAAAGTATGGATTAGTTACTAGTCGTGGATTTTGGATCTTCTTTGAAATTCATCTATTAAATTTAGAACTTTAAGGATTGCATCAACCTAAATGGATACCGACTTTGTTCTGTTAATTTTTTATAATTGACTATGAAATCTTTGTCAGCTCAAGGTGACCATCAAATGCTGAATAATAGAAGATGAATTCTATCTATCTGCTCATTTCTGGACATCTTGTTAGTGTAAAAAGATTGAATCGTTAACTTTATGTTTTATAACAAGTAGTGCTGAATCTATTTGGTGGAATTACCTAGGAGAAAAATTGCAGAAAGGGGAGATTTTGCCCTTCTAAGCTGAAAGGAAAACGTGTTATTGAACTTGGAGCAGGTTGTGGAGTAGCAGGATTTGGTGAGCTCTGTTTTTAGCTATTATTTCAATATATATATATATATGTGTGTGTGTGTGTGTGTGTGTGTGTGTGTGTGTGTATATATATATATATATATATATATGATGGTTCTGAGAAATTGTTCTAGTTGCTAGTAAATTTAGATTTATTGTGTGGAGTACTTCTTAGTGTAGCATATGGCTTCCTTTTCAGGTATGGCATTGCTAGGATGTGACGTAGTTTCAACAGATCAGACCGAGGTTTTGCCGTTGCTAATGAGAAATGTCGAACGTAATACTTCAAGGATTATGCAGATGAATCCTGATTCAGGTATCTTGTTAAGTTTTTGGTACGTTAAGATGAATCCTGATTCAGATGAATACCAAGGTTTTGGGTGAACAATGTCTTGATCATTACTTAATTGTATGTGGGTTCTTTCATTTGATCAAATAGGATGACAAACTTGGGATTTAAAAAATTCATCAAAATAGGTTGTTGTTGTTACTGCTCTCATAAGTCCAAATCATATATTTGTAGATTCCATTGGTTCCATCAACGTTGCAGAGCTGGACTGGGGTAATGAAGATCATATAAAGGGCCTTAATCCACCATTTGACTACATAATCGGCACTGATGTTGTGAGTTCCTTGAGACTGGATGCGTTCTGTTAACAACTTAACATATATGTTCCCCCCTAATATAGGGATGTAACATTATTAATTTCTTAGTAAAGTGTTCATATTAATTTACTGATGAAAAGATCTAATTTCTGATCTCATTGTGATTAGACAAGGCATTGCTAGAAACTTTAGTTATATTTTGGAGTATCTCTTTCTTAACTGCATACATCTTACTAATTTTGGATATTTGTTGCATGCCTTTTCTTTTCCCTTTACTAGTTAGAAGATTGTTTGCAACAGATCATGATACTTCAAGTACCTGGTGCAACTGAAGCCATTATATCTACTGGTTGATTGTCTGCGTCTTTTTTTTGCTTTGTGCATGTGAGACGTCTAGTTTGCTCCAACTACTATTGTGACTAAATTCTTTATTTCAAGTATTTGTCATTCAGAGATCATCTTTCCGTCATGTAGTGCAAATAAAGAAGAGTATGATGTTGCAATGTTTTTCTGCTATTATATATAAACAAATAATATTCTACTATATTGTTGACAAGGTTTATGCAGAGCATCTCTTGGAACCACTTCTGCAAACAATTATTGCACTCTCAGGACCCAAAACTTCGATTTTGGTAATGCGTCAATAGCACGTGTGCCCCACTCTCTTCTTCACGCTCCTCAACAGTCAACACCAATAGTGAATGCATGGGGTTGTTAGTAAAAATTTTATTCACTTTTGGGTGCAGATTGGGTATGAAATACGTTCTACAAGTGTCCATGAACAAATGCTTCAATTGTGGAAGAGAAACTTTGAAGTGAAAACAGTTCCTAGAGCAAAGGTATATGTTGCTTCAGCAGAACTTTTGACTTGCTATGCCAACGAATTTAACTTTTCCAATTTCATGTTATTTTCAAGTGCATGATAGAATGCCAGCACGAAGTAGTAGTATTGTACCTGAAGAGCTTTGTGGTAGAATTTTCCACAATTTAATGCTTTTATAGTAGAAATAGAGGAACCTTATTAGGGTATCCAAAATCATCTGGCAAAGACATGTTATTGGGTCCATTATTAATATGTGTCACGTATCTAGTGTGCTACTTAAGAATCCACTCGTCAAATACTGAATCACTAATGCAACGTTATTTTGAAACTGATAAGGGCTATTCTGACCCTTGTAGATGGACAGCAAGTACTGGCATCCAAGTATCCAGCTGTTTATTATGAGCTTAAAGCCATCAGACAGATATCCAGGATTTGATCGACAAACTGATGAAATTGGAACTGCAGACGGTGATAATGAAAAAGACCAAGATGATGCTAGTAGCAGTGGGGTAGAAGAAGTGGATAATCTTTCCGGTGACAAGGACGGGGATGATGATAGCGTTCTACTAGCAGGTATCCAGAACGGAAAGCTTAGTGAATGGGAAGCAAGAAGATACGGATCAATGGCAGCCCGACTTCTCCGAGATGTCCAGATAGCGTGAATATTTCAGGTTTGTATTCTTAGATATGCTATAGCCTATAGCTTCTTGTTAACTTTTTTTTCCCTTTATTGTCTTCTTATTTGTGAGACTTGTATTCTCTTTATTTAACATTGTTATCAAGAGATTGTTGAGATTGATTATGTAATGATTAATTGTACTAATAATATTCCTACATAGTGGGAGCATTCTAAAAAATACTATTATTTTCTCAAACATGTGTAACACTTGTTAGAGATGTACTAATGATATGTTACAAATTTTTGTTGAGATATTTCACTAAATTTGACATTAACAAAATTAAATGGTATAAATGGGTTAATAGTTATGGTGGAGTCTTAACCTGATTATTTTATTTAATTTTTCGGGTAAAAGTTGATTTAACATGTTTGTAAGATCTATTTACACAGATGTGATCACGATGAATTGATATGGAATGAATTTGTACAATTTCGATGCATCAAGGTCCATGATTTGATTTGATGGGTTATAATTATATTCAAATTGTAATCCTAATTATTACTATAAAAATCTTTCACGGTATATAATGAATTTTTTTATACGGGCATGATAATTGAACTTATATTTTTAGATTTTTATCTTTAAAAATATAAATAAATAAAATTATAAAATACTCATATTTAATTATATTATGTTCAAATAGAGTTTTTGGTATATAATATAGTAAGGGTTAAATGCTTTCTAGGTCTCTATTATAGATTGACTTACAAATGGGTCATTGAACTTTTTTTCTTACAGTCAATTCACTGAACTTTAGTTTACTAACACAACGTTATAAAAACCGTTAAGTCAAGGTTGACTTAACGGAAATGATGATGTGACAGCTGACTTGTCTAAAAAAAACCTAGATGGCAGTTAGTATGCGACGTGATAATGAAGATGTGGATTTGGAGCAAATTTTTATGAAAAAATCGGAAAAAAATATTTTAAAGTATAATATAAATAAAAAATAAAAATGTATTTTTTTAATAAAAATAAAAAAATATAGTTTTTTTAATAATAAAAAAAGCAGTTTTTTAAATTTTAAAATGCAGTTTTTTTAAATAATTTTTTTTAAAATGCAGTTTTTTTATAAAAATTTTAAAATGCAATTTTTTATAGATTTTTTTAAAAAATGCAGTTTTTTTAAATAAAAATAAAAAAAATGTCTCCCATTTTTTTATTACTTTTTTTATAAATGCAGTTTTTTTATAAAATTTTTTAAAATGCAGTTTTTTTATAAAATTTTTAAAAAATGCAGTTTTTTTAAAATGCAGTTTTTATGCATATATAAAATTATTTGCATATATAAAATTATTTAAAAGAATGCAGTTCTTATGCATATATAAAAAAACTGCATTTTATTTGCATATATAAAATTTTTAAAAAAACTGTATTTTTTAAAAAATTTATAAAAACTGCATTTTAAAAAAACTGCATTTTTTTTAAATTTTATAAAAAACT
Source organism: Panax japonicus (assembly GCA_020205505.1). Taxonomy (NCBI): domain Eukaryota; kingdom Viridiplantae; phylum Streptophyta; class Magnoliopsida; order Apiales; family Araliaceae; genus Panax; species Panax japonicus. The sequence continues at coordinate 78,490,918 of CM035110.1, forward strand.
GCATTTTTAAAAATTTTATTAAAAAACTGCATTTTAAAAAAATTATTTAAAAAAACTGCATTTTGAAATTATTTAAAAAACTGCATTTTATAAAAAAAGTAAAAAAAATTTCTTTTATTAAAAAAGCTGTTTTTTTAAAAAACTGCATTTTTATTATTAAAAAAACTACATTTTTTATTTATATTATACTTTAAAATATATTTTTTTCATTTTTTTCTTTAAAATTTTGCTCCAAATCCACATTTTCATTGTCACGTCGCATACTAACTGCCACATAGATTATTTTTTAGACAAGTCAGCTGTCATATCATCATTTCCGTTAAGTCAAGGTTGACTTAATTGTTTTTGTAACGTTGTGTTAGTAAACTAAAATTCAGTGAATTGACTATAAGAAAAAAAAGTTCAGTAATCTATTTATAAGTTGACTTATAATAGAGTGATTTAAAAAATATTTAACCTAATATAGTAATGAAAAGTGTAACAACAAATAAGGAGACGTTTGGGAAAGTGGGAGACGTGCATGCGGATTGCGGGTGGGAGAGGAGGAGATCGGATGAGATAATGATCTGAAAATCAAAAGCACACATGCGGGGGTAGGGCGACTTCTTTTCTTTCTTTGTACACGCTACTTCTGACGTCATCTATGACAAGCCAAACTGTCTTGTCTTGCCGCTCGCGAATCCCACTTACCACTCCTTTTTACTACATTTCAATATAATTGTATTGATTACAACTAAAACAAAATATAATAATAACTTAATAAAAATATGTCAATTAAAATTATAAGCTATCATCTTGAAAAATGAGACATTCACCGCGTCTAGTGTATGTACTTTTATATCTCAATTTAATAATATATTTTGAAATAATTAAAATAATAATTTATCTTGTACTTAAATTTTGGGGTGGATGAATAGTAAATGAAAAAAAAACATATATAAAAGAATATATAAACAAAGGGGGTTTAATAAATAAAACAGTGTTGAAAATGATAAGCTAATAAAAAATATTAAATTAAATGTGATGATTTCATGATAAAATCCCTCGTTTTATTGATTATAATTTGGAGTCACTCCATTATATATTAAAGTCAACACAAACACTTACTAACAATAATAAATTTGTTATAGGTTTAATTTTTGTAAGTTCGATCTCTCCTGACCTTTTTTTTTGGTACCCACCTTTATGCTTGTACAATTCAATTGAATTGTAAAAGCAATTAGTAATATATTAGAATGAATATCTTGCATGGTGCCTTGTATCCCATTTGCAATGCGATAAACAAGGGAGGGCCGGAGGGAGGAGTTGAAATTAAGTTTTTTATTTGAATAGGGCAGGCCAGGTGATTTGACATGCATTATGTTAAATCTCACTAAGTCTTTTTGTTAGTTAGTGTAAGATTAGTGCTTTTGAAATTAGGTGGCTTGTAATATTAAATAAGCAAGCAAATTAAGTAAGTCTAAGCTGCAAGTAAGATTCAACCTTAGTTAGCCAACCGTGAGAAGCGAGTCTGTGAATGCAGTACAAGTCTTCATCCTCTAGTCTCAGAGTCAATCTGGATGATGATCAGGACACTTATCTATTTCTTTTGCCATTTTTTATTCACATGCATGATCGATCGATCAATGCTCTTCGTTTTGATATATATATATATATATATATATATATATATGCAAATTATTGTACAGATCATAAGGAAGAGCTTTCTGTCGTGTTTAATTTTTCAAACAAATTAAAGATTCGATTTTGCATTAGAAAAAAACTGCAAAATTTAGGGTTTAATTTATAGATACCTAGTTACGTTCATCTCTCTCTCTGTCTATATATATATATATATATATATATATATATATATATATATATATATGTGTGTGTGTGTGCGCGCGCGCGCGCGCAAAGAAGACAGAATTTTTTTTAAAAACAAATAAAGGTTCACAAGGCAAAAAAAGAAATTGGTGCAGAATTAAACTCTTCTAGCGAATAGAGTGAACCGTGTTACACCATGTCAAATGAACTAAAGGCTCTTCTTTCTCGGTAGTCCCTATTTAATACATAAAATATGGTGAGCTGTTTTGATTTAACTTGAACGTGTCAGATAAGGATCTGGACCATCCTTTGTATTTTATAATTCGTGGTGGAACAAAATCTTTATCAAGCTACTTCAAATCTTTGTTAAGTCATAAGAAAATATTTTCTTAATTTTTATTTATTTCTGAAGATCATATCTCATAAATATGTTATTTTAAGCCTATATTTAAAGTCTGAAAACCTTTCTTGAAATGAAAATGAAAATGAAAATAAAAATGAAATTAAAAAGGTTAAACATTTGTCTATTAGCCCATGTTTATTTGTAAAGATTATAATCTCATTATTATATATATTATCATGGATTATAATTATGTTAAGACTATTAATTTTAATATTAAATAGTCCTAATCACATGCATGTTTATTTAGATGAGAATCATTTATGGGATTACTTAAATTATCACATGTTATGTTTGTTTTGTCTATAATTATTTAAAGAATCGGATAAAATTAAAACTTATTATTTAAACTATTATATCATTACCAGCAATAACAAAAAAAATTATATTCTTGGTAGTGCAAGTATAGATTGATATATAAAATTAATAGAATACACCGATCATTTTAAAAAAGGATAAACTAAAGGTTAATTAATTTTGTCCACATATTTTTTTTTATCTCAAATGGTAAGAATTATAATAAATAGTTGGACATAATATTAAATAATCTCTCATTTCAAGTCATTTTGTAATTACTTTGTAGTATGAGAGTGTTTGGGAATGTTTATAAGAAATCAAACCTACTTATAATCAGTCTTAAGAAGTGAAAGTGTTTACTAATATATTCCTATTTATTTTAGTAATTACATCCATTACTCATTTTTACTTTTTAAAACATTCTTCTTCTTCTTTTTTTAATTTGCACTTGAAACAAGTAATTAACAAATATTTTTATACCAAATATTTTTTATTTTTTTACTAATTTAAGTGTTATTTTATTACCAAATATACAAATTACTTTTTAAAAATTAATTACAAGTAAAATAATAATCAAAATTATTAATCATATTTTTAAACAATATCAAGCATACTCTAATAATTAAAAGTCCAACTTTTAAAATAAATTAAAAAATTAAAATTAATAATCTAATCTCAAATATTACGTTTACAAACAAACGTGACCTTGATATTTTGCTAGCGTGTGTTGCATGTAGTAGTGAAAAATACTGTACAAAGGAAAGAAGGTCAATGTTGAAACTAATTAACAATCATTGAGTTTTGTTTATTATTTTTTATAAAGTAGACAAGTCAACAAAAAAATTTTTGCGTAAAAATAATGTTTTGTAGGTATCAGACATGAGAATAAGAATATATATATATATATATATCTATAATATAAAACATAGCAGAGACAGAAACTACATAAATGTCGCATCAAAGTTCAACGTCTGCAACTCTATCTCTCTCATTTCCATTTATTCAAATTTCAAACCATTTATCTCTCTCTTCTACGACACACATCTCTCTGTTGTAGCACAGACAGAGCTCTCTCATTCCCTCTTATTCCCCCCAAACAACTCGATCCCTTAAAAATCCCCTAATTACAGCCCTAAATTGTCTCTCCGGTTCTTCAAAATCGCTTCTTTCTTTAGCTTCATTTTCATCCTCCTCTGTTTCTTCTAATAAGCTCGCCTGAGGCGAACCCCAAAATTGGCTAACCATTTTTATCTGTTTTGCTTCAAAACGACTTCTCCCATTTTTGCCAATCAGGACAAAATGATCGGACAATATAATTGCTTTTTTGGGACCCGGAACGAGGGACATTTTGCCAGATGAGCTTTTGACCGGCCGGACTTTGAACGGGAAAATTGTTTGGCCAAAGCAAGTGACTTTTGGGGAGGATGGTTCTTGAGTTTCAATCACAGCATTCTTTTTGCGCACAAACATTGGGCTTGAACGTGACCTTCCTCTACTTTTGCTCCCTCCATTGCTCCTCAAAAACCTCATCAATGGCGGTGGAAACTTCTCTGTCCTGCTTGGACTCGAAATGGGTTTTGAAACAACCTTCATCTCTCTCACTGTATATATACACACACAGACTACCTATATCACTGTGTTTCTGTATTTGATAAAAAAAATTCCGGTATTTTTGGGTAGAGAAGATATAGTATGCTCTTTCATTTGCTTTCTCTATCTTTATATAATTATATATATACACACACACCTCTCTCTCTCTCTCTTCTTGTTTGCGAGTGTTTTGAGCTTCTTATTGCTCTGGTTTGTATAGAGCTTCTTTTGGCACTACTTACCAGCCATGTGGAGTACTCCCTCGGCACATATATAGTTTAGAAATATATATTTACTCAATTTAGTCTGTTCTGAATTAATGACCGAGTGGTGGTGGAAATTAGTATTTCTTGTTTTGGGTGTTATTTGGTGATATGGATTCAGTGACATTTTAGTAATTGCAATTGTTATTATTATAATTGTTGCTATTTTTATTATTAATTGCTTTATCTGTGGGTGATTGATCTAACCTCAATTCACTTATATATACCATGGTTTGATCTAACCTCAATTCACTTATATATACCATGGATTGATACAGTGCCTTCAGGCACGGGTGAGTTAGGTGATTTTTTTTATTTGATCATGAGATTTTGCAATTGTTAAAATGATTTTACTGCTTTGTTCATGTAAAGTTTTATGCTTGCAGGTATATCACAAGCTTCATAGTCATGACTGATAAATACAGTGTTGAAGCTGCGGAAAAGCTTAATAATGAGGCACTGGTGTGTACCCTTAGAATATGTGAAATTTAAAAGTGATAAATAGCTTATAGTTTATAATGTTGTTTCCTTTATTTTTTTCAACATTTGCCGATTTCAGGGGCAGTCCCAATTTATGAGCAACTTCTAGCCACATTCCCGACAACTGTGAGCTCCTAATCATACTTTTATGTTTCACTTTAGTTCCACCTAATTGATAGTAGTATTTAGGCATTTGGGTTAAATTGGAGGAGTAAGATAGTAGTATTTAGGCATTTAAGCATTTTATGCTGTTGAATTCTGTTGTGATAAAAAATATGAACATTCCAAGGCTTTCTCAAATCCATTCCTTCTCATTTTCTCTTTAGATATAGAGCAAGATGTAATGGGATTGGAACCTTCCATGGCATGTATTAGTTGTAAAATCCACAACAAGCTATGACATTTATCCTATGTGATTACAACCTTTTCCAGATGCTATTATGAGTACTCTTTTGGAGTTGGTGTGTTGGTTAGAATCTGACAAAATAAAGCCCGACTAATGTAAAACATGATCAATTTGGCATGGAAATATTATAGGGAAAAAAATCTGCTCTAAATATAAAATCTTGGTTTGCTCTAAATACATAGATTATGTAGGTCCAATTGACACAACTTTTGTGAGTTTGGTATTTATATTTGCAACTTTTTTTTTCTTTTTTTTTTCTTTTTTGTCAGATGTCAAATGTCGATCATTTACACCAATTGCAGATCTGAGTAAATATAATGAGGGGCCAGATTACTATTAAGCTGGAGGATGGATGGTCGTTCATGCAGGGTGGAATTTTAAAGCTGAAGAACATTCTTGAAGGGCTCCCATGTAAGACCCCAGTTTTTATAAATAAAGATGAATTTTCTATAATTATTATTTTTGAATATTATGGAATAAATTGGATATAATGTTATAGTTGTGGGTAATATTTATAAATTTTGCAAAGTACGCAAGTTGTTATAAAATATTCGTTTGGTCGGGGAATATTCTTTTTGTCGGGGAATATTCGTACGACGGCACAATCATTGGTGGACCCCACAACGGAAGTATTGTCGTAGTTAGAAAACGACAAAATTATCTTTCTATAAAATAAACGGCGGAGGTGTTACCGTTAAAACTGTTGAACTACTCGGTAGTAAAAGTACAGTAATACGCGTTGTTGCATAGTAGCACACGGTATTAACTATTGATGCTTACGTGAGAAGTCACTCAGATATACTCAATTATTGCTACAGTAATTGCTGCATCATATCTTTTATATTATTGATTCAATTATTGTCACAGTATCATCTGTATAATATGTTATATTATTTAAACAATAATTGAGACGACAAGTTATAAATGATTAATAATTGTTGAAAGATTAAATATGTGTTGATTAAAAATAAAATGATTTTTGGTAATTTTTATTCAATTCTTGATGTATATAAAGAGTCTATTATTAGACGTTTGTGGTAAGTTTAATTATTTATGGGGGGCCATATGTCATCATCTAAGAGTCTCTTTCATAAATAGTAATTACCTTCGTAAATAGTAATTACCTTCGTAAATAGTAATTATTTTCGTAAATAGTAATTATTTTCGTAAATAGTAATTACCTTCGTAAATAGTAATTACCTTCGTAAATAGTAATTATTTTCGTAAATAGTAATTACCTTCGTAAATAGTAATTACCTTCGTCAATAGTAATTACCTTCGTCAATAGTAATTACCTTCGTAAATAGTAAATACTTTCGTAAATAGTAATAAATCTTCTATAAATAGAGGCCTAGGGCTTCATTATTTTTCACGAATTCGTTCAAGCTATAGAGAGAGTAATAGAGAAAGAAGAAGAGTATTCGGTTACTACACTACTGCAGTATTCCTAAGACGGTAAGGGGTGTTATTCTTTCTTCTTGAAGAGAACTTATTCTATTCTTTGTTATTCTGTTGGAATAACCGGTATACGCGGAATACCCTATACTTGGTGAAATCCTTATGTTATTCCATTCTTTGTTATTCTGTTGGAATAACCGGTATACGCGGAATACCCTATACTTGGTGACATCCATTTACTATCATGTCTTTATATTTCTGTCGGAATATCCTGTCTGTGTGTTTTACACCGGACCTGGTTCCATTCTTTATTATTCTGTTGGAATATCCTGTCTGTGCGTTTTACGCCGGACCTGGTTCCGTTATTTATTATTCTGTTGGAACATCCTGTCGGTGTGAATTTCACCTGACCTGGTTCCGTTATTATTATTCTGCTGGAATAACCTGCCTGTGCGGTCTATCGCATGCATGGTGATTTCTTTTGTTATTTCATTCTTTATTATACTCAGTTGGTTAAAACTTTAACTTCTATACTCCATGAAATTAGTAGAATATCCTTGATATTTGCGCTTCATCCAGTATCCTTTCATGAAAATATTCTTCTAATCATTCTTGAATTTTACACCACAAAACAATATCGTGTTGACAATTTGGACGTTAATAATTTCTGGATAAAATAATTCTTGAACTTGTTTTATTGAATGATTATATCATTGTCATCATCCTCATGTTTATATTTTGTTGAAAGTCATCTGTGGCCTGTAGTGCATAGATGGACTTGGTATGATTATGACCAGGGATTATTCGGTGTAATCATGACCGTAATATTACAAGTGATGTAAAAATTAAAAGTTCTCATTGACCGTAGTGCATTGATGGACAGTTGTTGGCATGATCATGACCACTAATGAATACACAAATATTCTTGGCCGTAGTGCATGAATAATTGTGGTCGTGATACTAAAGAATATCCTTGGCCGTAGTGCGGGGGTGATTCGATGATGTGGAATATTTATTAAGCTGAGTCTCAGCTATAACGATGATGAAAAACCTTTTAAATCATAAAAGATAGTAGATTTTATTTTCTACTTGACTCTTTTAATGGATTGCTGGTTCCGCTGTAGTTAAACTTGATGTTTATTGTATTTTATCAGTTTAACACTGTTGAAGGCTAATGATAATTTATTTTGCATTATCTTAGTCATAATATTTCTTACTGGGCTAGTTGAGCTCACCCTTTCTTTCACTGTTCTCTTCAGGAAATGAGAATATAGCTGGGACGAGTCGGGGAACGGAGTGATGGACCAGAGAATAGTATTAGTAGTCCTCACTATTCTGTTAAATAGTGTGACAATAATTGTATTGAGGACACCTTTTGAGTTTGTATGGTCTCTAGTAGACAATAATTGTATTCAAACTCACAGTTATGTTTTGTCGTATTGTACACGACAGTTGTATTAGTAAGTTGTATTTGAATTCTGTACCATGTATCTGGCGACTCAAGATGGGTGATGTATACCTAATTTTGGGGGCGTCACAGTTGGTATCAGAGCTTAGGGATATGATCCCTGGCTAAGATGTGAGAATAGTACTAGGAGGGGAGAGACGGGGAATTCCTTCGCTAGTATGACCTACCTAAGTTTATGTGCTATTTTATTGGTCGGTCAGAATATAGGGATAATATGTTACATGTCAATTAACCTTTTGTTTTGTGGCAGTATCTGAAAATGACATCTGAGAATGTTGAGATTGGCAATGGAGCACAGGCGATCGTTGATTCACCACATATCAATAATCAGGATAATGTGCACCAGGAAGGCGAAAATCCTCATGCAAACAACAACACTGACCAAATGACGAATGATCAAATGTTCAGAGGTTTTATGCAATTCATGCAGCAGCAGGCGAGAGCAACTCCTGTCCAAAACGTAGATGGAAATGCGGGAAACTCTCGGGCGGTCACCGCTAAACAGTTCAAGGAGCTGGGACCACCGGAGTTTAAGGGAGAGCCAAAACCACTTATGGCGGAAACATGGATAAAGCAGATGACCAAGATATTTGATGTCTTGGGATGCTCCGAGGAGCAAAAGGTTCCCTTTGCCTCCTTTATGTTGCGCGGAGAGGCAGATTACTGGTGGGAATCAGTAAAACGTACTTAACCTGCTGTACTGAAGATATCTTGGGAGAAGTTCCAGGAGCTGTTCAATGATAAATACTTTCCCGAAAGTATTCGCCACATGAAGGAGGTGGAGTTTATTAAGTTGGAACAAAATAATATGACCGTGTCGCAATACGAGGCAAAATTTGCGGAGTTATCACGGTTTGCGTCCCACTTGGTGGATAATGAAGAGAGAATGGCGCGAATGTTTTTAAGAGGTTTGAGGCCGGAGATACGTCAACATCTTATTTCTCATAAACTGTGTTTGTATTCAGATGTTGTAAATAGGGCTCAGTTAGTGGAGCGCGATAACGAGTCAACTCAACTAAAAGAGAGCAGCCGGCAAAATTATAATACCAGCGAGAGTGGTCATCGAAGCGGTGACAACAAGCGTGGAGGGAATCAGCAGGCCAGAAGTGGTTACCACTTCAGTGGTAATCAGGGCCAAAACAATAAGAATGGACATTTCAAAAAGAGGAGATTCAACAATGATGGAAAGACGTCAGCACCAGCACCCGTTGTTAAGGAAGGAGAAAGACCACCTATCATATGCTTCAAATGCGGAGGGGAGGGACACATCAGTCCAAATTGCGCGATGCCGTCCAAAGCATGTTATAATTGTGGAAGAGAAGGTCACTTAGCCCGATTTTGTCGTTTACCAAAGACCAATTCAGCTAGGGTGGAGGCACCAAAGGCCGTCCCAGAAAGGTCAAAGCCGGTAGTGCAAGGGAGAGCGTTTGTTGTGACCTCCCAGAAAGCAAGGAACCCGAATGAGGTCATCACGGGTAAGCTTATCATAAACTCTAACGAAGTCTATACTTTATTTGATACCGGTTCTACCCATTCTTTTATTTCTCCTACTTGCGCTCATCGATTAAATTTGACTCCGGAGAAATTGGACTTTGACTTATCTGTGGAAACTCCGTTGGGAGAAACCTTCATTACATCCACTGTTTATAAGTCTTGTTTGGTTCAAATCGGTACCCTCACATTACCTGTAGATCTTATTTCATTGAAAATACTTGCATTTGACGTGATTCTAGGGATTGATTGGTTAACTACTTATCATGCAAAAATTGATTGTTTCCATAAGGTTGTTAGCTTTCATATTCCTAATCAACCTATTATGCGAATTCAAGCGACCAAACCATTAAAATCAATCACGGTCATCTCAAGCCATAAAGCTATTCGTTTATTGAAAAACGGATGTCAAGTTTTCTTAGCTCATGTCACAGATTTAAACAAAAATACGTCAGTTTTGAACGATATTTCTATTGTTAATGAATTTCCTGACGTATTCCCTGAAGAACTTCCTGGCCTACCCCCAGAGCGTGAGATTGAATTTTGTATCGACCTTGAACCCGGTACAAAACCCATTTCTAAAGCCCCATATCGAATGGCTCCTATTGAACTTCAGGAGTTAAAAACCCAACTGCAGGAATTGTTAGACATTGGCTTTATTCGTCCTAGTACTTCTCCTTGGGGTGCTCCTGTTCTATTCGTGAAGAAGAAAGATGGGAGTATGCGACTTTGTATTGATTATCGGGAGTTAAATCATGTCACCATCAAAAATAGGTATCCATTGCCACGTATTGATGACTTGTTTGACCAGTTGCAAGGAGCCAAATTCTTTTCAAAGATCGATCTTCGTTCCGGGTATCACCAATTGAAGATTAGAACCGATGACATTCCAAAGACGGCTTTCAGAACTCGGTACGGGCATTATGAATTCCTAGTCATGTCCTTTGGATTGACTAATGCTCCTGCTGCCTTCATGGATATGATGAACCGAGTATTTAAGGAATATTTGGATCATTTTGTGGTCGTCTTTATTGATGACATCCTTATTTATTCCAAAAGCCGTGAAGATCATGAGCAACACTTGAGGCTGACACTCCAAAAGCTTCGTGAATATAAGCTTTATGCCAAGTTGAAGAAATGCGAGTTCTGGCTTGAGGAAGTAGCATTCCTTGGGCACGTGGTATCAAGTCGTGGAATATCTGTTGACCCAGCAAAGATTGAAGCTATTCAAAGCTGGGAGCAACCTAAATCAGTGACCGAAGTACGTAGCTTTCTCGGTTTAGCTGGTTATTATCGAAGATTCGTGGAAGGATTTTCTCGAATCGCTACTCCATTGACTCAGCTGACTCGGAAAGATACAAAGTTCAGTTGGAGCGAAGAATGTGAGAAGAGTTTTCAAGAACTCAAGAGGAGACTCATTTCAGCACCTGTTCTAACAATACCATCCGGCTCGGAGGGATTTGTCATCTACAGTGATGCTTCGGGTAAAGGGCTGGGATGCGTTCTCATGCAACATGGAAAAGTCATAGCCTATGCCTCGCGACAACTCAAAGAATATGAGAAGAATTATCCTACTCATGATCTAGAGTTGGCAGCTGTTGTCTTTGCACTTAAAATTTGGAGGCATTATTTGTATGGGGAGAAAGTGGAGATCTTTACGGATCATAAAAGCCTCAAATATTTCTTCACTCAAAAGGAACTCAACATGCGACAACGACGTTGGCTTGAACTGTTGAAAGATTATGATCATACCATCCAATACCATCCTGGAAAAGCAAACGTGGTAGCTGACGCATTGAGTAGAAGATCACATGCAAGTACGAGTGCGATATTGTCAACGCAAGGGCCCATTTTGCGTGACTTGCAAAGAATGGAGATAGAGTTGAAGACTCCAGGGACACATGTGACAATGGCGAATATACGAGTAGAACCAACTTTAATCGATAAAGTTAAAGCTGCTCAAGCTACACACCTGGAGCTGATGCGTATGAGGAAGAAAGTGCAAGAAGGTGCTATGCCGGAAGCAAGAATCGATGAAGAAGGAATACTTCGAGTCAACTCCAGACTTTGTGTTCCTAATGACCCTGATTTAAAGTATAAAATCATGATGGAGGCGCACAATACACCGTTTGCAATCCATCCTGGGAGTACCAAAATGTATCATGATATTCGTCATACATTTTGGTGGAGCAATATGAAGAGAGAGATAGCGTTGTTTATCTCAAGGTGTTTAACTTGTCAACGAGTTAAAGCGGAGCATCAAGTACCAAAAGGTCCATTGCAACCACTTGAAATTCCAGAATGGAAGTGGGAGCACATTACCATGGATTTCGTTACCGGTCTTCCTAAGGTTTCTCAAGGCATAGATGCGATTTGGGTTATTGTTGATAGATTGACCAAGTCTGCTCATTTCTTACCGATACGAGAAACTTATACACTTGAACGTCTTGCTCGTATGTACATAAACAAGATTGTAAGACTGCATGGTATACCGGTATCCATAGTTTCTGATCGAGACCCAAGATTTACTTCACGATTTTGGGTTAGTTTGCAAAAAGCTATGGGTACAGACTTACGATTTAGCTCGGCATATCATCCTCAGACGGACGGACAGTCGGAGAGAACTATTCAAACTCTTGAAGATCTATTAAGACTCTGTGTCCTTGATTTCAAGGGAAGTTGGGACAAGTTCTTACCATTGGTGGAGTTTTTCTACAACAACAGTTATCAAGCAAGTATTGGCATGGCTCCATTCGAAGCGTTGTATGGAAGAAAGTGTCGTTCTCCAGTATGCTGGGATGAGGTGGGTGAAGCAACGTTGTTGGGACCGGAGTTGGTACGTATGACTACGGAAAAGATTCAAACGATCCGACAACGTATAAAAACCTCACAAAGTCGACAAAAGAGTTATGTTGATCTTCATCGAAAGGACGTGGAATTCAATATAGGAGATCATGTGTTGTTACGTGTTACTCCATGGAAAGGAGTTACAAGATTTGGAAAGAGAGGAAAACTTAATCCTCGATTCATCGGTCCATTTTTAATCCTCGATCGAATAGGAACTGTGGCCTATAGACTCGCTTTACCGCCAAGTATGTCTCGTGTTCATAACGTTTTTCACATATCCATGTTACGAAAATATGTGAAAGACCCGAACCACATTATTGAGTTAGAACCGGACGAAATAGCGAAAGATCTGACGTATGAAGAGATTCCTGTTCAAATCTTGGATAAGAAGGAACATATTCTACGCTCCAAGGTTATACCTCAAGTCAAAGTTTTGTGGAGAAACCACGATGTTGAGGAAATGACTTGGGAGTTAGAATCTGAAATGAAATCAAGGTATCCTTACCTCTTTGATATACCAGGTACGTACCCTAATTTCGAGGGCGAAATTTCATAAGAAGGGGAGGTTGTAAGACCCCAGTTTTTATAAATAAAGATGAATTTTCTATAATTATTATTTTTGAATATTATGGAATAAATTGGATATAATGTTATAGTTGTGGGTAATATTTATAAATTTTGCAAAGTACGCAAGTTGTTATAAAATATTCGTTTGGTCGGGGAATATTCTTTTTGTCGGGGAATATTCGTACGACGGCACAATCATTGGTGGACCCCACAACGGAAGTATTGTCGTAGTTAAAAAACGACAAAATTATCTTTCTATAAAATAACGGCGGAGGTGTTACCGTTAAAACTGTTGAACTACTCGGTAGTAAAAGTACAGTAATACGCGTTGTTGCATAGTAGCACACGGTATTAATTATTGATGCTTACGTGAGAAGTCACTCAGATATACTCAATTATTGCTACAGTAATTGCTGCATCATATCTCTTATATTATTGATTCAATTATTGTCACAGTATCATCTGTATAATATGTTATATTATTTAAACAATAATTGAGACGACAAGTTATAAATGATTAATAATTGTTGAAAGATTAAATATGTGTTGATTAAAAATAAAATGATTTTTGGTAATTTTTATTCAATTCTTGATGTATATAAAGAGTCTATTATTAGACGTTTGTGGTAAGTTTAATTATTTATGGGGGGCCATATGTCATCATCTAAGAGTCTCTTTCATAAATAGTAATTACCTTCGTAAATAGTAATTACCTTCGTAAATAGTAATTATTTCGTAATAGTAATTATTTCGTAAATAGTAATTACCTTCGTAAATAGTAATTACCTTCGTAAATAGTAATTATTTTCGTAAATAGTAATTATTTTCGTAAATAGTAATTACCTTCGTAAATAGTAATTACCTTTGTCAATAGTAATTACCTTCGTCAATAGTAATTACCTTCGTAAATAGTAAATACTTTCGTAAATAGTAATAAATCTTCTATAAATAGAGGCCTAGGGCTTCATTATTTTTCACGAATTCGTTCAAGCTATAGAGAGAGTAATAGAGAAAGAAGAAGAGTATTCGGTTACTACACTACTGCAGTATTCCTAAGACGGTAAGGGGTGTTATTCTTTCTTCTTGAAGAGAACTTATTCTATTCTTTGTTATTCTGTTGGAATAACCGGTATACGCGGAATACCCTATACTTGGTGAAATCCTTATGTTATTCCATTCTTTGTTATTCTGTTGGAATAACCGGTATACGCGGAATACCCTATACTTGGTGACATCCATTTACTATCCTGTCTTTATATTTCTGTCGGAATATCCTGTCTGTGTGTTTTACACCGGACCTGGTTCCATTCTTTATTATTCTGTTGGAATATCCTGTCTGTGCGTTTTACGCCGGACCTGGTTCCGTTATTTATTATTCTGTTGGAACATCCTGTCGGTGTGAATTTCACCTGACCTGGTTCCGTTATTATTATTCTGCTGGAATAACCTGCCTGTGCGGTCTATCGCATGCATGGTGATTTCTTTTGTTATTTCATTCTTTATTATACTCAGTTGGTTAAAACTTTAACTTCTATACTCCATGAAATTAGTAGAATATCCTTGATATTTGCGCTTCATCCAGTATCCTTTCATGAAAATATTCTTCTAATCATTCTTGAATTTTACACCACAAAACAATATCGTGTTGACAATTTGGACGTTAATAATTTCTGGATAAAATAATTCTTGAACTTGTTTTATTGAATGATTATATCATTGTCATCATCCTCATGTTTATATTTTGTTTAAAGTCATCTGTGGCCTGTAGTGCATAGATGGACTTGGTATGATTATGACCAGGGATTATTCGGTGTAATCATGACCGTAATATTACAAGTGATGTAAAAATTAAAAGTTCTCATTGACCGTAGTGCATTGATGGACAGTTGTTGGCATGATCATGACCACTAATGAATACACAAATATTCTTGGCCGTAGTGCATGAATAATTGTGGTCGTGATACTAAAGAATATCCTTGGCCGTAGTGCGGGGGTGATTCGATGATGTGGAATATTTATTAAGCTGAGTCTCAGCTATAACGATGATGAAAAACCTTTTAAATCATAAAAGATAGTAGATTTTATTTTCTACTTGACTCTTTTAATGGATTGCTGGTTCCGCTGTAGTTAAACTTGATGTTTATTGTATTTTATCAGTTTAACACTGTTGAAGGCTAATGATAATTTATTTTGCATTATCTTAGTCATAATATTTCTTACTGGGCTAGTTGAGCTCACTCTTTCTTTCACTGTTCTCTTCAGGAAATGAGAATATAGCTGGGACGAGTCGGGGAACGGAGTGATGGACCAGAGAATAGTATTAGTAGTCCTCACTATTCTGTTAAATAGTGTGACAATAATTGTATTGAGGACACCTTTTGAGTTTGTATGGTCTCTAGTAGACAATAATTGTATTCAAACTCACAGTTATGTTTTGTCGTATTGTACACGACAGTTGTATTAGTAAGTTGTATTTGAATTCTGTACCATGTATCTGGCGACTCAAGATGGGTGATGTATACCTAATTTTGGGGGCGTCACATCCCAGATCCCCAGTTCAGCTCAGAAGAGTACATGATGTTGTACACGTATCCTTTTTCACTTTTTTTTTAATGTTATGCCACAGTTGATGTCTTATTGTTCTTCCATGTATCCATCGCATGACTGGTGGGAAATGTCATGATTCCCCCCAAGTCTTGTGCAAAAGATAAGAGATTTGTGAAGGAATCACAAGCCTTGGTGATGAGGTGGGGCTTGAAGGCCTCTAAGGCACCATTGTTGCAAATCCTAACTAAGTTCTTTTCTTCAATCAGCTCTGCGCACTTCTGTGCCTGGGCCCTGAACCTGTCAACATAATCTGATAGCTCCTCATTCAACTTTTGCTTGATCCTCATGAACTCTACAATGGTCACGTGTTTTTGCACATAAAAAATTTCTTAAAAATTACAATTTTAGGTCATCCCAAACATGGACTGACCCCTTCTCCAAATTGTAGTACCAACTGAAGGCACTATCCGTCAAAGTCTTGTTGAATTCCCGCATCAACAAGTTGTGGTTGTTCACTTCATCATATCCGAGCCACGGAGACATCGACTCTACGAACCTGGCAATATGTTCCCTGGCATTTTCTTTCTCCCCGTTGTATTTTGGAAACTGCGGGGGATGCTCAATATACCCTATCGGGTAAGGTTGCCTCCGAATGTGTGTCGGGTAAGGTGGAGTAAAGTCTAACTCCGAGGGTCGGGATGTCTGCCTGCGAAGTTGATTGATCACATCGATCATATCATCCTTCGTCACGTACTGACTCATGGCATGAACTCTCTGTGGTACAAAAATTGGCTGATGTATACTGACATCATGTAAATTCTGTATCGGTTGTGCTTGTGGGCCGGTTTGTGAACGAGGTTTGGGATGGTTGGCATCTGCACTTGTGAAAATACGGGTATAATAGTTGGAATAATGTTTGTCTTAGGCTGGCTGACTTCCAATTTGGGTTATGGCGCATCACCACTTTTTTGAGGTTCCAAGTGGATGATTGGGACGGGCTGATTCTCCATCAATGGAGGTGCTGTCTGATTCTCCTTATTGTTGCTATCGTTGTTGTTGTCCTCCACTCCTGTCGGTTCTCCTTTTGAATTGTCTGGGAACATAGCCTTGAAAGCGGGAATCTGCATCAACTGCTGGCAGAAATTTCCCATTTCCTCTTGCTTTCTCTGCATCTCCAGCATCATAGCCATCATCATCCCTTGTTCTTCTCGTGCTTCCTTCAACGCCTTGAGACTTTCCAGTTGCACAACATTTGTCTGCTCTCCTCTTTCTTCCTCGATTTCCCTTCCTACGCCTGTCTGCCTGACATTCTCTGGTTGTTGCTCAGCCATGTATGGTGATGTTGAACTTCCTTCTGATGCGTCTTCAAGGATGGGTTGATTGAGATTTAGATTCACACCTTGGAAAGCTTGACTTGCTTTCCTTGGAACTGGACCCGGTGAGGTAATGTTGTTTGTTGGTGAAGCTCTTCCTGTTGTTCTCCTACTTCGAGTTGTGGGCATACCCTTCACGAATTCTACACCTCCCCAGCAGAGTCGCCAAATAAATCTGGGCAAGGAAATCGCACCTTGCTTGTTTAGGGTTTCGTGTTGGCTGAGGAGGAGAGAAATCTACGAAGAGCACGAAATTGGTTGATTGATTGAAGAGGGGAGAACGACAGGTGGGCGATTACTCCAACGACGCGTGGCAGAACTCCTAGAATCCGGAAATCGGGTTAGGGTTATTGGGATTCCAAGAGCCTACTTGTTGAGTCCTTTGAGTTGAGAACGAGTATCCAAACCCTTTTTTGTGCTTTTAGGTGGAATCTCCAAGCCTTTAAGTCACCAAAAGGGTCTATTTGATCTTTCAAGAGTCCAAGTCTTGAGTCTGAAGAGAAGTCCCCTTCCAAATGGAATGAAAGGGGTATTTATAGGATTTTCTGGAAAGTAGTCATGTGCAAGGCACATGCCTTCAGGGAAATTCCAAAAATACCCTTTAGTCATTAGAGTAATGCCCATATTGCCCTGTTCTTCTAGCCACCAATTCAATCCCTCAATCAATTTCCAAATCGAGCCGCCTCCACAAGTCTTCTGCCTCGGGACACGTGGAGACTTCTCCCAGGTCTAGCACATTTATTTTTGACTTTTTTTTTGTCTTCATTCCCTTAGATTATGCGAACCCTAATTTACACATTTAATGAGGCCATGAAACCCTAATTGCGCATTTAATTCAATTAGGTCATGTGAACCCTAATTTTACACTTGGACCCGCACATACTTTGTAAAATTTATAAATATTACCTATAACTATAACATTATAACAAATCCACACCATAATAAAAAAAAAATATTTTGAGAATATTTAAATCTTTATTCATAAAATTTGGGGTCTCACAAAAATATATACTCACCTGATGTGACATCTCAACTGGGTAGAATATATATCGGTCCAGATCTTAAGCTCACCCCTTATTCAACTCACTCAAGCTAACCCCCCTTTTAGTGACGGATCCGGCGATGGTTCGGTCATACAACCGTCGTCTATACTTTTAGCGACGAACAACATATAGCATCGCTAAATATATAGACGATGGTTGTATGACCGAACCGTCGTTGGGTCCATCGCTAAAAGGGAGGTGAGCTCGGGTGAGTTGAATAAGGGGTGCGCTTAAGATCTGGACGCTATATATATATATATATATATATATATATATATATATATATATATATATATATATATATATATATATATATATATATATATATATATATATATATGGCACGGATCAGGTCCGGACTCCAGGACCTGATCAAAATCCGGACCCAAATTTTTTTTTTTTGTAGAACAACTAAAAAAAAATTATGGATCTAAAATTTTTCCATAATACAGTGTTTTGGGTGTGTTTTTAATACCTACACCAACCAATGTATGTATAGTCTTCCCAGACTGTACAGACATGTTTTGTTATACGTATCCAAATCACACCCAAAAGACTGTATTATGTAAAAATTCAAGTTCCATAATTTTTTTTAGTTGTTTTAAAAAAAACAAAAAAAAAAGGTCCGGATTTTGTTAAAATGCGGGAGTCCGGACCTGATCCAGACTCTATATATATATATATATATATATATATATATATATATATAGAGAGAGAGAGAGAGAGTAAGGATTAAGTGCATACCCCTTATCTTACTCACCCGTGCTCACCCCCTTTAGCGACGGACCCGACAACAGTTTCGGTCATACAACCGTCGTCTATACTTTTAGCGACGGACAACATATAGCGTCGCTAAAAGTATAGACGACGGTTGTATGACTGAACCGTCGTCGGGTCCGTCGCTAAAGGGGGGTGAGCACATGTGAGTAAGATAAGGGGTATGCACTTGATTCGGACCGTATATATATCGGCTGAGTTGGATAAGAGGTGCGCTTAAGATCCGAACCGTATATATATATATATATATATATATATATATATATATATATATATATATATATATATATATATATACGATCCGGATGAAGTGAATACCCCTTATCTTCTTACCCGTGTTCACCCCCCTTTAGCAACGGACTCGACAACGGTTCGGTCATACAACTGTCGTCTATACTTTTAGTGACGCTATATGTTGTCTGTCACTAAAAGTATAGACGACGGTTGTATGACCGAGACCATCGTCAGGTCTGTTGCTAAAGAGAAGTGAGCACGGATGAGTAAGATAAGGGGTATACACTTGATCCTTGCTATAAACCAAAACAGTCTGAAATAAATTTGGCTCTTGAGAAAAACAAAATCTACATAACTAACCTCAATTCTAAAGTTTTTGATTTCTCACAAAATAAAAACTTGAGCTTGCAGTTAAAGGGTCAACATTCAACACTAAAAATAAACCCACATTATCTTAGCAAAAATTAAACAACTTTTCAGTTAAAGGAGTACATAAGAATCACAATAATAGGCAGGCAAAATTTTCAGTACCACAAAACTCACCTCAATTCTCAAAATTTGTAGAGACTACACTGAAAAAGAGCTCACTCTTCGAGGTTAGACTAAAGACCCAAGAAAACAAAACCCACATATATACTAACTTAATATCCTGTATTCACAGTCTAAATATAATACAAGAATCAACATAATTGAGCAGAAGAATTGTTCAATTCCGAAACAATTTTCTGGGAAAACAAAAGAACGGGAGGAAGTGAAATCACATACATACCATGGGTCTCAATCAATAATTAAGAAGCATTAACAGTACGTACGTATATCTGATCTTGGAGGGGACGACTCTAACGTTTGCCGTACGTATGGAAAGGTGTTTGCTTCGTTCTGCTTTGCGTTCTCTATGCTCTGGCTGGTAGATTAGGGGTTGGGTATGAGATTTAGGGTTGGGTAGGAGAGATTTGGGGCTAAAATTAGGGCTGGGTATTTGGGGGAATGATAGAGATCTCTGTGTGTCTGTGTGTGGTAAAAGAGAGAGAGAGAGAGAGCTCTGTGTTTGAAATTTGAATAAGTGAGAGAGAGAGAGAGCGCTGCTGACGTCAACTTGGATGGGACATTTGTCTATTTTCTCTCTCTCTGCTCTGTTTTATATTATAGATATATATATATATATATATATATATATATATATATATATATATATATAGATATATATACACAAACACTAAGTCCTCGGTTTAGAATATAAAATTATTAATAATTTTTTAAAATTAATTAAAAATATTTAAAATTTAAAATTAACAATAAATTCTTTTAATTTTAGTTTATAGAATAATAAATATTATAAACTATCTCAAAAATATTATTTATAATAATATTTATTTTTTCATAATTATCTCAATTTTAAATTTAAAAATGTATCAAATTGACTTTCAAAATTCAATAATAATTTTATAATCCAAAACGGAGGGAGCATTACTTTTAGTAATAGTTTTAACGGACAATTATTTGCTACGATTTTTATTATGTCATTGGTAATGTTGCTATAAATAATGTTTATGTCGTTAATTGTGTGTTGAAAATTGGGTGAAAGATGTTAATACACATTTAGTGACACAAAATATTGTTTATAGCAACAGGTATCAACGACACCATTATTTATGACAAATTTTATTATGTCGTTAAATTTATTATTTGTGTCATTAAATGTGTATTATGGGAAGTTGAATGAAAAGTGAATATAAGTCTAATGTTTTTATACCAGAGAGACTATATAGTTTGTTTAAGTTTGCAGCTCTTTGACTTTTAAATAAACCGCACCAATTTTAACAATGCAAAATATTTATTCAAATAACAATGTGTTTGAGACCAAAATTATTATTAGACGAATAAGATGTACAAGTATATTTGAACTTCTTAACACTACAAGTTCCAAAGGCTGAGTAACCAAACATATACTATAACAAATTCAAAATATTATAAAATGGTGAAAACAAAAAAAAAAGGAAAAAAGAGATATATTGAAGAGATCGACATAAAAAGTATCAAAATAATTGCCCAAAAAAATACCATAACAAAACTAAGCTACCAAGTACCAACTAAGACCAAGAACACAAAAGAAAACATAAATAATACAAACAAAAATGAAATTAAATTAATTATGATGCCACAGAAGCTGCACTCCACGACAAAACTAAAATACCATTAGAAAACATAACAAAACAAAAGGGTAAAAAGAGGTTGAAGAGAACAAAAAAAAGTACAAAAATAATTACCCAAAACGAACAAGAACACAAAACGAATACAGTGTTGATACACAAAGAGATCACTCTTTGCTTGTGTATTAATATTGTATTGATCAATTGATCAAAGTTAACTTCATGATAACCACTCCCGTGAGAGAACATTTTCTTTTCTGGAGTAGGTGGATATATGTAATTTTCCAATTTTATTTAGACATAAATCTAAAAGTGCTAATGTAACCATGCAATACCTTTTTACCAAAATAAAAACAAATAGTTACATAATATATATATATATATATATATATAGAAAAATGTATATACACAACTGTGTATAACACAGTAGGTTATGATGACAGTTTTTTGGGCTATAGCGACGGTTTCACCCATCGTCATAGCTATTCTGGGCTATGGCGACAGTTTATCGTCGCTATAGCCCAAAAAATCTGTCGCCATATATAGCTCTACTGTGTAATACACAGTTGTGCATATACATATAGCTCATATATATATATATATATATATATATATATATATATATATATATATATATAACTAAGGTTTTAAATTTGAGTTAAAACCCCATTCTATATACTCCCTCCGTTCCTAAAAGATTGTCGTTTTAGAAGAAAAAATTTGTTCTAAAAAATTTGTCGTTTATTACTTTCAAGAAGAATAAATTATTTATTTTCCTATATTACCCCCTTACTTTCTCTCATTGTCCCAAGAAATTTTTTCATTTGTAGTAATAGTTTTCAACTTCTCATAAAGAGGTAATGATGAAATTTTAAAAAAAAATTACTTAATAAAAAATATTTTCTTAATTCATGTGCCAAAACCTTAAACGATAATCTTTTAATAACGGAAGTAATATATTAATTAGTCTGGACTTCACAGACAACCAGAAAAATCATTTACCTAGCTAGTGTAAAAGTATGACTATTCAAAAGGTCGCTTTGATTAGTCAGTCTTAAACACACACCTGATGGCATAAATATACATAGTAATATAGGAACCTAGAATCATATTGCTTAGGAAAATGTATTGACATGATGATCATTCTCATGGCTAGTCACTATATATTCCAATCCAATGTACAGTAAATTAAGAACCAGTTATTTCAATCATACTTCTTGGACTTGTGTTTTTTACCCAATACTCGCACACTATTGAATCATAATAGATATTTGCTATGACACTAATCAACTAAACACATTTTTTACCATTAATAAAAGGGAGAAATATATAGACTGTCCATATATATTTAAAAAAATAATGATATATGCTATTAATATTTATAGATAGATAAAAATTTAAAATATAAATCTTCTATTTTTTTAATAGAAAATTACAATTGTATTTATCTGAATAATGTCATAACAATTAGTTATGAATCATTCTCCAGCTCAATTTGTTAATAATTAAAATCTAATGTAAAACCAGTTGATATATAATATTATTGGTCACCAAATATTATAAAGTTTGGAATATGTCACAATTCATTGGAAAGCCGTAGCCATCAACTAGTTATTAGTAGTTTATAAAAACCTGAATAATATTTTTGTCCCTTTAAATTATCACATAATTTTATAGTTATCCTTAAAATTTATTTAGCATCAATTGAATCTTTAAAGTGACATTTTGTGTCAATTTCATTCCTTTTATCCAAATTTATTGAAATTTGTCAAAAATTTGACTCGATCCGACCCATTAGAATTTCTTTATTTTTAAAAAAATTAGTTAAGTTTCATAAAACAGAAATTAAAATAAAAAAACAATGAAAGATTAAAAAATAATTTTTTTTAAAAACTTAAATTTTTAAAATTTATCTTTATTTTCAGAAAAAAATAAAGAAATTTATTTTACAAAATGAGCAAATTTTCATAAAATAGAAACTAAAATACAAAAAAACAGTAAAAGATAAAAAAAATTGATTTTTTTCATAAAACAAAAAAAATTAAAATTACTTATTATTTTTAGAAAAAAAGTAGAAAATTTTTATTTTAAAAAAAATGAGTAAAGTTTCTTTAAATAGATAAAAAATCAATTTTTTTTAAAAAAACTAAAAGGTTTTAAAATTGATTATTATTTTCAAAAAATACAAATTTTATATTTTCTAAAAGTTTGTAAAGTTTCAGAAAATAGAAATTAAAATACAAAAAAGTTAAATATTAAAAAAAATTGATTCAATTTTGTTTAAAGAAAATAAAACTAAGAAGTTTTGAAATTAATTATTATTTTCTGAAAAAAATTGAGTATGAAAATAATAATTATTTTTAAAAGTTTTAATTTTTTTTATAAAAAAAATTGAATTAGTTTTTTTTCTTTTATTATTTTTTGTATTTTAATTTCTATTTTATGAAACTTTACTCATTTTAAAAAAAAATTCAAATGAGTGGGTTAAAATTTGGACGGATTACATTGAAATTGGGGGAAAAAATTGGAATTAACACAAATATCACTTTAAAGACCCAAATGACGCATAAAAAAAACTTTAGGGGAGACTATGAAACTGGATAGCAACTTGAAGAAGAAAATAAGTATCATTCAACCTTTATAAAATGATAAATGATATTTTTAAAGTAAATTTAATAGTTCGATAAAGTTCTCTCACATGAGGTGAACCCTAGTTATTATTTATATGATGAAAAACTTATAAAACTATCAAATTTAATTATAAAATATCAATTCTCTTATTATTTTTTTATGGTTTTACTCTACTTTAATAATTAGTAAGACTTTGGATTCTTGGATTATAAGACTAGGTAAGGTTGGATATAGGGCTTTATTTATTTGATATAATATGGAAACTTTTCTATACATATATCACCTAGCTAGGTAGCTAGTTTTTCAGCGAAGGGGTTAAGAAATTGATCAAACAGGCCTTTCCTTTTGACTTAAGAATGTATTTTTCTTAGTAAAATAATCAAACATATTTTATTTATTTACAATCTAAACCACAAATTCTCTCAATATAAGCACTTGCTCTACCACCTCACCGCACAATTAAAGTCCATTTAGAGACAAAGAACAGAGAAAGACTCGATATATAAAGAAGCCAAGGAGGTAGAAACAATACAAGAGGCGAGTGTGAGATCATAGAGAAAAAGAAATGGGAAGGACTCCTTGTTGTGTCAAGGCCAATGTGAAGAAAGGGCCATGGTCACCAGAAGAAGATGCAAAACTCAAGGATTTCATTGAGAAATATGGTACCGGTGGAAATTGGATTGCTCTTCCTCAAAAAGCCGGTATGACCATCAATTGTTATTTTATTTATCTACCCACATTTTGTTTTTGCTTAATGGGTTTTTTTTTCCTCCATTCTTTCTTGGATCAGGTCTAAAGAGATGTGGTAAGAGCTGCAGACTGAGATGGCTGAACTATCTTCGTCCCAACATCAAACATGGCGACTTTTCTGAAGAAGAAGACGGGATTATTTGCAGGTTGTTTAGTCAAATTCGAACCAAGTACGTACTCTAAATAAGTATGAACTAATTCCTATTTTTGTCAAAAAAGAATTCCCTTTTAAAACTTTATATATGCATGTTTACCAAAATTGATAGTGATGATCTGGGTAGTACTCATCATTATTACCTTTTTTGATCAACTTAAATGTAAAAGTAATAGAAGTTTCGAGAGAAAGATAGGTAGAGATGGTTTATTTGTTTGGGTTATAAATTCAATGAATCATCTTTGTATCTTGTTTTATTGTAAAGATTCTTCTATACATGGACAATTCCTGAGCATGCATGCCAAATAATTTAGATCTAAACAGACCGACAAACAACTCCCACTTACTTACATACAACTGTTTTTATCTTTCAAACTAGTCCATATTCTTTCTAAAAATTATTCCAAAAACAAAAAAGAAAGAAAAATTATATTTCTTGCTTGTGTCGCAGGTGGTCAGTTATAGCAGCTCATCTCCCCGGAAGAACTGATAATGATATCAAGAACTACTGGAACACCAAACTCAAGAAGAAGTACTTGGCAGCCCTGAATAATAACATCAACAACAATAATCCGTCTTCACAAATTTTCCCTCAAACCCCGACTCCTCTCGTTGATCCATCAATACAATTATATCAAGATTTTTACGATACTTCGTCCATAAACATGAATTCGTCATCTCTAACATGCATTCATCAAACACTACAAAATATTTGGAATAATAATATTCCTCAAACTTTAGTCCAAGCGACAGAAAACCAGTGGAACCGCAGCATTATGCAGCACCAGCAGTACTACTGCAACCACAACCCAAACAGCCACGGCGAACAAGCGAGTTCGGAATCATCGGACGGAAATTTTAGCCAGATTACGCAGGACCATAACATGAAAGTGGCAGGTAATATTCTGAATTATGCCTCGTCCTCAAATGTTGCTAATACTTCTAGTGGAGGATTTGAGGAGAATTACCACAACTCCTTGATGATGCAGCAGCAGAATGGTAATACTACTGGTAATATTAATGGAGGTAATTGTTATGGGAATATGGGTTCTGTTAATAATCCTCCATTAATGCTGCAGTCTAATTATTATGATGATCAAGATGTTAGCTATTACCTACTACTACTGAATGGGAGGAGGGACTAGCTAGCTATATAGCTTTTGAACTTATGATGAAAACTGACTGATAGTTACATCGGAAAGATTTGAATGGACATAGGTATGGTGGGTAGTCTGGACTTGGCAGCTAGCAGCTAGCTACTAGCTACCTGAGTACTTACTTAATTACTCAGATGTATTTTAAAATTTTAAAAAAAAGAAGAGAGACTTTCAGTAGTTCTTTTTATGGGGTTTAATTTGGTGTAAATTTGTTGGCAGGGATGAATGAAAAAACTTGTTTCTTTTTTTTGACAGGACATGGACCTACATGGTAAAGAGCTTTTCTTTTTGTGCACTTTGTTTGTTTGTTTCTTTTTGGGTAGTGTTGATGATGATGATGTCTATGTTTTTTGTACGGGTTCTATCTATCCATTCAAGAACTCTAAAACAAATGACATGATGAAAACTAAACTAAACAAAGGAGTGTTTAATTTATATATATATATATATATATATATATATATATATATTTCAACTTTCCACTGTTTTCTTTGTTTTGTTACTCCTTTTTTTTCCTCATATGTCTTTTTAGTGGTATTGGTTAGGTTTTTTTACCTGTTATGTGGTGAAAAACAGTGGAATATATGTTTTAAATAGTTTTTTTTTTGGTAAAGTAATGTGATTTTTAGTTGGTACTAAAACTATAAATGATATAATATCAAAGAAAATATTATTAAAATATATACAATAAATATATACATATGTGCTACCTATTACCACTAAATAGGAAATTAAAGATATATGGAATAAGGAAAACTAGCTTTATCTTTCAGTATTCACCCTTGAGCATAGTAAACTTCTAATGAATTTAAATGAAATTAAGCTGATCTATTTTGACAACTTTCACTTGAATAAATAGCGGTTATATATTGATTCTAAGGTAATTAGAAGTAAGAAAATTGGAAAGGACCCATATATATATATATATATATATATTATAAAACAAGATTTGTCCTAATTTATTGGTGACAGTTTTAGGAAGAAAAGAAGGGATAGTATGACATAGTTCAACTCATTGCTTTGATATTATTGGTGCAGTTGCTTATATAAATAAGTGTATTGTTAGTTGGAATTAATATAAATATATATTTTTGTGTTCAGAATCTTTCACTATTTGAAATAGTCAGGTCTATCAAATAGTTTTGTGTATTAAAAAAATTGAAGATGATGACAGCAATTTTGGATTGGATGCGGTGGTACAAGCTTTGAAAAGGACGTGATTAATCATAATCTCAGTTTTCTTCTGATATAAAAATAGTTAAATAAACCCAGTATTATAATGAATTAATTTATAGGTGAAGGCTCAATTTTTTTATTTGCATGTGTAGTATTTATATTTAAATCCTTTGGTGAAAAGTTCTTAGAAGATTTTAATTCAAACGCCTATCACGGCCAGCTAATGGTCCTTTAAAGATTGAGACTTGTATAATTGACCACTGTTCTTCCCACTCAAAATATGTACCAAAAATAAAAATAAAATATTGTTTTAAAAAAATGTAAGTTTAAATTTGGGTCCCAAATAGAGTTGACCATTGTTATGCAATATTGGCTTAATTAGGTAGGCAAATTTGTCTTAACATTGATGATAATAGCTCATTCCAATTGAAAAAGTACAAAAATGGTTTACTTTTTCTTTTGTTAAAGATGCATATATGCATGATCATCTCTCTCTAACATAATGACAATTTCTTCTTAATGCATGAAATGCGTGAGTGTGGAAGTTTATATGAATAAATTAGTTCTTCTTCTCTTTTTTTTTTAATTTTATGTAAGATGATATTCCTTTTCGTTTTAAAATTAAAAATATATTTTTTTAGTAGACAATTTCAAAATTAAAAAGTTGTTTTTATTTTAGAACTATAAAATGACTAATATTCTTAATTTATGATTTTTTTAATTATCACTTTTTTAAAAATATTAAAAATATAAAATTACCTTTAAAAGTCTTCTTTTTATAAATTTATAATCTACTTTTTAACGGATTATTGAAGTAGTATTACCCAAGCATGCTGTCAGCCTAGTGTACTTAGTTAAACTCTGAGTGGGTTGTCCTCGAGGCATTGTACGGTGTAGTTGAGGATTATTTTACGCATGATGCATGCTTTTTTTATATATGTTTGGAATTGAAAATCAGAAGAAAAAATAAATAATAATCAATATATGTCAATATCAATATAAATATAAATATAAAAAATATATCTTAATTAATTAAGTACTTCAAACAATAAATGCTTTTAATAAAAATCATGTAATGTAAGAATAAAGATAAATATATAGTGTAATGGTTGAGTAATTAACTTTCAATTAATTTTTAGAATTTCTTTTCCTCTTTTTTTCCCCACTAATCTTACAAATCTCAAAATACCCTTAAGCGCTTACTATCCAAAAATTGAACGAGTAGTTCGTTCAAGTTTTGTTTTTCTTTGATGTCCAAAAGGCAATTAATTTTCAATTTTGACGTTAGATCGTAGGTCTGAAAATAAGGTCGTAAACATATTTAGGCTGAACTTGAGCTTTAGTTTTATTGGCCTATATATAATTTTCTTGCCACACAGAAACTTTAACGCTTTGGTTGGGAATTTAGGCAACAAAAGAACCAATGAATCGATCTGTTGAACACGAGGAAGGGAAATTAGGAGAGAAACTCCAGCTGAAACTTTTGCTAAAGTCTAACTTTTTGCTGAGATATATATATATATATATATATATATATATATATATATATATATATATATATATATATATAGTCCCGATCACATCCGGTCTCC
The DNA here is from genome assembly GCA_020205505.1 of Panax japonicus. Lineage (NCBI taxonomy): Eukaryota > Viridiplantae > Streptophyta > Magnoliopsida > Apiales > Araliaceae > Panax > Panax japonicus. Next base: position 78,519,515 of record CM035110.1, read on the forward strand.
CGGATTTGGCTTAAATTCCGAACTTTCCTTCTCATCCATTGGATGATATCCAACGGTCCAGGATCTGATTTGAATGGGTTGGGAAAAAACTGATGGATTCCAAATCGGGTTAATGGGTTAAGAAAAAAAAATACTCCATCTCATTCAAATCGCACTCTCTCTCTCTAACAACAGACACAGTTGCTCTCGCCTCTCTGTCTCCCAAGATCGACGCCGATTTTGGGAAAATCTGTTGGAGCTCCGGTCGAAAACTCCGGCGACGCAAACGGCAAGACCCCGACCGACACATTCACAAGGTATTTTCTAATTTTCTGTTGCAACCAAATGAACGAATCCCAGGGTTCATTTCATGGGTTTTGATTTCGTCAAACCCATTAAGCTTCTTGAGAGGAAATTAGTCACTCTGTTGGTTTTGTTGGTTTTGATTTTCTAATGTGATGATTTATGGTGTGGATACCCTGTTTAGTATATTATATGGCTCTTTGATTTGATAATTGTGGAGAAATTTTGCTTTGATAATTTTGGAGGTCTTTGCATATATGTACTTATATTTTCCGATGGTTTATGTTACAACATTAATTTTTTTAGTGTAAAGTATTTTAATTTTATTTATTGTTGGGTTTGCAGAATGCAGCAGTGTCTACTTTTCCTGCTCAACATGCTCAAGACAGGTATTCTAGGACTGAGGAATAAAGAGGAAAACATGTACTACTCTCAAATCTCTTCAGGTTGCGGAAAGGGACAAAAGATCCTAATCTTTAGTTGTGGTGTTGTTTCTTTTTTATGATGTGAATAATGATGTTATAAGGCTCTTTTTGTTGTTGTAATTGACAGGTGGTTGTATTACCTTTAGAGGTTAAACTGAACATGAGAATTGAATGCAGTTGGATTTTAATGGCATTAGCTTGATTTCTATTTTTTAAACTTGTCAATGTAGTTTGTTGTTGAATGAGTTTGTAGTAGTCAATTATTGGTGATGTTTAATAGATGATGGTCGAAGTTGAAAACAGGTCTTTTGTGAGATTTCAAATTGTTGGTGTCTGATGTACTCTGTTTCATATATCTAGCTTGAGTTTAAGCATTTTCATGGTAATTTTTCTTTTGTTTGGTTAGTTGCAATTTTATGGTGGATTTTGGGTAGACTTTTGCCCATCAATGTTTCTTTTTGGTAGACTTTTGCGACCAATTTTTTCTTATTCAGTACAAAATTATGGCAGGACACTTCTATATGTTTCTGTTGAAAAAATGGCATTTGTAGTTTCAAAAGTCGAAGGCAGATCAACAATCCATGAGCTTAAACAGAATGGTATAGCTTAAACAAATATTTTGAATACCAATGAACATAGCAAAGCAAATTCAATCAAATAAAACAAATAGATCCAAATAAAATCATCCTTTAACCCCAATAGATCCAAGAAAACCATCCCAAGATATAGCCGAGCAAATTTGGAAATCAATTTGGACCCAGCTCTGTTTTTTGAATTTTACTTGGGTAACTGTTGAAATCAATTTGGAAATTCTGCTTGAACTTGTGCAACATGAATTTGGAAATAAATGGAAATGCTCTATTTGTAAACTACACCTCTGGCGAAAAAAAAAAATTTGCTCAACCACACCATATCATACCAACAATATCACATTAGAACAATTAAAAACCTGTTAAAATCTCATATATCATAACAATTAAAACCATTCACCAATAATATCATACTATAATTAGAGATTAATCTAAGTCTCAAAAGCATCCACCATTTGCCTAAACTACATATTCATCTACTTGATAAAAGACACCAAAAACTGAACCACGTTGACATGCAGAAGACATTCATAAATGCCATTCAACATGGTGACATAAAATAACATTCACAACACCTTCAGTGCGCTGCACTCGACTCAACACTTCAATCTGTGTACATTACATAATAGAAATCAAGCTTCTGAGCACCTATTAAGTTTTCTTAGTCAAACAAACCACCTGTGCCTAATCCCCTCGCATCAACTCCTTCCGACGCAACTCTTCTAAAGGATCTGGACTCTTCATTATTCTTCTCATTTGTCTGAAAATAAAATCAAGGCCAAATTAATTATAAGCTTCAAATAAAATGCTTAATCAGTTCCTGAATCTTTATTCATCAGTCCTAGAATACCTGTCTTGAGCATGCTGAGCAGGAAAAGTAGACATTGCTGCATTCTGCAAACCCAACAATAAATAAAATTAAAATACTTTACACTAAAAAAATTAATGTTGTAACATAAAACATCCGAAAATATAAGTACATATATGCAAAGACCTCCAAAATTATCAAAGCAAAAGACCTGTCTTCAACTTCAAAGCAAAAGACCTCCAAAATACCTATCTCACAAAAGACCTGTTTTCAACTTCGACCATCATCTATTAAACATCACCAATAAATGACTACTACAAACTCATTCAACATCAAACTACATTGACAAGTTAAAAAAATAGAAATCAAGCTAATGCCATTAAAATCCAATTGCATTCAATTCTCATGTTCAGTTTAACCTCTAAAGGTAATACAACCACCTGTCAATTACAACAACAAAAAGAGCCTTATAACAGCATTATTCACAGCATAAAAAAGAAACAACACCACAACTAAAGATTAGGATCTTTTGTCCCTTTCAGCAACCTGAAGAGATTTAAGAGTAGTACATGTATTCCTCTTTATTCATCAGTCCTAGAATACCTGTCTTGAGCATGTTGAGCAGGAAAAGTAGACACTGCTGCATTCTGCAAACCCAACAATAAATAAAATTAAAATACTTTACACCAAAAAAATTAATGTTGTAACATAAAACATCCGAAAATATAAGTACATATATGCAAAGACCTCCAAAATTAGAAAAAGCAAAATTTCTCCACAATTATCAAATCAAAGAGCCATATAATATACTAAACAGGGTATCCACACCATAAATCATCACATTAGAAAATCAAAACCAACAAAACCAACAGAGTGACTAATTTCCTCTCAAAAAGCTTAATGGATTTGACGAAATCAAAACCCATGAAATGAACCCTGGGATTCGTTCATTTGGTTGCAACAGAAAATTAGAAAATACCTTGTGAATGTGTCGGTCGGGGTCTTGCCGTTTGCGTCGCCGGAGTTTTCGACCGGAGCTCCAACAGATTTTCCCAAAATCGGCGTCGATCTTGGGAGACAGAGAGAGGAGAGACAGAGAGGCGAGAGCAACTGTGTCTGTTGTTAGAGAGAGAGAGAGTGCGATTTGAATGAGATGGAGTGTTTTTTTTTCTTAACCCATTAACCCGATTTGGAATCCATCAGTTTTTTCCCAACCCATTCAAATCAGATCCTGGACCGTTGGATATCATCCAATGGATGAGAAGGAAAGTTCGGAATTTAAGCCAAATCCGGGAGACCGGATGTGATCGGGACTGATATATATATAAACTCGAGCTTGAATATATTTTTACCACCAGACTATATATCACCTATAGTATAATAGTATTTTGTTCATGTAAAAAGAAAATAAAAGAAGAAAAAAAGTTAAATATGTTACTTCTTTTTGGTTGGGGAAACTAATTTTAAAAAGTGAAGGAAGAAGAAAGATGTATTTTCCTTGTGCTCAAGTTTTGCTTTTCTTTTGCAATTTTATTTATGAGCAAAAAAAGAATTTTTTTTTATAATAATTCATGTTTCAAAAAATACCCTTTTAATTTTATTATTGTTATTTTAAGAAAATAGTCAAGGTTTCATTAACAATTATTTTGTCCTTTCATTTTTCCCAATTTGGGAGTACACAAAGGTAGAATTTATGAGCATTCATTCCCTCCTTTCTCTCCTTTTCCGTTATTATAACCATCAACCAAATTAAAAAGAAAGTCCATCCCTTCCCTTTCTCCTTAATATATTTCTCCTCACCGCAGAGCCGGCCCTGGGGGTGTGCCAACAGGGCAACCGCCCTGGGCCCAAAATTGAAAGGGGCCTAATTTTTTTTATAAATTTATGTATTTATGTGTATAAAAAAAATAATAAAAGATTAGCCATATTATGTATTGAAAATGATATATTAGAAAACATTAAATATGATAGTATAATTTATGATTTTGCATCTAAAAGTGTAACAAGAAAACATTTTAAATGATGTTTTGTTGTTTAGATTTCATTGGGCAAAACTAAAAAAATACCCACTGTAATTGGTAGGTTTTATTAATTTAAACCATTGAACTTTTAATTTTTTAAATTACACCACTAAACTAATTATTATTTTGAAATTGAGTCATTTCGTTAAAAAAAATAAACGGACGTTAATTTTTTATCTACAAAACTAATACATTATTCACTGTCAGTGGCGAAGCCACGTCACTTTTGTGGGGTCAATTGACCCCACTTGAAAAAAAATTTATTTTATAATGTAAGGTAAATTTTAAAATTTTAAAATAATATATATAAATTGACCCCACTAAAATTTTATAAATTTTCTATTATAAGGGGTCATTGAAAATTTATAATTTTGTCAATCAAATTTTAATCATATATGACTAATATCCTTTCAATATATATATCTCTATAATATTTTAAACTAAATAATAATCTAATTTATATTATTTTTAAAAATAAATAATGTGACGCCCCCAAAATTAGGTATACATCACCCATCTTGAGTCGTCAGATACATGGTACAGAATTCAAATACAACTTACTAATACCACTGTCGTGTATAATACGACAAAATACAACTGTGAGTTTGAATACAATAATTGTCTACTAGAGATCATACAAACTCAAAAGGAGTCCTCAATACAATTATTGTCACACTATTTCACAGAATAGTGAGGACTACTAATGCTATCCTCTGGACCATTACTCCGTTCCCCGACTCGTCCCTGCTATGTTCTCATTTCCTGAAGAGAACAGTGAAAGAAAGGGTGAGCTCAACTAGCCCAGTAAGAAATATTATGACTAAGATAATGCAGAATAAATTATCGTTAGCCTTCAACAGTATTAAACTGATAGAATATAACAACATCAAGTTTAACAGTAGCGGATCAAGCAATCCATTAAAAGAGTCAAGTAGAGAATAGAATCTACTATCTTTTATGATTTAAAAAGTTTTTAATCACTTTTATCGCTGAGACTCAGCTTAATAAATAATCCACATCATCCCTGCACTACGGCCAAGGATACTCATTAGGGTCACGACCACAAATTCCATGCACTACGGGCCAAGGATATTTGTGTATTCATCAATGGTCATGATCATGCCAACAACTGTCCATCAATGCACTACGGCAAATGAGACTTTTACCACATCATTTGTAACATTACGGTCATGATTACACCGAATAATCCCTGGTCATAATCATACCAAGTCCATCCATGCTCTACAGGCCACAGATGACTTTCAAAAATATAAATAAGAGGATGATGACAATGATGTAAGAATTCAATAAAACAAGTTCAAGAATTATTTTATCCAGGAATTATTAACGTCCAAATTGTCAACACGATACTATTTTGTGGTGTAAAATTCAAGAATGATCAGAAGAATATTTCCATGAAAGGATACTGGATGAAGCGCAAATGTCAAGGATATTCCACTAATTTCATGGAGTATAGAAGTCAAAACTTTAACCAACTGAGTATAATAAAGAATGGAATAACAAAAGAAATCACCATGCATGCGATAGACCGCACAGACAGGTTATTCCAACAGAATAATAATAATGGAACCAGGTCAGGTGAAATTCACACCGACAGGATGTTCCAACAGAATAATAAAGACGGAACCAGGTCCGGTGTAAAACACACAGACAGGATGTTCCAACGGAATAATAATAAAGACGGAACCAGGTCCGGTGTAAAACACACAGACAGGATGTTCCAACGGAATAATAATAAAGACGGAACCAGGTCCGGTGTAAAACACACAGACAGGATGTTCCAACAGAATGATAGAAGAATGTCACCAAGTATAGGGTAGACCGCGTATACAGGTTATTCCAACAGAATAATAATGAATGGAATAACATAAGGATTTCACCAAGTATAGGGTATACCGCGTATACAGGTTATTCCAACAGAATAATAATGAATGGAATAACATAAGGATTTCACCAAGTATAGGGTATACCGCGTATACAGGTCATGTATAGGGTATGCCACTTTTACAGGTTATTCCAACAGAACAACAAAGAATGGAATAACATAAGTTCTCTTCAAGAAGAAAGAATAACACCCCTTACCGTAACAGAAACTGGATATGGGAAAAGAAAAGTTAAGTAGCAGAAAGCTTTTCTTCTATCTCTCTATAGTTTCTCTCCCTAGAGTTCAGTGAATTCGTAAGAAAATAATGAAGGAATGAGTTTCTATTTATAGGAAAATGGAATGCATAGTAACTAATCCATGAACGGTCCAGATTGATTTACTTTAATCCGACGGTCCATATTTAAAGAAAAATCTTTTAAATAAAATATAATATATTCTATTTATAAAATAACTTTAATAAAGTATTCTGTTTTATATAAAAAGATGTTTCCGTTTTATTACGTTAATAATACGAATAAAACAAAACGTCATTATCGCTATAATAATTCATATTATTAATCGACAATAATTGAATCAAACTGAGCGGCTTCTCACATAAATATCAATAATCAATACCGTGTGCTACTATGCAACAACGCGTATTACTGTACTTTTACTACCCAGTAGTTCAACAGTATCAACGGTAAAACTTCCGCCGTTATTTTTAATAAAATATTTTTGTCGTTTTCTCAATTCGACAATAATTCTGTTGTGGGGTCCACCAATAATTTTGCCGTCGTACGAATATTCCCCGACAAAAAGAATATTCCCCGACCAACCGAATATTTTATAACAACTTGCGTACTTTGCAAAATTTATAAATATTACCCACAACTATAACATTATATCAAATTTCTTCCATAATATTCAAAAATAATAATTATAAAAATTCATCTTTATTTATAAAAACTGGGGTCTTACAACCTCCCCTTCTTATGAAATTTCGCCCTCGAAATTAGGGTACGTACCTGGTTTGTCGAAGAGGTAAGGATACCTTAATTTCATTTCAGATTCTAACTCCCAAGTCATTTCCTCAACATCGTGGTTTCTCCACAAAACTTTGACTTGAGGTATAACCTTGGTGCGTAAAATATGTTCCTTCTTATCCAATATTTGAACAGGAACCTCTTCATACGTTAAATCTTCCGCTATTTCGTCCGGTTCTAATTCAATAATGTGGTTCGGGTCTTTCACATATTTACGTAGCATGGATATGTGAAAAACGTTATGAACACGAGACATACTTGGCGGTAAAGCGAGTCTATAGGCCACAGTTCCTACTCGATCGAGGATTAAAAATGGGCCGATGAATCGAGGATTGAGCTTTCCTCTCTTTCCAAATCTCGTAACTCCTTTCCATGGAGCAACACGTAACAACACATGATCTCCTATATCGAATTCCACGTCCTTTCGATGAAGATCAGCATAACTCTTTTGTCGATCTTGTGAGGTTTTTATACGTTTCCGGATCGTTTGAATCTTTTCCGTAGTCATACGTACCAAATCCGGTCCCAACAACATTGCTTCACCCACCTCATCCCAACATACTGGAGAACGACACTTTCTTCCATACAACGCCTCGAACGGAGCCATGCCAATACTTGCTTGATAACTATTGTTGTAGGAAAACTCCACCAATGGTAATAACTTGTCCCAACTTCCCTTGAAATCAAGGACACAGAGTCTTAATAGATCTTCAAGAGTTTGAATAGTCCTCTCTGACTGTCCGTCCGTTTGAGGATGATATGCCGAGCTAAATCGTAAATCTGTGCCCATAGCTTTTTGCAAACTAACCCAAAATCGCGAAGTAAATCTTGGGTCTCGATCAGAAACTATGGATACTGGCATACCATGCAATCTTACAACCTCGTTTATGTACATACGAGCAAGATGTTCAAGTGTATAAGTTTCTCGTATCGGTAAGAAATGAGCAGACTTGGTCAATCTATCAACAATGACCCAAATCGCATCTATGCCTTGAGAAACTTTGGGAAGACCAGTAACGAAATCTATGGTAATGTGCTCCCACTTCCATTCTGGAATTTCAAGTGGTTGCAATGGTCCTTTTGGTATTTGATGCTCCGCCTTGACTCGTTGACACGTTAGACACCTTGAGATAAAAAGCGCTATCTCTCTCTTCATATTGCCCCACCAAAATGTATGTCGAAGATCATGATACATTTTGGTACTCCCAGGATGGATTGCAAACGGTGTGTTGTGCGCCTCCATCATGATTTTATACTTTAAATCAGGGTCGTTAGGAACACAAAGTCTGGAGTTGACTCGAAGTATTCCTTCTTCATCGATTCTTGCTTCCGGTATCGCACCTTCTTGTACTTTCTTCCTCATACGCATCAGCTCCGGATCTGTAACTTGAGCAGCTTTAATTTTATCAATTAAAGTCGGTTCTACTCGTATATTCGCCATCATAATGTGGGTCCTTGGAGTCTTTATCTCTATCTCCATCCTTTGCAAGTCATCCAAAATGGGCCTTTGCGTTGACAATATTGCACTCGCACCCGCATATGACCTTCTACTCAATGCGTCATCTACCACGTTCGCTTTTCCAGGATGGTATTGGATGGTATGATCATAATCTTTCAACAGTTCAAGCCAACGTCGTTGTCGCATGTTGAGTTCCTTTTGAGAGAAGAAATATTTGAGGCTTTTATGATCCGTAAAGATCTCCACTTTCTCCCCATACAAGTAATGCCTCCAAATTTTAAGTGCGAAGACAACAGCTGCTAACTCTAGGTCATGAGTAGGATAATTTCTCTCATATTCTTTGAGTTGTCGTGAGGCATAGGCTATGACTTTCCCATGTTGCATGAGAACACATCCTAACCCTTTGCCCGAAGCATCACTGTAGATGACAAATCCCTCCGAACCAGATGGTATTGTCAGAACAGGTGCTGAAATGAGTCTCCTCTTGAGTTCTTGAAAACTCTTCTCACATTCCTCGCTCCAACCGAACTTTGTATCTTTCCGAGTCAGCTGAGTTAGTGGAGTAGCGATTCGAGAAAACCCTTCTACGAATCTCCGATAATAACCAGCTAAGCCGAGAAAGCTACGTACTTCGGTCACTGATTTAGGTTGCTCCCAGCTTTGAATAGCTTCAATCTTTGCTGGGTCAACAGATATTCCATGATTTGATACCACGTGCCCAAGGAATGCTACTTCCTCAAGCCAGAACTCGCATTTCTTCAACTTGGCATAAAGCTTGTATTCACGAAGCTTTTGGAGTATTAGCCTCAAGTGTTCCTCATGATCTTCACGGCTTTTGGAATAAATAAGGATGTCATCAATAAAGACGACCACAAAGTGATCCAAATATTCCTTGAATACTCGGTTCATCATATCCATGAAGGCAGCAGGAGCATTAGTCAATCCAAAGGACATGACTAGGAATTCATAATGCCCGTACCGAGTTCTGAAAGCCGTCTTTGGAATGTCATCAGTTCTAATCTTCAATTGGTGATATCCGGAACGAAGATCAATCTTTGAAAAGAATTTGGCTCCTTGCAACTGGTCAAACAGGTCATCAATACGTGGCAATGGATACCTATTTTTGATGGTGACATGATTTAACTCCCGATAATCAATACAAAGTCGCATACTCCCATCTTTCTTCTTCACGAATAGAACAGGAGCACCCCAAGGAGAAGTACTAGGACGAATAAAGCCAATGTCTAACAATTCCTGCAGTTGAGTCTTTAACTCCTGAAGTTCAATAGGAGCCATTCGATATGGGGCTTTGGAAATGGGTTTTGTACCGGGTTCAAGGTCGATACAAAATTCAATTTCACGCTCTGGGGGTAGGCCAGGAAGTTCTTCAGGGAATACGTCAGGGAATTCATTAACAATAGAAATATTATTCAAAACTGACGTATTTTTGTTTAGATCTGTGACATGAGCTAAGAAAGCTTGACATCCGTTTTTTAATAAACGAATAGCTTTATGGCTTGAGATGACAGTGATTGATTTTAATGGTTTGGTTGCTTGAATTCGCATAATAGGTCGATTAGGAATATGAAAGCTAACAACCTTACGAAAACAATCAATTTTTGCATGATGAGTAGTTAACCAATCAATCCCTAGAATTACATCAAATGCAAGTATTTTTAATGCAATAAGATCGACAGGTAATGCGTGGGTACCAACTTGGACCAAACAAGACTTATAAACCGTGGATGTAATGAAGGTTTCTCCCAATGGAGTTTCCACAGATAAGTCAAAGTCTAATTTCTCCGGAGTCAAATTTAATCTTTGAGCGCAAGTAGGAGAAATAAAAGAATGGGTAGAACCGGTATCAAATAAAGTGTAGACTTCGCTAGAGTTTATGATAAGCTTACCCGTGATGACCTCATGCGGGTTCCTTGCTTTCTGGGAGGTCACAACAAACGCTCTCCCTTGCACTACCGGCTTTGACTTTTCTGGGACAGCCTTTGGTGCCTCCATCCTAGTTGAATTTGTCTTCGGCGAACGACAAAATCGGGCTATGTGGCCTTCTCTTCCACAATTATAACATGCTTTGGACGGCATCGCGCAATTTGGACTGATGTGTCCCTCCCCTCCGCATTTGAAGCATATGATAGGTTGTCTTTCTCCTTCCTTAACAACGGTTGCGGATGCTGACGTCTTTCCATCATTGTTGAATCTCCTCTTCTTGAAATGTCCATTCTTATTGTTTTGGCCCTGATTACCACCGAAGTGGTTACCATTTCTGGCCTGATGATTTCCTCCACGCTTGTTGTCACCGCTTCGATGACTGCTCTCACTGGTATTATCATTTTGCCGGCTGCTCTCTTTTGATTGCGTTGACTCGTTATCGCGCTCTACCAACTGAGCCCTATTTACAACATCTGAATACAAACACAATTTATGAGAAATAAGATGTTGACGTATCTCCGGCTTCAAACCTCTTAAAAACAATCGTGCCATTCTCTCTTCATTATCCACCAAGTGGGACGCAAACCGGGATAACTCCGCAAATTTTGCCTCGTATTGCGACACAGTCATATTGTTTTGCTCCAATTTGATAAACTCCACCTCCTTCATGTGACGAATACTTTCGGGAAAGTATTTGTCGTTGAACAGCTCTTGGAACTTCTCCCAAGACATCTTCAGTACGGCAGGTTGAGTACGTTTTATCGATTCCCACCGGATGTGATCGGGACTGATATATATATAAACTCGAGCTTGAATATATTTTTACCACCAGACTATATATCACCTATAGTATAATAGTATTTTGTTCATGTAAAAAGAAAATAAAAGAAGAAAAAAAGTTAAATATGTTACTTCTTTTTGGTTGGGGAAACTAATTTTAAAAAGTGAAGGAAGAAGAAAGATGTATTTTCCTTGTGCTCAAGTTTTGCTTTTCTTTTGCAATTTTATTTAAGAGCAAAAAAAGAATTTTTTTTATAATAATTCATGTTTCAAAAAATACCCTTTTAATTTTATTATTGTTATTTTAAGAAAATAGTCAAGGTTTCATTAACAATTATTTTGTCCTTTCATTTTTCCCAATTTGGGAGTACACAAAGGTAGAATTTATGAGCATTCATTCCCTCCTTTCTCTCCTTTTCCGTTATTATAACCATCAACCAAATTAAAAAGAAAGTCCATCCCTTCCCTTTCTCCTTAATATATTTCTCCTCACCGCAGAGCCGGCCCTGGGGGTGTGCCAACAGGGCAACCGCCCTGGGCCCAAAATTGAAAGGGGCCTAATTTTTTTTATAAATTTATGTATTTATGTGTATAAAAAAAATAATAAAAAGATTAGCCATATTATGTATTGAAAATGATATATTAGAAAACATTAAATATGATAGTATAATTTATGATTTTGCATCTAAAAGTGTAACAAGAAAACATTTTAAATGATGTTTTGTTGTTTAGATTTCATTGGGCAAAACTAAAAAAATACCCACTGTAATTGGTAGGTTTTATTAATTTAAACCATTGAACTTTTAATTTTTTAAATTACACCACTAAACTAATTATTATTTTGAAATTGAGTCATTTCGTTAAAAAAAATAAACGGACGTTAATTTTTTATCTACAAAACTAATACATTATTCACTGTCAGTGGCGAAGCCACGTCACTTTTGTGGGGTCAATTGACCCCACTTGAAAAAAAATTTATTTTATAATGTAAGGTAAATTTTAAAATTTTAAAATAATATATATAAATTGACCCCACTAAAATTTTATAAATTTTCTATTATAAGGGGTCATTGAAAATTTATAATTTTGTCAATCAAATTTTAATCATATATGACTAATATCCTTTCAATATATATATCTCTATAATATTTTAAACTAAATAATAATCTAATTTATATTATTTTTAAAAATAAATAATGTGACGCCCCCAAAATTAGGTATACATCACCCATCTTGAGTCGTCAGATACATGGTACAGAATTCAAATACAACTTACTAATACCACTGTCGTGTATAATACGACAAAATACAACTGTGAGTTTGAATACAATAATTGTCTACTAGAGATCATACAAACTCAAAAGGAGTCCTCAATACAATTATTGTCACACTATTTCACAGAATAGTGAGGACTACTAATGCTATCCTCTGGACCATTACTCCGTTCCCCGACTCGTCCCTGCTATGTTCTCATTTCCTGAAGAGAACAGTGAAAGAAAGGGTGAGCTCAACTAGCCCAGTAAGAAATATTATGACTAAGATAATGCAGAATAAATTATCGTTAGCCTTCAACAGTATTAAACTGATAGAATATAACAACATCAAGTTTAACAGTAGCGGATCAAGCAATCCATTAAAAGAGTCAAGTAGAGAATAGAATCTACTATCTTTTATGATTTAAAAAGTTTTTAATCACTTTTATCGCTGAGACTCAGCTTAATAAATAATCCACATCATCCCTGCACTACGGCCAAGGATACTCATTAGGGTCACGACCACAAATTCCATGCACTACGGGCCAAGGATATTTGTGTATTCATCAATGGTCATGATCATGCCAACAACTGTCCATCAATGCACTACGGCAAATGAGACTTTTACCACATCATTTGTAACATTACGGTCATGATTACACCGAATAATCCCTGGTCATAATCATACCAAGTCCATCCATGCTCTACAGGCCACAGATGACTTTCAAAAATATAAATAAGAGGATGATGACAATGATGTAAGAATTCAATAAAACAAGTTCAAGAATTATTTTATCCAGGAATTATTAACGTCCAAATTGTCAACACGATACTATTTTGTGGTGTAAAATTCAAGAATGATCAGAAGAATATTTCCATGAAAGGATACTGGATGAAGCGCAAATGTCAAGGATATTCCACTAATTTCATGGAGTATAGAAGTCAAAATTTTAACCAACTGAGTATAATAAAGAATGGAATAACAAAAGAAATCACCATGCATGCGATAGACCGCACAGACAGGTTATTCCAACAGAATAATAATAATGGAACCAGGTCAGGTGAAATTCACACCGACAGGATGTTCCAACAGAATAATAAAGACGGAACCAGGTCCGGTGTAAAACACACAGACAGGATGTTCCAACGGAATAATAATAAAGACGGAACCAGGTCCGGTGTAAAACACACAGACAGGATGTTCCAACGGAATAATAATAAAGACGGAACCAGGTCCGGTGTAAAACACACAGACAGGATGTTCCAACAGAATGATAGAAGAATGTCACCAAGTATAGGGTAGACCGCGTATACAGGTTATTCCAACAGAATAATAATGAATGGAATAACATAGGGATTTCACCAAGTATAGGGTATACCGGGTATACAGGTCATGTATAGGGTATGCCACTTTTACAGGTTATTCCAACAGAACAACAAAGAATGGAATAACATAAGTTCTCTTCAAGAAGAAAGAATAACACCCCTTACCGTAACAGAAACTGGATATGGGAAAAGAAAAGTTAAGTAGCAGAAAGCTTTTCTTCTATCTCTCTATAGTTTCTCTCCCTAGAGTTCAGTGAATTCGTAAGAAAATAATGAAGGAATGAGTTTCTATTTATAGGAAAATGGAATGCATAGTAACTAATCCATGAACGGTCCAGATTGATTTACTTTAATCCGACGGTCCATATTTAAAGAAAAATCTTTTAAATAAAATATAATATATTCTATTTATAAAATAACTTTAATAAAGTATTCTGTTTTATATAAAAAGATGTTTCCGTTTTATTACGTTAATAATACGAATAAAACAAAACGTCATTATCGCTATAATAATTCATATTATTAATCGACAATAATTGAATCAAACTGAGCGGCTTCTCACATAAATATCAATAATCAATACCGTGTGCTACTATGCAACAACGCGTATTACTGTACTTTTACTACCCAGTAGTTCAACAGTATCAACGGTAAAACTTCCGCCGTTATTTTTAATAAAATATTTTTGTCGTTTTCTCAATTCGACAATAATTCTGTTGTGGGGTCCACCAATAATTTTGCCGTCGTACGAATATTCCCCGACAAAAAGAATATTCCCCGACCAACCGAATATTTTATAACAACTTGCGTACTTTGCAAAATTTATAAATATTACCCACAACTATAACATTATATCAAATTTCTTCCATAATATTCAAAAATAATAATTATAAAAATTCATCTTTATTTATAAAAACTGGGGTCTTACAAATAATAAATTACTTACTTATGAACAGGTGTGATTAAAAAAGTTTATTGTGAGTCAATATAGTGTATATATACCATATATTATTACTCATTATATTTTCATTGTAATATAATATATATATATATATATATATATATATATATATATATATATATACACCCGAAAGTATAAAGTATTAAAAAAATTGTCTCGGGGACGCTGCCCCCGAACCCCCTCCAATTTTTTTTTAATTTAGCAATAATTTTGACCCCACTGTTAAAAATCTCTGGCTTCGCCACTGTTCACTGTAGTTGGCACATTTTACTGATTACACCATTGAACTTTTAATTTTTTAAATTACTCCATCAAACTAATTAAAAATAATTATTTTAAATATTTTTAAAAATAATTATTATTTGAAGTAAAAAATATTAGAAACTTTTTTACTTCATAAAATTAGTAGAGTTTCATAAAATATAGATTCAAAAAAATTAAAGTGATTTTAAATTAAATTAATGTCTACTTAATTTTTTAAAATAATGACCCATTCTTAATATTATAATTTTTAAAATAAAAACTAAAAATTGAAATTAAACAAAAAAATAGTAAAAGACAAATAAAAAAACTGATTCAATTTTTTCAAAAAAGAAATTAATAATTTTTATAAATAAATATTATTTTCAAGAAAAAAATTGGAAAATTCTTCATATTTTAAAAAAAATGCGCAAAATTTTATATAATATAGATTCAAAAAAAATAAACTTTATTTTCAAAAGAAAAAAAAAAGAGTTTTTTTTAAATCAATAAGGTTTCATAAAAAATTAATTTTTTTAAATCTATGTTTTATGAAATTTTACTCATTTTATGGAAAAAATTAAAGTTTCTAATATTTTTTATTGTAAATAATAACTATTTAACATAATCATTTTTAAAATTAATTTAATAGTGTAATTTGAAAAATTAAAAGTTCAATGATGTAATCAATAAAACGTGCCAACTACAGTGATTAGTTTTGTAGATAAAAAATTAACGTCCGTTTATTTTTTTTAACGGAATAACCCAATTTCAAAATAATAATTAGTTTAGTGGAATAATTTAAAAAATTAAAAGTTCAATTGTGTAATCAGTAAAACTTGTCAACTATAGTGTGTATTTTATTAGTTTTATCGATTTCATTGATATTTTTATTTCGTCGGTACATGTGATGAGTTTTTGTTTCGATGATATTTTAAAGTGTTCTTTCTTATCTTTTGTAAATTCTTATAATTTTAATAAAATTAATTATTTGATAATTTATTTATTTTTTTATTTAGTTTGTATAAAGGGGCATACTTAAATTTTTTTGTCCTAGGCCTTAAAAAATCAAGGACAGACTCTGCCTCACTGTCCTCAGTCATCTCCCCTATCGCATCAATTTCTCCTCATTTCCTTAATTCTTCCCAACTAAAGAGAGTCAAGTATTGAGCCAGACGTTTATTGAAGTAAAGAGTCATGAAATGGCAACAAATTAAATAGGGTTAAAATGACTAAACTCATCTGACTTTTGTTAAAAAGTTTGACTTAATCTCAAAATATTCTATTTTAAACAAGTTAAATAAACTTTGCGTAAAGCTATTCAAACTTGAAAAAAAAATCAATATAAGCTAATTTACAGCCGTTATCAACAATCAAATTTGTTAACTCTCCTTTTCAATTAGGTATAGTAAAGATAAAACATGTTTAATTAATTCTGAACTAAGATTTCAACCATTCATTAAAACACCATACGTACTGATCATCTCCCATATTCATATACATAAATAAAGAGTACATTGTGTGCATGCTAGCTTATACTACACCTATTATTAATTAATAAATAAATAAATAAAATTAAATTTTAAAAAAGAAGAAGAGTACTATAGTAATTAAAGTACTCGTCCTTCTTGTTTTTTAAATTTTTTCTGAGCCAAATAAAGAAAATAGGAGTGAAAGAACATTAAGAAAGTCACTGAATCTAGAGCTAAGGTGACAGCGGAATCCTCCTAGGAGAAATGCCCAAGAGGGTCCAAAATTACATGATCGCAACTAAGATCTCCTCGTGTCAGGGTATGCCAATGGCCTAGCCTCCCAGTTTGTAGCCTGCTTAATTTGTGTAACCTAGTTACTCCTATAAAGAAAACAAAGTACTTGAACTAAAATAGCTCAGTTATTTATATTGTGTTCCACATTTATTTTTAAAATAACATTTTATTCCTTATGTCTCATGAAAAGTAATTTTAATCACGCTTAATTTGTGAAATTTGAAAATGTAGATTATAAAGTGAGTTTATTTTAGTTTTCAAAATTATAGTTTTATACTTTAATAATATTTTTAAGTAGTATATAGTATTAGTTATTGCCCGCATTAATTAAAATCAAGTAAGTCTTATTCTGAATTTTAGGAAAACAAATATCAAATGATACTCTTTTGGTAATAAAAGGAGTATTAATTTAATAACAAAATTACAATAATAAATTTAATAATATTGTATACTTTTATACTTTTTATTAATAAAAAGAGATATATTATGAAAACAAATAACAAATTAATGACTCTTTTAGAATATATATATATATATATATATATATATATATATATATATATATATATATATATATATATATATATATGGCTATATGTATATATAAATCTGTGTATTACAAAGTAAGGTTATGACGACGGATTTTTGAGCTATACCGACGGATGACCCGTCGCCATAGCCCAGAATAGCTATGGCGACAAAATCGTCATAGCTCAAAAAATCGTTGTTATAGTCAACTATATAATACACAATTGTGTACATACATTTTTTTCATATATATATATATATATGGGGTTCCATCCACAGCAACCGGTTGTTGGGAGCAACCCATTTTTGGCCAGCCGTAACAGCTTGTACAGGCCTTAGAATTTTATTTTATTTTTTATAAGCCGTAACAGCTTGTACCGGCTGGCCAAAAAGAGGTTGCTCCCCAACGACCGGTTACTGTGGATAGAGACCCTATATATATATATATATGTGTGTGTGTGTGTGAATATCCCTCCCCCAGTAATTTGTCGACAGCTAACCACTGTCATGGGATGGGGAGAAAGCCTTTTTCTAAGTAGGAATGTCTTTTCCATTGATGTGCATAGGTCAAAAGTAGTGGAACCAACTCAGAATCTGACAATAAATAGTACTCCCTCCGTCTCTATCTATCTAATAAAATACAAATGATTTTGAATTTTCCGCTCATTCAATAAATCATCTGGGCCGTCCAAAGTTTGAGATAAATCCCACCGTTCATACATATATCTAATAAAATACATCTATCTATCTAATAATCTAATAATAATTTAATAAAATACAAATGACTTTAAATTTTCCGCTCACTCAATAAATTATTTTGGTCGTTCAAAGTTTGAAATAAATCATATTGTCCATACAGTGCCGGAGGCACGGGACCCAGCTAGTTATAAGATATTTCAGAGAAGTTTTTTTGGTCGGTTAATATATGATGTTTTAAAATTTTAAATAATTATTAATTATTTAATTTTTAATATTATCTTAAGTATTAAATATAATTTTAATTATTTTTTATCTAATAAATAATAAAATTTTTTCTAATATAAGAATAATATAGATATTTTTTGATATTATATTTAATATTATACAATTATTTTTTTAATATTTGTGTACAACTCTAAAAAGACTTATATTAAGGGAAGGAATGATTAACTTTTTTTATAATAAAAATTAAATCCTTCTGTTTTTCCAAATATAATATAATATATTTTCAACACAAAAAATTGTAGGGTAAGACTTGCAAAAGTTGCAAACACGAAACTTTGGAAGATTGCACGGAGAAAGGACGACGTAAAATCTGAATTTTCTGTCCCATTTTCTTTTATTTATAATTATAATAGGGACTACAACAGCTATTCCCAATTAATAGACTTCATAAATTACAGTTAATTCCAATTTTTGTCCATATTTTCTTCTACCAGAACATCTCTTCCTCACCCAGTGGAACCCAACTCATGGTACACCAAATTTCTTGCTTCTCTCACAATATTCTATTATTTTATGGACACATGTTTTTAATAAGCTCCTTAGTGCAAAACCAAACATAACCTTGAGTGAAAAACTTGAAATAAAATATGTGCAACGAAATAGATATTTTAGTTTGAATAATAATGAGAAGGTATCTCTTTTTACTATACAAAATTACATGTTCGAGTTTATCATATTCAGCAGAATCAGAATCAGAATCAGTAATCAGTAAACGTAAGAAAAATAACTGTTTAATAGTAGATTTCATCCAAGTGTGCAGGCTGCAGCTGAGAATAAAGAAAATGAGTGTAGTAAAAATGAGTTTAAAATGGTGCTGAACTATTTTTGCCTGAAGTTGTCCTTCTATGTGCCATATTTGTAGCATAGCATATTTTCGAGAGTGATTAGCATGGAGTTAACTTTGGTTAATTGATCATGTCGACACACAGATCAGGAGGTGATTTCTCTCTGCGTGTCAACACTGTATTGATCAATTAACCAACTAACCATGAAGTTAACTTCATGAAAACATAAACTCATATTATCTATTTGTGACTATTGAATTCCCTGGATATGTTTGGATTCCCGACAAAAGATTAGTAAAGTAAAGTAACGGAAAAGGAATATCATTTTCCTAAAAGAAATTTTGGTGTTTGTTTGCAAGCCAATTTGCAAAAAGATTAAACATAATATCAAATGATAAATTGAAAATATTTAGTCGTTGGATGAATCGTGCAAAATTATTGTTAGAATTTAAGAACGAATAATAGCACATGCATGTATAGATGTTATATGAAAAACGGAAAAAAAAATACATGATATACCCAAGTTCACCAATTTGACTATTCATGCTTGTCTAGTGTATTTATAAGATGTCTCACACGCTCTACAATGATATACACATTAAACAATATTTTATAGAATATTACATATTTTAGTACATTTTTAGAAATAATTATAATAATGGTGCATAGATAAAATAATTACAAAAGTAATACATTTTTGCATATTTATTTACAAAATTAATATAATTGAGTATTCTTTAATCGTAGCCCACGATTATCGCTCTTATCTCTTCTCGTTAATTATTACTCTTATCTGTGTTTCTCTCTCTTTTTTTCCATATAATTCACGTCATTCTCTTCGCTTCTCTCTCTGTCCTCTTCCTTTTATACTTCAACCACATCTGCACATCTTGAAGAAATTTGTCTTGATTTTTTAGGGTTAATTCTATTGTCTCTCTCAGAGGGTAACAATGGAGGTCTTTTTGGGTTCTCATCTATTGAAATTGTTTTGGGGTTTCTCGCTGGTGGATTAGTTGAAGTTGCTTCAGAAACAGCAACCACCATCATTGTTAAAAGGCTTAAATATAAATTACTACCCTAAATTATATGTCATATTCCACTTCAGTGATCCATCATTGTTAATTAGATGATTGAACTATTAAAAAATTACACAAATAATATAAATTATAAATTATATAAAATTAAGCATTAATAATTAAGCAAATTACAGAAAAAAATTATAATTATGAATAATTACACAAGTAACTTAACTTTAAAAATTACACAACAAACATAAATTAAACTTAATAAATTAACAATTAAACTAAACTAAAATACAATTAAACAAAAGATACAAAATAAACAAAAAATGAAAAAACTAAAACTAAAGTCCTTCCCTATAAATCAGATCCAACGAGCATCAGTTTCGATTTTCATCTAGTCATTACATGAAAAATAACAATCCATCTTAAGATCCCCAGATCCAACGAGTGGACTGGGCCACAATATATCAAGCAACAATATCTAATCAAGCATAATAACAACAGATTAGGATGAAGAAGAAGATCCATTCCCATTAGTAGAAATTTTGTTCTGAATCGCTCTCTACCATTTGGGTGTGCGAAAATTGGAGCTGTAGCGTGTCCTACCGTCGGACTGTGCTCCGGGCGAGTAGCATGTGGGGGTTCCAAGGGGGGTAGTATGAGGAGGAGATCGGTGGTGGAGAAGGAGAATCCGGGTTACTAGCACGCGGTGGCGGAGGGTGGTGGCGGTGGTGGGCTGTGGGGTGCCGAGGCGGGGTAGTATGAGAAGGAGATCGGTGGTGGAGAAGGAGAATCCAAGCTGCTAGTGCGTGGAGGCGGAGGGTGGTGGCGGTGGTAGGATTGGTACTCGATGACTGCTTTGTTGGGTGTCGTTAGGTGCGGATCCTCCGGCTCACGGCAGTGGAAGTTGCGATGGAAGTGATGTGGTGATCACTACAACAAAAAATGATATTTTCGACGGAATATTCCGTCGATAATAAGGGTATTCCGTGGAGGAAAACCTTATTTGCGACGGAATCTTCAGTCGAAAATTCGGTCGTATATAAGCACATCAAAAATAAGTCCATCAATTTTTCAGTTGGGAATACTTAGAGTCAACGGAAATATTATCGACCGAACATTCAGTCGGAGTTAATATATCCCCGACTGAAAAGTGTCTGTCGATGATATTCTGTCGATGATAAGCATGCCACGTGGCAGCCTGATAAAATTGGAAAAACACCTTACACACGACGAAATTACGTCGATTATATAACTAGTTCGTCAAGGATATTCGGTCGATGATAGGTATGCCACGTGGCAGTCTGCTGAAAATGGGAAACACCTTAACCTCGACGGTTATCCGTCGAGAATACCATCATTCCGTCGAGGATACTGTTTTATTTTAAATATTTATTTGTTTTTACAATATCCAGAGATTTAACCCACATCTTGTACCTGTACTTGTACCTGTACCTATTTTCCCAACATCACATACACAAGCTAAATTAAGCTAAATGTCAAAAACATCCCATTACTACTAGCATAACCGCAACAAACCAAAGTAATGAAATGTAAAACCGCATTAATCAAAGTAAATTAAACTAAGGTAAATTACAAAAGATCCCATTAATCTAAACTAACTATAACAAAAATCCCATTAAGCTAAATTAAGCTAAGTGTCAAACCGCAACAAAACCAAAGTAATTAATGATAAGGTTTAAACTACAATATGTACGTCAAAAGTAACTTTATGATGAAACAGTGAAGAATGTCTTCAATAATTCAATTAACTTCATTATTCGAGTATAAGACGCAAATAGAAACTACGACCCTTTTTTTTAATTGTTGTCGAGGAACCGGTTGGAGTACTATTAGCTGCAACTGCTACGTCGAATCTTGCATACAAGGAAGCGTACATATATGTAGGTAGAGTATTATCGAGTTTATTAAAATTAAGGCAAACTAAGCAAATGCTACTTAGTTTATTTTGTCAATGATAAACTAAATAAATGGTACTTAGTTTATGAGAATTGTTATTTGGAATCTATAGAGACTACTGTTCGATATTCACTCCTACTTGTCAAACGGGTTTCTAATTAAGTTGCAAAGTATATTATTTTATTTCGGGTTAAATACACTTTTTTCCACTCTACTTAACCTCGGTTTATAAATGCATCATTGAACTAAATTTTTTTTTCATTCGACTCACTGAACTACAATTTGTTTACAAACCGTTACAAATTCTGTTAACTTGTTTGACTTTTAACGGATTGAGTACACATGGCAGATAGACTTTGTATATGTCATATATATATATATATATATATATATATATATATATATATATATATATATATATATCCATGTGGCATGTCATGGTGAAAAAAATAAATAAAATACTCAAAAGCCAACAATTAAGGCAAGTTAACCAAATAAAACAATAAGAAAAAAAGCAAACAAATAAAATCTTTAACTTCACAATTATAAAATACAAAAAATTAATAACTTAAATGTGATATATATATATATATATATATATTGCTAAAAAATTAAATTTAAAATATAATAATAATAATAATAATAATAATAATAATCCCACCATTTCAAAATATTAGATAATTTTATATTTTTAAAGTGAACCTAAATATTTAAAACTTATAAAAAAATATGAATTCATTAATTTTTTATAAATACATTTGTAAACATTATAAATTAATAATTTTATTATTAATTAATAATTTTTATACATTAATTTTCCTTAAAATCACAATTTTCATTAATTAAAAAAATTAAAAATTAAAAGGTAAAATTAAATTAAATTATACTAAATTTTATAATAAATAGTTAAACCAAATATAAATCAAATTAATAGATATAAAAAATAATTAAATAAATTAAACAAATTAATAATAAAACATATTAATTAAATTAGGTTATATATTAATTAATAATAAAATATAGTAATGTATAATTTTTACAAATGTATTTATATAAAATTAATGAATTTAAATATTTTTTAATTTTTAAATATTTTTAAAAATATTAAATTATCTAATATTTTTAAATGGATGGATTATTATTATTATTATTATTATTATTATTATTATTATTATTATTATTATTATTATAACTAGAAAAAAGCAGAACGAATTACTGTTAGATTTTGTCGAAGATTATCGAGAATTGTTGAGATTTGAAGAAGCCACAGAATTATAAAGAGAAAAAATGGAAATAGAGTTTTTTTGTAATGCATTTCAAGAAATCAGAAGTTCAGATCGAAAAAATAGCAGTGACATTTCTTTCGATTTCAACCCTACATCTTCTCTGTTATTCCAACCCAAAATTCCCATAATTTGCAAAACAAGTCCTTTGATTTTAACGAGGACAGTTGGTCTTCGAAGTTTAGTGATATAGTGCTCTGTTTTTTATTTTCTTCATATCTGAACTAAGGTTTCTTTAGATCTGGGTTGTTGGAGTTGGATTTGTGGTGAAGAAGATGATAAATTAGATTTTGATTTCGGAGACTTCCGACTACAGATCTGGGTTGTTAAAGTTTTAGAACTTTGTGGTGAAGAAGATGATGAATTACAGATCTGTGACGAAGAAGATGATGAAAGTGAAAGTGAAGAAAATGATAAATTATTATCAAACAAACAAACAAATCTCTTAGCTATCAAACAAACAAACAAATCACTGTTTGTTTTCCGACTACAGATCTGTGACGAAGAAGATGATGAATTAGATTTGGATTTGGATTTGTGGTGAAGAAGATGATGAATTAGATTTAGATTTGTGGTGAAGAAGATGATGCATTTAAATTTTGATTTGTGGTGAAAAAGATGATGAATTATATTAGATGTGTGATACCCCCAAAATAGGTATACATCACCCATCTTGAGTCGCCAAATACATGGTACAAAATTCAAATACAACTTAATTATACAACGGTCGTGTAAAATACGACAAAACATATGATGTGAGTTTTAATACAAATATTGTCATCTAGACAATATCCACACTCAATTGAGTCCTTATTACATTTATTATCACACTATTTAACAAAATAGTGAGGATTACTAATGCTATTATCTTGACCGTCACTCATTTTATCGACTAGTCCCTGCTACGTTCTCATTTCCTGAAGAGAACAATGAAAGTAAAAGGGTGAGCTCAACTAGCCCAGTAAGAAATATTATGACTAAGATAATACATAATAAATTATCGTTAGCCTTTAACAGTGTTAAACTGATACAATATAACAAACATCAAGTTTAACTACAGTGGAACAAACAATCCATTAAAAGAGTCAAGTAGATAATAAAATTTACTATCTTTTATGATTTAAAAGGTTTTTCATCACTTTTATCGCTGGGACTCAGCTTAATAAATAATCCACATCATCCCTGCACTACGGCCAAGGATATTCATTAGTATCACAACCACAAATTATCCATGCACTACGGGCCAAGGATATTCGTGTATTCATCAATGGTCATGATCATGCCAACAACTGTCCATCAATGCACTACGAGCCAATGAGGGCTTTTACCACATCATTTATAACATTACGGCCATGATTATACTGATTAATCCTTGGTCATAATCATACAAAGTCCATCTTGTAAGTTATGCTCCAAAATTTCATAGTTTTGACATAGTCCCATATTGTTTGTTTTGAAAACATTCTTTGTAACATAGTTGAAGAAATAGGGATGGGCTCGCGCACATGAGGACGACTAAGGAATTGAGCTAAACCAAGCTTGGTTCTCGGACTTTCGGTCAGAAAACCTTAGTGTGTGTGTACGCGCGATACGCCCGCGCAGGGGGGCGGTGCCAATCCGGTCGATTATGCTTTTACGGGTGCACCCAGGTAGCCCATTATTTTGCTTAAATCCCATTTATTTCTTTTTATACTAAACCCTAAATACCCTAGCCGTCTTCATCATTAATCCCCATTGTAATTCTTATTTACGTTTTCTGTAACTCCCAATTGAACCTTAAACGCTGTTTATTTCCCAAATGGTTCCCAACGTTCTTCTTCTTCTCCCTATAAAAACTGATTCTGCTTCTGGGAAAGAAAAAAAGCATATACATAAATTTACACAATACGATCTTCCTTCTCCTTATTTCTGTGTTATTTTTTATTCGTGTATTCTGGGCAATCCACAAAGACAGGTCCATAGTCTTCTTCTGCGAGTACACGCAATTGAAGGTTTACCGTTGAATCCTGGAGGGTGAACGCCATTGGAGCTCAACTGTACCAAGGTTTATAACCAGTGAAGGCGGAATCACTTTTTAGGACAGTAGCTTTGTTATGCCTCGGCTTCTTTCATATAACAGCTAAGTTGTTCGAATTTTGTTTGGCTTTTAGTCTTGTTAATATTGCTCTTGCTACTGCTATTTCTCCAACAATCTAAAAAGTGATTTGATTATTAACAAGATGATGAAATCTGCTTTAGACTTGTCTAAAATTGAACGTTTTGATGGCTCGAATTTTAAAAGATGGTCTGAAGATATACTGTTTTATTTGGAG
This sequence comes from Panax japonicus, assembly GCA_020205505.1. Lineage (NCBI taxonomy): Eukaryota > Viridiplantae > Streptophyta > Magnoliopsida > Apiales > Araliaceae > Panax > Panax japonicus. The sequence goes on from CM035110.1 coordinate 78,545,135, forward strand.
ACCATGAATTTGGAATATGTGTTGTATGTGGATGCTCCTACTGTTACTGTTAATGATGTTACTCCTGCTGCTATTGAAATTGTTGATAAGTCTGATTCTGATAAATCTGCAAAAAGAGATTTTGTTAAGGATAATCGTACGTGTCGTCGATATTTGTTACACTATTTGTCTAATTCTCTGTTTGAGATATATTATCCGTATGAAAGTGCTAAGAAGATTTGGGAAGCGTTAAAATCTAAGTATGTGGTTGAAAATTCTAGACTTAAGAAATATGTTGCGTCAAAATTTCTAGATTTTAAGATGCAAGATGGAAAATCTGTTATAGATCAAGTTCATACATACCAAACAATTGTGGGGGAAGTCATTGGGGAAGGAATGAAAATATGCGAGAATTTTCAAGTTGCTGTACTTATCAAAAAATTACCATCCTCGTGGAAAGATTATAAGATGAATCTTAAACATGAAACTAAAGATTTCACTATGCAGGAATTCGTAGCTCACATCCATATTGAAGAACAAAACAGGGCTAAAGAAAGGGGAGATGTAGTTCCAAGTCAAACTGTCAAAGCTAGTCTCATAGAACAAAAGCCACAATGGAAGAGCCAAAATTATTTGCCCAAAAATCACAAAGAGAAAAATCAAAAATCAAAGGGAAGAAAGGATAATAGGTTCAACAATTCCAATCAAATTCAAAAACCTTTCACTAAAGGTCTTTGCTTCATATGTGGCAGACTTGGCCATATTTCTATGAAGTGTCATTTTTGCAAGGGGAAAGATAACAAAAATAACTCTCAGCTTAAGCCCTAAGCAAATTTAGTTGAATCCGATGACATTATTGTTGCTGTTATCTCAGAAGTAAACCTTGTTGACAACTTCACGGAATGGGTAGTAGATACCGGGGCCACTAAACACATTTGCGAAAATAGAGACGTAATTCTCAACTACGACAATGTGACTAATGGAGAAAAGGTTTTTATGGGGGATCCTAGAGCCACCAACGTTGCGGGAAAAGGGAAAGGCTTACTAAAATTAACTTCTGGGAAAACAATTGCCATACAAGATGTACTTCATGTGCCCGATATTCGTAGGAATCTTGTGTCTGGGTCTTTGTTGAACAAAGGTGGCATTAAACTTGTGTTTCAGTCTGATAAACATGTACTTACTCGTAATGGGAAATTTGTTGGGAAAGGTTTTTGTAATGGGGGTTTATTTGTACTTGATGCTTCTGCTGAGTTGAATAATAAGAATGGTTCTTTTGCTTATATTGTTGAATCTTTGGATATGTGGCATGCTAGATAAGGACATGTGAATGTAGTTTCTATTAAAAGGTTGAAACAACTTGAACTTATACCTAATCTTGCAAATACCGAGTTTAATAAATGTGAAATTTGTGTAGAAGTAAAACATGCTAAAAAAGTGTTGAAAGACAAACTGAACTACTTGAGTTAATTCACAGTGATCTAGCTGATTTTAAAAATACTACGAATAAAGGTGGTAATAAATATTATATTTCTTTTGTGGATGATATGTCTAGATATACTCGAATTTATCTACTTTCCTCTAAAGATGAAGCAAAAGAAATGTTTATTAAATATAAAGCAGAAGTTGAAAATCAGTTAGAAAGAAAAATTAAAAGACTTAGATCTGATCGTGGAGGTGAATATGATTCAGGAAGTCTTAAAAAATTTTGTGAATTAAATAGAATTATACATGAAACTTCTCCTCCTTATTGTCCACAGTTCAATGGAGTTGCAGAAAGGAAAAATAGAACACTTAAAGATATGATGAATGATATGCTAATTAGTTCAGGTTTACCATCTAATATGTGGGGAGAAACTTGTCTTTCTGCAAATCATATTTTTAATAGAGTTCCACATAAAAAGATAGACTATACACCATATCATTTATGGAAAAAATATGCACCTAATTTGGAGTATCTTAAAGTGTGGGGGTGTCTAGCTAAAGTAGCTATAACAGAATTTAAAAAGAATAAAATTGGACCTAAAAAAATGGATTGCATTTTTATTGGATATGCTTCTAATAGTGCTGCTTATAGATTTTTGGTAATTAAAGATGCAACTAATAATTATCAAAATAATTTAATTTTGGAAACAAAGAATGCAGAATTTTTTGAAAATATATTTCCAATGAAAAATAAGAGATGAGGGCAATCCTTCTTCTAATGAACCTCTTAAAAGGAAAGATAAAGAACCTGTACCTGCATCTACTAGAAGTAAAAGGCAACGTTTTGAGAAAACTTTTGGTCCAGACTTTATAACTGCTTTCATAACTGAAGATGACCCTAAAACTTATGAAGAAGCAATGAAATCAATTGATGAATTTTTTTGGAAAGATGCTATTAATAGTGAACTAGATTATATTATGTCTAACCATACATGTGAACTAGTTAATTTGCCTAGAGGATGTAAACCTATTGGATGTAAATGTGTGTTTAAAAAGAAGTTAAAAGCTGATGGGTCTATTGATAAATTTAAGGTAAGACTTGTAGCAAAAGGGTTTATTCAGAAAGAAGGTTTTGATTATTTTGGAACTTACTCACCAGTAACTAAATTAGCAACTATAAGAATTTTAATTGCTTTGGCTTCTATTCATAAATTGATAATCCACCAAACGGACGTTAAAATTGCCTTTTTGAATGGAGAGTTAAATGAAGACATGTATATGTGTCAACCTGAAGGGTTCGTTATTCCAGGTGAAGAACAAAAATGTGTAGACTTGTAAAATCTTTGTATGGTTTGAAACAAGCGCCAAAACAATGGAATAACAAATTTAATAAAACTCTCTTGTCTAATAATTTTGTGACAAATGAATCTGATAGATATGTCTATAGTAGATTTAATGGAAATTGTGGTGTGATTATTTGTTTATATGTGGATGACTTGCTAATATTTGGTACTGATGAGAAAGTTGTGAAAATTACTAAAGATTTTTTATCTTTTAAATTTGACATGAAATATTTAGGAGAAGCGGGTTTGATTCTTGGCATGAAAATAAATAAACATGCAAATGGTTTAGTTTTATCACAGTCTCATTATGTGGAAAATATTCTTAAAAAATTTAATTTCTTTAATGAAGAGCCATTAGGAACCCCTTATGACTCTAGTGTGCATTTAAAGAAAAATAAAGGGATTGGTATTGCACAAACTGAATATGCTAGAATCATTGGTAGTGTAATGTATTTAATGAAGTGTACTCAACCTGATATTGCATATGCCATTAGTATACTTAGCAGATATACACATAATCCTTCACAAGATCATTGGAATGCATTGTCACGATTAATGAGGTATTTAAAAGGAACAGTTAATGTAGGTGTACATTTTACTGGTCATCCTAGTGTTTTAGAAGGATATTGTGATGCTAATTGGGTATCTGATAATGATGAAACAAACTCCCCTAGTGGTTATGTATTTACTTTAGGTGGATGAGCTGTTTCTTAAAAATCTGCTAAACAAACTTATACTGCTAGAGATCTACTATGAAATCTGAATTTATTTCTTTAGAATTGGCAGGTACAGAAGCAGAATGGATAAGGAATTTATTGGCTGATATACCATTGTGGTATAAGCCAATTCCTTCTATTTCTTTGCATTGTGATTCTCAAGCAGCTATTAGCAAGGCAATGAACCATGTTTATAATGGAAAACAGAGACATATTCGCTTGAGGCACAATATTGTACGGGGACTGATCAGTAATGGGGTTATTTCCATGGAATTTGTAAGGCCTGAAAAGAACCTAGCGGATCCGCTTACTAAGGGATTGAGTAAAAAGGTAGTCCAAGAAGCATCCAGAGGGATGAGACTATTGCCAACATCTTGAGTAAATAATATATGATGGAAACCCAACCCTTTTGATTGGAGATCCTATGAATTGGGTTCAATGGGTAATAACAAGTCATGTATTTATTTAATTAAAGCACTACAATTATTTATATTTCTCCCTGTGAGTATGTGGTGCTTACTGACAAATTGTGATAGGATGAGTCATTTAGATCCTTAATGAAACTCATAGCCCTAAATGGTGGTGTATGTCAGTATAAACTTGATGGGTTCACCTATATAAAGGTGGAAGTGTAGGTCGCTTCCTATGAGAGTCCCAAACCGTTCCCAGGAAAGAGGAGGTTTTCCAATAAGGATTTCTCCTTACTGGTATGCAATTAGGTGACCAAACCTCTCCTTAGACAGAACTTTCTAGACATTGCCAATAATGTTATCTAATAATATTATTCAAATAATATGAATTATTGATCTGATAATGGAAAATATTGTGCAGTGACAATTATTAAAACAACAATAATATTAAATATCAACGCTATAATTATTGAATCAACAAAATAAAATATTGAACAGTAACTACTGTAACAATTATTGAGTAGTGCCTTCTTATGTACGAATCAATAATTCAATAATACTGTGCAATATCGTGTGCTACTGTGCAACCACGCGTATTACTGTATTTTAACCACCAGGTATTCCAACAGTGTTAACGGTAACAACTACGACGTTATTTATAAAAACTCATACTTTGTCGTTTTCTTCTTCCGACAGTTATTCTGTTATGAGCCCCATGAATGGTTGCGCGCCGTCGTACGAATATTCCCCGACAAAAATAATATTCCACGACCAAAAAATATTTTTCGATAAAAATAAATATTTTATAACCACTTGCTTATCTTGTAAAATTTACACATTTCACCCATAACCAAAACATTATATCAAATTAACACCTTATTAATTTAGAATAATGAATAAAGAAAATTCAATTTTATTTATAATAAGTTGGGGTCTTACAACCTCCCCTCCTTATAAAATTTCGTCCTCAAAATTGACGTACGTACCTGGTATTTCGAACAGGTGAGGGTACCTCGCTTTCATTTCTGATTCTAACTCCCAGGTCTTTTCTTCAATAGCATGGTTCCTCCACAAAACCTTAACGTGTGGTATAACCTTGGTACGTAGGACATGCTCTTTTCTATCCAAGATCTTAACAGGTACCTCCTCGTACGTTAAATCTTCGGCTATCTCGTCTAGTTCTAACTCAATAATATGGTTCGGGTCTTTCACATATTTACGAAGCATAGATATATGAAAAACATTATGAACACGAGACATGTTTGGAGGTAATGCGAGTCTATAGGCTACATTTCCTATTCGGTTAAGAACCTCAAATGGACCAACAAATCTTGGATTGAGCTTTCCTCTCTTTTCAAATCTTGTAACTCTTTTCCATGGAACAACACGTAATAGTACATGATCTCCAATATTAAACTCCACGTCCTTTCTATGAAGATCAGCATAACTCTTTTGTCGATCTTGTGTGGTTTGAATACGTTGTCGAATCATTTGGATCTGTAGTCATTTGTACTAATTCTGGTCCCAACAACGTTGCTTCTCCCACCTCGTCCCAGCATACTGGAGAATGACACTTTCGTTCATACAACGCCTCAAATGGAGTCATGCCTATACTTGCTTGATAACTGTTGTTGTAGGAGAATTCCACCAGTGGCAAGTACTTATCCCAACTTCCTTTGAAATCTAGAACACAAAGTCTTAATAGATCTTCAAGGGTTTAAATAATCCTTTCTGATTGCCCGTCCGTTTGAGGATGGTATGCTGAACTGAATCGTAAATCCGTGCCCATAGCTTTCTGTAGGCTAACCCAAAATCTTGAAGTGAATCTTCGGTCACGATCCAAAACTATGGATACTGGTATGCCATGCAATCTCACAATCTCATTCACGTACATACGAGCAAGACGTTCAAGGGAATAAGTCTCACGTATAGGCAAGAAATGAGCAGACTTGGTTAATCTATCAACAATAACCTAAATTGCATATATGCCTTGAGAAACTTTGGGAAGACCTGTAACGAAATCCATGATAATGTGTTCCCACTTCTATTTCGGAATCTCAAGTAGTTGCAATAGACCCTTTGGTAGTTGATGCTCCGCATTTATACGTTGACAGGTTAAACATCTCGAGATAAATTCCGCTATCTCTCTCTTTATATTGTTCCACCAAAATGTGTGTCGAATATCATGATACATTTTGGTACTCCCAGGATGAATTTCAAATGGGGTGTTGTGTGCCTCCATCATGATTCTATGTTTCAAGTCAGAATTGTTAGGAATGCAAAGTCTAGAGTTTACTCGAAGTATTCCTTTTTCATCGATTCTTGCTTCTGAATAGCACCTTCTTGCACTTTTTTCTTCATAGACATCAGCCCCAGGTCCGTAGCTTGAGCAGCTTTAACTTTATCGATTAAAGTCGGTTCTACTCGTATATTTGCCAACATCATGTGGGTCCCTGGAGTCTTTAATTCTATCTCCATCCTTTGCAAAGTCATACAAAATGGGCCTTTGTGTTAACAATATCGCACTCGAACTTTCATATGATCTTCTACTCAATGCGTCAGCTACTACATTCGCTTTTCCAAGATGATATTGAATAGTGTGATTGTAATCTTTCAACAACTCAAGCCAAAGTCATTGCCGCATGTTGAGTTCTTTTTGGGTGAAGAAATATTTGAGGCTTTTATGGTCCGTATAAATCTCCACTTTCTCCCCATACAAGTAGTTTCTCCATATCTTCAACGAGAATACGACTGCTGCCAACTCCAGATCATGAGTAGGATAATTCCTCTCATATTCTTTGAGTTGTCGCGAGGCATAGGCTATGACTTTCCCATGTTGCATGAGAACACATCCTAACCCTTTGCCTGAAGCATCGCTATAGATAACAAATCAATCCGAACCAGATGGTATTGCCAGAACAGGTGCCGAAATGAGTCTCCTCTTGAGCTCTTAAAAACTTTTCTCACATTCCTCGCTTCATACGAATTTTTTATCTTTCCGAGTCAGCTGAGTTAATGGAGTAGCGATTCGAGAAAATCCTTCCACGAATCTCCGATAATAACCAGCTAAGCCCAGAAAGCTGCATACTTCAGTCACCGACTTCGGTTGCTCCCAACTTTGTATTGCTTCAATCTTCGCCGGGTCAACAAATACTCCATGTTTTGACACCACGTGCCCAAGAAATGCTACTTCCTCAAGCCAGAACTCACATTTTTTCAGCTTGGCATATAGCTTGTTTAATTCACGAAGCCTTTCAAGTATCAGCTTCAAATGGTGCTCATGATCTTCACGGTTTTTGGAATAGATAAGGATGTCATTAATAAAGACAACAATGAAATGATCCAAATATTCCTTGAATACTCGATTCATCATATCCATGAAAGCAACAGGAGCATTAGTCAATCCAAAAGACATGACTAAGAATTCATAATGTCCGTACCGAGTTCTGAAAGAAGTCTTTGGAATATCCTCAGTTTTAATCTTCAGCTGATGATATCCAGAACGAAGATCGATCTTTGAAAAGAATTTTGCTCCTTGCAACTGGTCGAACAGGTCATCAATGCGAGGTAACGGATACCTATTCTTGATGGTGACATGGTTTAATTCTCGGTAGTCAATACAAAGTTGCATACTCACGTCTTTCTTCTTTACGAATAAAACAGGAGCACCCCAAGGAGATGTACTAGGACGAATGAAACCGATGTCTAATAACTCCTGTAGTTGGACTTTTAACTCCTGAAGTTCAATAGGAGCCATTCGATATGGGGTTTTAGAAATGGGTTTTGTACCCGGTTCAAGATCAATAAAGAATTCAACATCACGTTCTGGGGGTAGACCGAGAAATTCTTCAGGAAATTCTCTAACACAAGAAATATTATCCAAATCTGACTTGTCTTTATTAAAATCCATAACATGGGCTAAGAAAGCTTGACATTTGTTTTTCAATAAACGAATAGCTTTGTGACTTGATATGACGGTGACTAATTTTAGTGGTTTAGTTATTTGAATTCGTATGACAGGTTGGTTAGGAATATGAAAACTAACAACATTACGAAAGCAATCAATTTTGGCATGATGAGTGGTTAACCAATCAATTCCTAAAATTACATCAAAAGCGAGTATCTTTAAAGAGATAAGATCAACAGGTAATGTGATAGTGCCATCTTGGATCATGCAAGATTTATAAACTGTAGATGTAACGAAGGTTTCACCCAACGGAGTTTCAACAGATAAATCAAAGTCCAATTTCTCTGGAGTCAAGTTTAAACATTGAGCACAAGCAGGAGAGATAAAAGAATGGGTAGAACCGGTATCTAGTAAGGTATAAACTTTGCAAGAATTCAAGATTAGCTTACCCGTGATCACTTCGTTCGGGTTCCTCACATTTTGGCCAGTTACGACAAACGCTCTTCCAGGAACCGCTGATTTTGTCTTATCCGAGACAGCCTTTGGAATCACCATCCCTGCTGAACTTGGTTTTTCTACAGAGCAGTCTCGAGCTATATGGCCCTCCTTTCTACAATTATAACATATCTTGGATTGTTGTGGACAGTTTGGGCTGATATGTCCCTCTTTTTCGCATTTGTAACATCTAACTGACGGTCGATCTCCTCCCCTAGAATTTGTTGTTGGTGTTGGTGCTGCTGCTGATGTCTTTTCATCATTGTTGAATCTCCTCTTTCAGAAATTTCCACTTGAATCACCTCTCCTATTATCATGGCCACGATTACCACTCGAGTGGTGACCGCCTTTGTTCGTCTTTTTCCTTCCTCGCTGGTTATCATTGTTCTGATAACTGTTGTCACCGGTATGACCCTGGTTGTGGTCCCTCGGTTGAGTATACTCACTATCTCGCTCTAATAATTGAGCTCTGTTGACAACATCTGAATACAGAGAAAATTTATGAGAGATAAGGTATTGACGAATCTCGGGTTTTAGACCTCTCAGAAACATCCACGTCATACGTTCCTCATTTTCTACCAAATGAGGTGCAAACCTGGATAACTCCGCGAACTTCGGCTCGTACTTAGACACCGTCATGTTATTCTGTTCCAGTCTAATAAACTCTACCTCCTTCATATGACGAATACTTTCAGGAAAGTACTTGTCATTGAACAGTTTCTGAAATCTTTCCCAAGACATGTTGAGTGCGGCTGGCTGGGTATGCTTCACAGATTCCCACCAGCAATCTGCCTCTCCACGGAACATAAAGGTGGCGAATGGAACCTTATGTTCCTCCGTGCATCCCAAGACATCGAATATCTTGGTAATTTGCTTGACCCATGTTTCCGCCTTAATTGGATTGGGCTTTCTCCAGAAATTCGGTGGTCCCAACTCCTTAAACTGTTTGGCTATGACAGACCGCGTGTTGCCATCATTTTCACTCGTATTTTGTACACGAGTCTCCCTCGTCTGATTTTGCATGAACTGCAAAAAGCTCCTAAACATTCCATCATTCATCGTTTGCTCGGTAGTGTTGTTTACATGAGGAATATTGTCTTCCTGTTGCACGTTCTCCTGGGTTGTGACTAAAGGTTGTTCCACAGTTTCATACACTCCATTGTTAACGTTCTCAGCTGTCATTCTTAAATACTGCCATAAAATAAGGGTTAATTAAACAAATTAACATATCACATAATATCCCTATATTATGACCGACCAACAAATAAGCTTAGATAGAACACACTAGCGAAGGATTTACTCATCTCTCTCCTCCTAGTTTTATTCCCCGATCTCCGTTAGTGACCATATCCCTAAGCTTTGATACCAACTGTGACGCCCCCAAAATAGGTATACAACACCCATCCTGAGTCACCAAATACATGGTACAGAAAGCAAACTATAACTTCAATAATACAATTATCGTGCAAAATACGACAACACATACTGTGAGTTTAAATACAAATATTATCTTCTAGACGATATCCATACCCAAATAAGTTCTCATTAAAATTATTCATACACTATTTTACAGAAATAGTGACGACAGCTAAACATCTTTCTAGAACCATCACTCCATACCCCGACTCGATCCTGCTATGTTCTTACCTCCTGAGAAGAAAAATGGAAGAAAAAAAAAGGGTGAGCTTAATTAGCCCAGTAAAGAATATTATGACTAAGATAATATACAACAAATAATCATTAGTCTTCAACAGGGAAAATTTGATAAAATATAATAGACAACAAATTTTAGATCAACAAATACAGCGAAAACAGCAATCCATTAGAAGAGTCACGTAGAGAATAAATTCTACTATCTTCTAAGATTTAAGAGTCCATCATCAATATTTTATCCCTATAACATCAATCAATATACATCTTATAATCAAATATTCATCTTTACACTACATGCCAAAGATATTCATTTATTTCATCGGTTGGTCATGTTCATCTCAACACATGTTCATCTTTGCACTACGGCCAAAGATATTCATCAGTTAATCATTCATCTTTGCACTATAGGCCAAAGATATTCAGTAATATCATCATTTAGGACTGAGGATGATGAAAAATATTTTAAAGCAAACGAATCCAGTGAGACAGAAGAACAAATATTAAGGATTCGTATAACAGTTTATCCAAGATTAATAATACGTCATAATAACCAATTGTGAAATAGAATTCAAAATAAAGATCAAAACATGGATACAATCAAAGATAGTAACCATAATAGACATCTTGAACAACAAGAAAAAAATTCAGTTTTCGGTGAATATTGCCGTATTCGTGAATAATGCCGTATACATGAATAGTAACCCCGACACAAAAAGTTCCAAATTTAATTAAAAAGTTCACCAATATTTCGGCATAATGATATTGAAGAAAATAATATCATTTAAGAAGAAAATAACATCCCTTACCTCAAAATAACGGTACTTCTGATCGGAATATCGGATAAAAAGCCGAAGGAAACTTGTACCGAACAACAACTCTCAAAGTATCAAAATATTCACAAAAATACGCTTGAGAATCTAGAGAGAAAGAAAACTTGTATCTGGTGTAATTTTTAATTCTAACCTAAGCGTCTATTTTTAGGAAAATGCTAGAACGTCATAGGAGACTAAAATAATAAAATATTATTATTTCTTTCTTTTTTCTCTACGCACACCTTTGGAAAAATCAAGCATGCCATCTTGGAAGAAAAAAAATAGCATCCCATGTGTATTCAACACTAACCCAAAAGTGGGTCCCACCTATAAATTAATAAAAATTATTTTATTTTTCGAAACTTCAACAATTCATAGAAAATAGCCCGTTTATCAGAAAAATACGAATTTTATGTCCATTCCACACGAAATCGAATTCTCTACAACTTTGTAGCTTTGATTTTTTTCAAATTCCAACTAGAAAATATCCAAAATTAATAAACGGGTGATTTTTAATACCTCCATTCCGAAAAAATACTGATAAAATACCTCTGCATTAATTCCTTCATTTATAACCACATAAATAAATCCATCATTTATATCCACATCAAATAAATATTTTTTATCATATAAATCAATAATTAATTATTCACAAATAATATTACAGAATCACAATTATGACAATCAGGTTGTTCCCAAGAAAGAGGAGGTTTTCCAATAAGGATTTCTCCTTACTGGTGCGTAATTCGGAGACCAAACCTCTTCTTAGACAGAACTTTTTAGACGTTGACAATAATGTTATCTAATAATATTATTCAAATAATATGAATTATTGATCTGATAATGGGAAATACTGTGTAGTGACAATTATTAAAACAACAATAATATTAAATATCAACGCAACAATTATTGAATCAATAAAATAAAATATTGAACAGTAACTACTGTAATAATTATTGAGTAGTGTCTTCTTACGTTACGAATCAATAATTCAATAATAATACCGTGTGCTACTGTGCAACCACGCGTATTACTGTATTTTAACCACCAGGTATTCCAACAGTGTTAACGGTAACAACTACGCCGTTATTTATAAAAAATCATACTTTGTCGTTTTATTCATCCGACAGTTATTCTGTTATGAGCCCCACGAATGGCTGTGCTGTCGTACGAATATTTTCCGACAAAAAGAATATTTCACGACCAAAAGAATATTCTCCGACAAAAATGAATATTTTATAACCACTTGCTCATCTTGTAAAATTTGCACATTTCACCCATAACCAAAGCATTATATCAAATTAACACCTTATTAATTTAGAATAATGAATAAAGAAAATTCAATTTTATTTATAATAAGTTGGGGTCTTACAATTATTGTGGATCTAGAAGTGTCCTATGAGTCCTATAAATAGTCTTGTACTTAGATCATTTTAATCAAGTGAAATCAAAGTGTTATTATATTCTCTAAAGCTATATTTCACTTCCTCCCTAAAATATATTCTCTTCCTAATATTCCATCACATATCCGCCGTTGATTGTAAACACAAGCACCCTACCTTTCAGAAGTCAAATTCAAAAATTTAATGTTCAACAAACCCAATTGAAATCCTAATTTGTAGAGCCCAAATCAAAACCCAGAAATTTGATTATATAAAAACACACACACACACAACTATATAAATATAAATATATATATAAATATATATATATATATATAGAGATAACATCTTGGTTTTCTTATCCCAATAGCTTGCCTAACTTAAATTTTCCTATTTCAATTGCTTGCTCAAAATCAGAATCTATAAAACTTCTTGCATTCCTTGTAGATATTGAAGGGGCTTTTGATGGTGGAGGTGCAATGGTGGCTAGTGTCATTGGTAGGAAGAAACAAAGGTGGTGAAGAAGGGAAACGTAAAATTTAAAAGGAAGATGATGAATGGGATGCTGTTATATTATTTTTTTAGTTTGTTTAATTAATTACTTAAGTTTTTGTTATGCTTACTTAGTTTAATTTATATTTTGTTTCTTTACCCAAAAATAGTAATTATATTTTGTGTCTGGGGGGTATTGATTGATTAATTATTAAAATTATTTGTTGAAAAAATTAAACATTTAAGGCTTGGGCTACTGAGGTGGTCTTATGACCAACACTTCAAATATGAGGTGTTGACGAAATTCACAACAACTCATATGGCACCTAATGATAATGCTAGATTTAGCCACATTTATTTATTTAAATTCAATTCTAAATATACATTTCATTTGTTTGATAAAAATTGAATGAATCTGAATCTGAATGAGCTGAATCTGAATGAAAAAAACTGTTTGATAACTGACATATCTTAAAGATCTGAATGACATATTTTTAATATTTTACCCCTCTGAAAAAATTCAAACTTGTTGTAAATTTATTTAATATTACATAATATAATAGTTAATATTTTTTATTATTATTATTTTTATTATTTTTTTTTACTTCATTCAGCAAACCATTCAACCATTCAGTCATTTAGACCAAAAATTCGGACTTAACCATTCAGTCAACGCATCTGACCGATTCAGCCATTCAGACGATTTTTTTTTAAAATAAACGCACTTAATGATTCAGCCACTTACTGATTCAGCTATTCAGATCCATTAAATTCTAAACAAACAACCCCTAAGTCAAGTGAGGAAATGAGAATTGGAATTATTTTATAAGATAAATAAAAGAGAGCAAAGTGATGAAGACTGACGAGACTGATAACTATAAATAACTAAAAAAATATTTATTTTAATTAAAAGTCTAAACCAACACAGTACAACATTTTAATTATTCGGAAAAAAATGAGTTGAAATTTGATATACTGATAATGTACATCACACGAACCATAATCTCATTATGATATGTTATTAAAATAAAAATTATAATATCTAAAATAATATTTTATTAATAAGTAATCATAATTTTAAACCGTTTATATACGTAAAACATCAATCAATCAATTCAAAAAAATAGTGACCAACATTTCCAAATTCAGTGGACTAATTTATCAAACGATCTTTATCTGTTAGATTGCGTGCAAAAAATAGTTTATTTATAGTCCACAAACATATTTGAATTACGTTTTAATCCCTTCCCTTTTCTTTTTTAAATGAGACTAACTAACATGTTCAAAAAATTACTCGCTCCGTTCTTGGCAAAATGTTAACGAAAATCACTCTTTTGTTTTGGGTAACATAGCAAAGTCAAAGAAATATATTTAAATGCAATAATGCACAAGTATATTGCACAAAGATTGGAGAGAGAGATCTACAATCTATCTAATAAAATACAAATGATTTTGAATTTTTCGCTCATTAAATAAATTATCTGGGCCGTCGAAAGTTTGGGATAAATCCCACCATCCATCTATCTAATAAAATACAACCTATCTATATCTATATTCTATATATCTAATTATATCTAATAAAATACAAATAATTTTGAATTTCCCGCTCACTCAATAAATCATCTAGGACGTCCAAAGTTTGGGATAAATCCCACAATCCATCTATCTAATAAAATACAAATGATTTTGAATTTCTCGCTCACTCAATAAATCATTTGGGTAGTCTAAAATTTAGAATAAATTCCAACGTCCATAGTGCCGGAGGCACGGGACTGTTGCTAGTCTATCTAATAAAATACAAATGATTTTGAATTTCCCGCTCACTCAATAAATTATCTGGGCCGTCCAAAGTTTGAGATAAATTCCACCGTCCATACATCTATCTATCTAATCCATCTAATAATGATTTTGAATTTTCCGCTCACTTAATAAATCATCTGGGCCGTTCTAAGTTTGAGATAAATCTCACTGTCCATACAGTGCCGGAGACACGGGACCCAGCTAGTTAAAGTATATTACACTTGCGCAAACACTTGGCTTCCCTCCATTTTATATTAAAAAATGTTATCTTCACAAGTACAAGTGTAAACTTATTTACTATTCATTTTTAGTTTTAAAAATATCAATTCCTTATTTATTTATTTTTGGCAAAAACCCTGAAATAAGAAGAGTAGTTCTCATTGATATGTGAATCGAATTACAAAAAAATCTAGAGTGGAGATGATACCTCTTCACGGAAGAGGTCCAAATTGAAATTCGATTTCTAAAAAACAGATAAAAATATACATATTTGTGTAGTTCTTCAATACCAGCAACGAAAAGGAGCCCGTCATGATAACTCCACATTCAAATTTGAATAATAAATCTCTAATTTATCAATTAATGTCAATCAAACCTCCTCTACGGATAGATCATAAAAAAAACTCTATAAAACTGAAAAAAATCTCAATTGAAAAAAAAAATTCAAATTAGGAGAAATAAAACTGCATAAAAAGAGAAAGTAAGAATAATTAAACAGAAACACGTAAAAAAAAAAAAACTTAAGGGACGGTCTTTTTAGTGTCGATTAGAGACCTTCCCTATATCTGAAAATATGGAGGCTAGAGACATCATTAAAACTTTAAGATATAATAAATGAATGTCATAATTAAGAACAATACAACAAATTCACAATAAAATAAATAAAATCACCACAAAAAATACCTAATATTTTCAATGATTAAAAATATTTATAACAATAAGATACAAAATACTCTGTCCCTTAATATAAATTATTTTAGAGCTGTGTACAAGTATTAAAAAAATGATTGTATAGTATTAAATATAATATTAATTGTCTATATTGCTTGTATTAGAAAAAGAGTGTTATTTATTGGGCAAAAAATAGTGAGAGAATCAAAGTTATATTTATTACTTGCGATAATATTAAAAACTAAACAATTAATGTTTACTTAAAATTCTCAAACGACTTATATTAAGGATAAAAATATTCTCTAAAACGTCTTATATTAAGGACTTGAAAGAGTAATGTGTATAATTTTAAGTGATTATAATCATTGAACTTATCTATATATGACAAAATATTAACTAGTATAATTTAATATTATATATATACCTTTAGGAAATTAATATTTTTATATAATTTTTTGATATTTTTTATATAAAAAATATCGATATAAATATATGTCGGTATAAAATTTATAACCACGATTTTCGTATAAAAATATTAAAAATTCACGTCAGTTTCCATATCTTTTTGGTAACTTTATTTTGTCATTTGCCACCGTCTTTACATGGGTTTTTAACTTGTTAGTTTGTTAGTTGTTACCGCCATCAACAAAGAGCTTTTTTGATTTTTCTCCGCATATTTTCTCAACTCCAGCTCCGGCCTCCGATCATCCATTCACACACAATGGAAAAATCTGGGTATTGCCGGGACGGAATTTACAGATCTCTCCGGCCACCTCTATACCTCCCCACGGACCCAAAACTCTCTATGATTTCCTTCCTCTTCCGAAATTCCTCTTCTTACCCTGATAAACCGGCTCTAATCGAGGCTGATTCCGGCGAAACCTTGACCTACTCCCAGCTCAAATCCACCGTATTCAAAGTTTCCTACGGATTACACCAACTGGGCATCAAGAAAAACGACATCGTTCTCATATTCGCCCCCAATTCCATTCAATTCCCTCTCTGTTTCTTCGGAATCATCGCCGCCGGTGCCATTGCCTCCACCGTCAATCCCAGTTACACAGTTCCCGAGGTATCGAAACAGATAAAGGATTGTAACCCAAAACTTATTATCACAGTCCCTGAGTTATGGGGAAAGGTAAAAGGGTTTAATTTACCAGTTGTGCTTTTGGGTTCTGAGGAATCATTGAAGGAATTTGAATCAAATTCAAGAGTTATCCATTTCACTGACTTGGTGAAGAATAATGGGTCAGTGTCAATTTTACCAAAGATTTCGAGTAATGATACTGCAGCTTTGTTGTATTCATCTGGAACAACTGGGATTAGTAAGGGTGTAGTTTTAAGTCATAGAAATTTTATCGCTGGAGCTATAATGTTATGTAGTGATCAAGAATTAATGGGTGAGATGAACAGTGTGTATTTGTGTGTTTTGCCTATGTTTCATGTATTTGGACTTACTGTTCTTACATTTGCTCAACTGCAAAGAGGCAATACAGTTGTGTCAATGGCAAAATTTGATTTGGAGAAGTTTTTGAGGTATATTGAGAAGTATAGAGTGACTCATGTGTGGGTTGTGCCACCAATTATACTTGCTTTGGCAAAGCTGAGTGTGGTTAAGAACTATAATTTGTCTTCGTTGAAGCAAATTGGTTCAGGTGCTGCTCCACTAGGTAAAGAGTTGATGCAGGATTGTGCCAAGAATTTTCCTCAGGCTTTGGTTATTCAGGTAATTTGATCAAACCTGGATATTATATCAACACAGTGCAATTGGACCTCATTTAATTCTAAATTAACATTTCAGTACCTTGATATTAACCCATATGCATTTTGGTTCGAGTTTTTTTTTTTACAAGTTTTTCATTTAGTAGATCACTTTCCAACTTTTATGGTTGATTCGAACTAGAATGCAATTCAATTGGATTGCAATAGACAAATTTGTTTGGAGTATATTCATAAATCGGTAACTTCTTTTAAACTCCATGTCAAGTGTATAATTACCTTAGGTTATCATAATGATTTCGAAAGAGGTATACTTAGTTTTTTCTTTTCTTGCTTCTGCTATCAATATTTAGAATTCAAGCCTAAATACGTAATTGAGTGGTGAAAAGTTTGCCTCTGGCCTTTGAGACTATCATATATTCCTATGCTTGACTGCCATTAACTTGAAGGCGATTTATTCCGTACTCAGTCATTGGTATAGAATTTCTCACAATTTAGATGGTTAATGATAGTTCAGCTGCGCTGGAATCACTTGATAATTAAGAGTCTATGCATAAACATTCGCATGACTAAGTTTGTGTACATAATTTGCTAGTTGTTTTCCTAGTTAGGTATGTATCACTTACGTAACTAAATAGTAAAAAATTGATAATTCTGAATCCATGGGCTGGACTCGTCTCTGTTGCTGTTGCAGGTGTAATGGGAAATATCTGTTTATCTAGGTTGAGTGTGACGTATGAGTTGCAGTTCGTTGAGTTATTCCAGAAGTTTGTTAGGGACTTTGTGCTTATACATGTTTGTTTTCTAGATAAGACCATTAATATTAGAGGTGGAATCTATACCAGATCCTCAATATGATACTCAGAGAGAGAGGTATTGCTTTCTTGCACATGCTCTTTTTAGTCATTTTAGTATATAAGATACACAGTCATTTCTTTAGACTTGGAAAAAATGCTGCAAGTTAATTTAGTTGTGTAATGCAAAGTTGCAAGAGATAGTGTGGTATTCTTTCAAGACCAATCTTCTAAACTTTTGACATGTAAGATCTGTTTCAAGAGTGAAAACAGCTCTATATTCAGCTCTAGCCTTTGGGTCTGATAAATAAGTTTGGAAATGCCATTTATTGCAATTAGCAATACAGAAATTTGAGGTAGACTTTTATTTATGGTAATTTTTTCATATTACATAATACCCATATTGATTGTTCTGGCGAAGGGGTTAAATGTTTTTTACCTCACTATACTTTAGATCAACTTACAAACCACCTAACTATACTTTTTTTTATTACAGTCAACTAACTAAACTTTTATTTTCTTACAAAAAATTGAATTTCCGCTTGATCGTTAAAGTTTTTAACTGAAGTTTGACAAGGCAGTGTCAGGTATATACATAATCTTAGCTGGAATGTTTTTTAAATAGGTTTTTACACGTCATTCATAACCCACACACAAAAACAAACTTACGCACCCAAACCCATAAATATTCGACCCAACCCAAGTACTATCATCATAATTAATAGATCTGAAACCAAATAGGAGTATATTTTTGAATGTTTTTTCATCTTCTACCTCTAATTCTCTTCATCTACATCTTCAATTGCAAAGAAAAAAGAAAGATGGTGAAGA
This sequence comes from Panax japonicus, assembly GCA_020205505.1. Lineage (NCBI taxonomy): Eukaryota > Viridiplantae > Streptophyta > Magnoliopsida > Apiales > Araliaceae > Panax > Panax japonicus. The sequence continues at coordinate 78,563,784 of CM035110.1, forward strand.
TGATGGGTTATAATAAGAGTGCTTATTAAGTCTGTAAACGAACCAAATAGTTCGGGCTCGCTCGAAAAAATACGAGTGAGACTTAGACTCGTTAATAATATGATCCAATTTTGAGTATAAAAAATAGTTCGAAGAAAAAATATTAGTAGAATCTGAGCAAGGTTATACTCGACTCGTTTAATATTCAAATTACTCGAATTCTTAATTGTGATTCGATACATACTCGATTGATACAGTTTCGATTAGGTACTCGATACATTCTCTTATAATATATACAAAATTAAATCAAATTAGGATAATTAATTATTATTATTTTATTTTATTTTTAATTTTAATTGTGATTTGTATTTGTAAAGTGTAATAGTAAATATATTTTCTCATTTCTAAGCAAAATAACAAATTCAATTTATAATTATATTTATTATAAAACTAGTTATTACGTAGAGGCTCGAATTCGAGCTTTAGTTTGAAGTTCGTGAGTAGTTTGAATATAATTCGATCCGAGCCGAATTGGATTCGAGTAATAAATATTTGAGTCGAGTCGAGTCGAATCTGAGTAGAAATTTTTACATACAATTCAAATTCGAGTCGAATCTATCTGTTCGCTTCGGTTCGACTCGTTTACACCCTTAAGAAAAAAACATTTATAAAGATTAAAATCTAAATCAATTGAAACAATTTTGTTTCTCTTCAAATTCTAGCAAAAGCTTGTTCAAGATCTGAATTTTAGATCTCTAATGCGACTTGCCTCTTTATACCGTTCACTTTCTCTCCTCAATTCTCTCCCATTTCACTTTCATGGGGACAACGGACAAAGAAGAAATCTCCAACAGCGGAGGAGCATAAGATTCCGAGTGAGATATCCAAGATTGTCAAAAGTTTCTTGAAGGATTGTTTGGTGAAAAAAGAAGTCATATATAGGCTTACTGCTGATCGAGAGGCATCCATTTGTTTTTGCAAGTTTATTAGATTATTATTTGTATGGATCATAATTTTACTCAGATGAAGAACACAAGATTTTGGAATTGGAATAAAATACATATTTTGTAGAAGAAATTATAAATATGTACGTATATAAAGGTGTTAAGAATTTATTTTGAAAAGATTTTTAATTTTAGCATATTTTTAATTTGTATGTTTTATAATTTCCTTAATTCTATTTGTTAATAATTACATAAAAACTCATTTGATATTAATTACAAAAATAATTTAATATATTTTATTTTATTTTCTTGTTTTTTTCTTACTTTTCTGTTTTATATTTTATTTTAAGAATTTCTTTCATTTTTGCATTAATTTAATTATTTCCACTTAAGCGTATCTATATCATACATGAGAGTTTCATGTCAGCTTTCTCTTTCTTATGTGTGTCAAACCGTTTAAAGTCAACATGACTTAACGGATTTTGTAACATGTTGTAAGAAAATAAAAGTTGAGTTAGTTGGTTGTATGAAAAAAATATATATAATTAGGCATTTGTATCTATTAAATATACTAAAATGCAGTACATGATACCATAGCTTGACACTTGTCATTCCCACAATTCAACATGTGTCCTGTCTAATTAATATTTCTTAAGACCCTTACCAAAACTGCCCAACTAACATAACAAATGAGGATAAAAACAAACACTAATTCATTCCCCTAAATTTTAGTTTTATAATCTCCTAAATCACTACAAATCTAAACTGTTTTGATAATTAAATTTTAAATTTATAATCCCCTAAATCAATACAAATCTAAACTGTTTTGATAATATCAATTGTTTTGATATTATCCTTTGTAATTTAATTATTATTTAATAAAATCACTACTTTATGCTATTAATTAATTTTTTGAATTTATAATCTTCTAAATCATTACAAATCTAAACAGTTAATAGCATAATGTCATTCTTTAATTTTTTAGATTTATAATCTCCTAAATCACTACAAATCTAAACTGTTTTGATAATATCAACTGTTTTGATATTATCCTTTGTAATTTAATTATTATTTAATAAAATCACTACTTTATCTCAACACTACCCCTACAATGTATATTCATTTGTTTTTCTGGATAAAATTTGATCATCGCACAACAATCTATATTATTAAAAAATTGGTATCTAGTGTTGATCTAAAGTACAGTAAGGTAAAAAGCATTTACCCTCTGGTGAAGGTCGGTAAGTTTTTGATTAGTGTCAAGATGTGTGCTTTTATTGGATCGAGATTCTGAACTTTCATTCATGTAGTGTCTAAATAACAATGAAGTAAGAGCAAGTCAACAAGCTCAAACAATGAGCAGTTAGTTGGCAGGCTAGCTGCAGTAAAAAGACAAAGAGAAAAATTAAGAGGGGATAGGGAAGAAATTGATTACCTTTGCCCTTATAAGAAAGTATATGCTGAAAACTCTTGTCATCACTGGTGAAAGATTGTTTTCATATACTGGAAGCAGCAGACTTGATAAAATTACACAAAATTGAAATCCATTAATATCTGGTGAACCTTCAATGATATACTGCATTAATTTATATTCAATGAAGATAGTGTTCTAGAAAATATTCATTCTGATGAATTAAGGTTTAACTGATTGTAGCGCCCCCCCCCCCCCCCCCCCCCACCAAACAAAAAATAAATAAATATTGTGGCAAATGAGCTTGCCACCTAGACTGAGGATATGAAAGGTCCTTCCTTGCATGTTCTATAATTTGTCACAAGTAGCTTGTGGTTGAAAAGTTGGCTTCTAACCTGAAATTATGTCTTTGCAGGGTTATGGTATGACAGAAACAACTTCAATTATCTCAATGGAGAATCCACTTGGAGGCCCTCATTTTTCTGGTTCTGCAGGAATGCTTGTTGCAGGAGTGGAATCCAAAATAGTTAGTGTAGATACACTGAAGTCTCTTCCTCCCAATCAGTTAGGTGAAATATGGGTCCGGGGACCTAACATAATGCAAGGTAATCTGTTAATTTATTAGTTGTGTCTTGATACACTCAAATGTCTAGAGAATGAGTTATTTATAGCCTATAGGAGAACATTGTTATATCTTCTCCCTTTCATGCTTAAGGGAGTATGCGTTAAGCTCAATTCAGATGGTCACAATTGTTCAATGGCATGAAATGACATTTCACAACATTTGAACCATGCACCTGCTTACCTGGCACTTGGCAGCGAATTTTGCACTTCTCACAGTAGCCTGTGAGACTGACTACTTAATCAGCTAACATGACTCAAATTGTAATGCGAGTTAGGGGTTATTTAATCCTTTAAAATATATCTCAGATATTTTTTTATTTTACCCATGGACATGGTCATCTTTTCAGCAGAGATTGCCGGCCCAATCGGTTAAACAGGAGTTCTTGTTTCTTCCTTTTTTTTTCCCTTTTGTTTTGTCCGTTCTTCCTTTTGACGAGTAATATCTTCTTTTCTTCTTTGTCTGTATTTATTTTGGGAATTTCAAGCGGGGCAATTCTCATCTGATAGTTGTTCAGTTGATATGCAATTTTATAGCTAAACCATTCCACAATTGCATATGATGGATGAGATCATTCACTTAATTTAAGTTTGAACTTTAAAGATATGCCTCTTATTTTATTTTATTTTGACAGTGCATGTAAGGCTATCATTTTCTTTAATTCTAAAATTCATCATTCTACAATCAGGTTATTTCAACAATCCACAGGCCACGAAGCTTACTATAGATAAACACGGGTGGCTTCATACTGGTGATCTTGGTTATTTTGACGATGAAGGACAACTATTTGTCGTTGATCGAATTAAAGAGCTCATTAAGTACAAAGGTTTTCAGGTAACTTACTAAGGACTCTATTTACTCGAATGATAATGAGGGGTTTGAGCCCTTTCAACACACACGAAATTCGGATATTATTGTGTGAGGTCCCACAAGATTTATGATAAGAAAAAAAGAAATCCACAATATAGGATGAAAACAAAGAAAAAGACAACATAAGCAACAAGCAATTTAACGTGATTTGCCCAAACTTGCCAAGATCCCCGGAGATAATCAATTTTACTACCAAATCCAAAATCTTATGTACATGCTTTCTCAAAACCCTTTGATGGTTCGTAGCATCTCTTTCACGTCATTGGGGTTTTGACTATGCTCTCTACATCTTGTCTATACCCCTTAGATGTATATCTTTTGTTTCTTAGTTATTTTTCATTGGACCATTCTTCACAAATGCTCCACTTGCTCTATCCACAACTATATCAATTGGCCTGTCCTTTGCACAACTACATCTGAATAAATCAATTTGTCGCACGATTCCCGCCTTCGCTTAAGCCTCCACCCTAAAAATCTTCTCACAATCGTCTCACCTTGATGATCATGCCTCCTCAAACGGAACACTCTTCAAGTATTCATTTCCGTATCAGCCAAGTTTTGAGGTTCATACTTTCAGGTGACTTATTCGCAAGAAGGCCATATAACCTGCTACTTATCAACCCATGGTCTTGTGTGATTTTCTGAACTCTTACTGCAAGTCTGCTACTTAGCACATATATTCTTTGGAGTCTTACTGTCTCAACAACATTAACTTCTTTTGCAACTTTAGGATTTTATCCACAACACCCAAACTACAAAACACTGCTCCAAACATTTTCATCTCAACCGTTCCAATCCCTCTGATGATGCTATCAATAGAACATTAGACATAAATATTGTTTCAACCATTGTTCCCCTTAATATTAAGAGCGGGCACATTAAGTAAGGTTATTGGTTCATCATTTGTTCCTTGAAACTCATCGAAGATAATCTATTAAAGCAAGCATAATAAGTCACAAGTGAATTTAATATTCACTTCAGAGAATTAGTGCATCCTAGAATATTGTGAGAATATGTTTATAGGTAGAATAAGCAGCTGCTAACAACTGATCTGAATCACCTCCCACAAAAGAATAATTTCTTTTGATGTGGTTCCCTTCCTTGCATTTTAAAGCGCTGCTTGCCATTTTCACTCACTTGAATGTTTATTATGATAGATTCCATGTAGTAGTCCCACCTCCTGTACGTGTCTATTAAATCTGCATGCGGACTATATTTTACCCTGATTGCAAGGCCCAAACACTGCTTCCTGAACTTTGAGTTTGATTTTTAAAGCTCCATAGATTGGTGGCAGTTCATGTGTTTTACGTTGAATGGCATTGTTCTAAGTTAAACAATTTTTGAATTCAACTCTTGCTTTTGATTTGTTTGCTAACCTATATATGTATACCAGTAAGAGACGGTCTTTTATTGATATTCTCTTTTGTTTAACATTCATTTTATCTTTTCTACTTTACTGTTTCTTGCCAGGTTGCACCAGCAGAGCTTGAAGGGCTACTTATTTCTCATCCTGAAATACTAGATGCTGTAGTTATCCCGTAAGTCACTGCTCAATCTTTATGCGTATGGGATCTCTTCTTCTTTTTTTTTTGGTACAACATATGGAGTCTCGTGACTCTTGAGATGTTGTATTTGAATTTGAATCACTTCTCCCTTGTAGGTTTCCTGATGCTGAAGCTGGTGAGGTGCCAATTGCATATGTTGTCCGCTCTCCCAACAGTTCACTAACCGAAGAACATGTTCAAAAATTTATTGCAGAGCAGGTTATAGGCCCCTTTCTGTCCTCGATAATTCATAGACACTCTTGGTCAAGCAGGGGGGGGGGCCTTTACTACTGGGCTACCCCCTCAATATAATGATATTTTGGTTAACTAAAGAGCCAAATAACTACATTTATAGAAACAGCTATTAGGAGAAAAAAACTCCAGCATAAATTGTCCGCTGAAGAATCAGGCCTCTGATAACTTTTTTTTTTATAATATATATTTTTTATTTGAATCAACAATCGAACACAAGTCTTTTGGTAATCGAATGGTATTATCTTGCTTAGGTTCTTGTTGATACTTGATTTAATTATTATATGATCCTTTCGTCTATACAAACCAAGTGCTCGTGTAAATGTTTATGTTTCCGTCAATATGGTATGCTCTTTTACTTATATCTAGCTTTTTCAGGTTGCGCCATACAAAAGATTGCGAAGGGTAACATTTGTAAGCTCTGTCCCTAAGTCAGCTTCAGGGAAAATCCTCAGAAGAGAACTTATTGAGAAAGTCCGAGCTAAACTGTGATAGCATATCCTTCATATTATCAAACTTCCATTGTTGTTGCAGAATAAAAGAGTAAAGGACTTCTACAAAAATGGCCGTGTACATCGAGGTTCATCTCACATTTGCATCTTGTGCATGTACATTAAGAATGTCGAGTTTATCCCTAAAATAATATAATTTCAGTTTAATAGTGGTGTTACGATAATGAAATTATGAATGACAAATTTGAAGATATCGAGTCATTTTATACTATTATTTATGTCATAATAGAATACTCTTGTGGAATAAAAAGAAATATAATGAAATTATTTTTGTGGAACAGAACATTAATTTTTTTCCTAATCTTTGTTTATTATCTCTGATTATATTGCATGTAGAATGTAAGAATATTCTGAATTATCTTTTTTTAAATACAGCATGTCAAACTTTTCTTTGAGAACATTGACTTTCAAAATTGGACACCTTATTTTGGGACAATATCATAGGAAATTGATTTTCACATGAAAAGTGTCGCTATAGATATATAGCGACAGTGAAAACCGTCGGTATAGGATATATAGTGATGATTTTTATGTGAAAATATCATCGATTTTCTTAGTTTAGTGTCAGAGTCTTGGTTTATCAAGAATTAAGGGACGGACTGCACTGACCACTGCCTATGTGATATTTATGTGTCTTAATGCTGAAACCAATTATGCATTATGCTTGATAGCACAATGCTCCAATTCTAAATTTTTTTTAAGGAGAAAGAAATCAGAAAACAAATTAACAAAGTGTGTAAGTAGTGTGTTAGGATTTGATATTATGCAGGTGCTGAACCAGGATTTATAAAAAAAAAGTTGTAAATTAAATAAAACTTAAACACAGAATAATCTCAAATTACAAAGTGTTCAAATATTAAATATAATATTGTATACAAATTATAATGTCACTTTTTGGTGAAACTCAGCATTGAGACGTGGTATGTTCCGAATACGTCATAATTTATTTAACTAGAGATCTATATATTCAACCATTTATCTCTTGTTTGGTCACAAAGTGTACTTTTAAAACAATATTAAAATTATTTTCATGGTAATAGTTGCAATATACAAATAAAAGGGAGAATAAAAACAAGTCTTATAGAGCTAACTAACTTTCGAGAAACTCCACCAATTCTTTTCATGTTACAAAATTTAGAATTATTAATTTTTAAGTTCATCATCCAGTCCCAGAAACAACATCTTAAAATTTTAAGAGTTAAAACTTTTCAAATTGAATCTTAAAATTATATTTTTACTTGTATTAGTACTTGAATAAATAAAATATAGATTATAATTTAAACAAAATAAGGTTTGGCTATGGTGTCCTCCAAGTAATTTCGTTCGCCCCCTGATATTATGATGGGTTGACGAGAAGCATGAGCTGATGAGGATGGACAATCCGGCAATCGATATGGTCTGCACTTAACCCCGTCTGCATAATTAATTAATTTCAAGCACTCACGTCGATCTATATAAACCCCTGAACTTATCCCCCAGCCCCAGCCCCACACTTGGCAAATTAAAGGCTGAACCCAAACCGACCGAGCGAGCGTTAACCATGGAATGTTCAAATAGCTTGGCTGTTTTCAAGGACGGTCGTCACGTCAGTCACCTAAAGCACACTCGACTCGACGGCGCGTAATTGTACTACACACACACACACACACACACATATATATATATATATATATATATATATATATATATATATATATATATATATATATAGGGTAATCATCCGTAGCAAACGTTTGCTACGGACACTGTTCAGCAAACAAGCTCCCATCCGTTGATCTAGACATTTAATGGCTTAGATTGGCTTGTAGCGGCAGTCCCTTTTCCATTTTGTCTTTAGCCTTTTTACATTACTGCCCCTACCATTTTAATACATGTCTGCCGCTACAGCCTGTAGCGGCAGTGGGGTCTCAGCCATATGGTCATAATGTAAAGATAAGTTTGTATTTATGTATACATAATGTAAAAATAAAAGATAATGTAAAGATAAATAATGTAAAAATAAAAGATAATGATAAGTCTAAATAAAAGATAAATTTTTTTTATAAATACATAATATAAAAATAAGATAAGTTTGAATAAAAAATAAATTTATCTTTTATAATAAGATAAATTTATCTTTTATAATAAAATAAATGCACAACACTATAAATTTATTTTATAATAAAAGATAAATTTATTTTATAATAAAAGATAAATTTATTTTATAATAAAAGATAAATTAATTTATTATAAAAGATAAATATATTTTATTATAAAAATAAATTTATTTTATTATAAAAGATAAATTTATTTTATTATAAAAGATAAATTTATCTTATTATAAAAGATAAATTTATCTTTTATTCAAACTTATCTTATTTTTATATTGTATTTATAAAAATAAATTTATCTTTTATTCAGACTTATCTTATCATTATCTTTTATTTTTACATTATTTATCTTTACATTATCTTTTATTTTTACATTATGTATACATAAATACAAACTTATCTTTACATTATGGCCATATGGCTGAGACCCCACTGCCGCTACAGGCTGTAGCGGCAGGCATGTATTATGGTAGGGGCAGTAATGTAAAAAGGCTAAAGACAAAATGGAAAAGGGACTGCCGCTACAAGCTGTAGCGGCAGGTAGAATTTTTGACCAATCTAAGTCATTAAATGTCTAGATCAACAGATGGGAGCTTGTTTGCTGAACAGTGTCCGTAGCAAACGTTTGCTACGGATGATTACCCATATATATATATGATAGAAACATAATTCATACATTTAATTATCCCTAATTTTGTCTTTTTAATTATATTAGTTTATTAAATTAATATGTTTTATTTTATTTTGTAAAATTTAATATTTATTGCAATAAAGTCAAAATCTTGGTGATCAAGCAATATTTAATGCTCTTATTCATATAAGGAATGTCCAAGAAGAATCCTACAAGGAGAAGGAAAGAGGTGGAACAATCTTAGTGCAATTCAAATCCAACAAGAGAAAGAAAAGTCTATTTAGAAGATCTTTTTGAGAAGTTGATTGCCACTAGGAAGTTGAATCCTACATGGAAAGGGAATCAAAGTGTCCAAGTTCAATGAATCTAAATTAGGGTTCAAAGTTATTTTCCTTATAAATAGGTCTCTTGTTTTAGAGAGAATGAGGGAATTAAGTATTGTATTACTTTAGGTTAGGAGTAGGAGTAAATTAAATTATGTTTCAACGCTTGTTGGAGGATCGTGAATGAAGGGAGTTTTCTTATTTATTTTCAATCTTCTACTTCTTCTTTATTTTAGTTAATTTATTTATTTTCATGTCTAGTTAATTTCTTTAATCTAGGATGAAGATGAAATTAAATAATTATTCCTAATAATATTTTTTATCTTTTCTATTATTTATGCTTTTATGTTTAATTGATTTCGCCTTCATGTTTCGTTATTGAAATACCTTCGTTTTATAGTTCTTATGTGATTTTAAATTAATTAAGAGGTTTTGATAGATTATTGTTAAGATATGAGTTTTTCATAATCCATGCTTGCTCAAAGAAGTTTTGATGGGTTATAGTTAATCCTTAAATTTTTATAGTCTATGCTTGCCCACGTTAATTGTAAATTACTAAATTAAAGGGAAGAGAGATCAAAATCATAATTTGAGTTATAAAAATAGAAGAGATTGAATTATATGTTATGTTTATTATTTAGTGGATTCAGATTCCTAGATTGCATTTTCGTTAATTGTTTTCATATTCTAGTTAATTAATTCTCAATCTTTATTTCTAATTCGCCTAAAATAAATATTAAGAAAACATTAAAATTAATCTAGTCTCTGTAGGTTCGACCTGTACTTGCCAGTTCTTCAATTAGACACTGTGCACTTGCAGTACATATTTTTATCACATCAAGTTTTTGGCGCCGTTGCCGGGGACTAGAATTAATTTTTATTTATTCCTTAATTTTTATTTATTCGAATTAGTTTTAACTCATTTTTTTTTCAGTATTATTGAAGCGGATCGAAGAAGCGAAAATATAAAGATTTTGTTTTTGCTCTTTCTTCGGTACTTCGTATCTCCATATTTTTTTAAATATATATATATATATATATATATATATATATATATATATATATATATATATATATATATATATATATATATATATATATATAGTAGTTTAGTTTTTTTTATATATTTTTTTTGTGCGACTTTCGTGGTTAGTTGTCTATTTGTTTTGTGATTTGTGGAAAAATGGATTTTTATTATAGTTGGAATAATAATTTTGTTTGGAATCAAGAATTCTATGAAAATTTTAATCCGCACCAAGTAAATCAATTTTTTTTCAACTTATGAAAATCCTTATCCATTTTCATGTTTATATCCATATTCGGATCCAGAACCTCAATATCCACAAGAATTATCAAATGAAGAAGAGGAAAGACTTGGTGCCTTAGAGAAAGCTATGGAAGTTTTAATGGAAAATCAATTTAGCATGGATCAAGTTATATATCGTCTAGAAATTCAAATGAGTCGATTAGCCACCATAATAAATGAACAAGAGGTGGGTGAATTTTCTAGTAACTCTGAGGTTAATTTTGAAAATCTTGATGGTTGTGGAAATGATGAGGAAAGTAGAAATTTTATATTCAATTCTACACAATTTGAGTCGAGCGTATTTGAGGAGTCTACAAATTATGAGTCTATGCCTAAAATTGATCATGTTGCATTTGATGAGTCGGTTGAAAAAGTTTATAAACCTAAAGCTTCATACCCTGAAAGACTTATTCCTAAAAAATCACCTAGTGATTTTTTGGACCAACCCATTAAAGTAAACATGATCCAAGAGTTGTCAATGACCCAAGAAATAATTGAAAATAGACTCTTGATTAAAAAAGATCCAATTGATTTTTTCTTAAATCACCTTGACCAAAATTGGAATGAATCTGAATATTTAGATAAAGTCAATGAGCTGTTGAGATCCACTACAAATAAGTCAACTAAACTAGAACATGTATTTGAACTAACTCTTTCATCATTTGAACATGTTAATGAAAGTTTTTTTGAGGTAAACTTGAAGCATAACTGTGATGAAAATTCTGACTATTTTCAATTTCCTAGACCTCCTGAAAATAATGAAAAGTTCACACTCACTTATCCATTTGTAATATTCATTTTTAGTCACATAATTTTTAGGATTTATAAAATTTGTAGATATGTACATTTGTTTTCTTTCTCACCACATCTTCTTGCAGAACAAATGCCCCGCATACAAGGTACAATTCTTTCATATCTTTGTTCTCTTTTCTTCATTTGCATACATTGAGGACAATGCATGATTTAGGTATGGGGGGAGTTTGTTTGTATTAGATTTTTTTTTCTTTTTACGAAAAAAAAACACAAAAAAATTAAAAAATTAAAAAATTTTGTTTGACTTTTTATGAATTGAATTAATTCTAATAAGTGTTTATGGAGCAAAGAGAATGAGAAGGATTGAAAGATTTAGAACTCTTGAATTTTTGATAAAATATGAAATCTTAGTTCAAAATACCATCTGGATTTAAAATTGATTTAACAAAAATTTTTGCACTTCACGTTTGCACTAATTCTTAGTTATGGGGTATAAACCATGATTCGAGTAATTTCAAAAAAAAAAAAGAAGAAAGAAAAAAAAAGAAAAAAAATGAAGTTGAGAAAAGTTAAAAAAAAGAAAAAGAAATAAATAACTGCTTCAATGTCCATTAAACGAAATAACTGGGTATCCAAGCCTTGGGAAGCATCGATATTCACGCTGAAAAGTATGATGGATAAAAGCAGCTTGACTAGTCTAATTTTGTGGCCTTTGTTACTCGAGTTAGTAAATCCTTAGGGGTGTCTCTACACCTAGTGCCCTAAAGCCATCTGGTTTGGGAGTCATTGGTCCAACGCTCGCTCTACATGGGTAACTCTGAAAAGCCTAAGAAAATGAGACATTGCACAGGTCAAGAATAAAAAATGGAAAAAAAAGAAGGAAAAAAAGAAAGACAAAGAAAAAAAGAGTTTGCTTGATTTTCATGATAAAAATCCCTACTAAGAGTTACATCACATACACATGCATGCATAACATGAAATTAATTTAATGAAGGATGGTGTCTAAAATGAAGATTGTGTATTTTTGATAAGGTGAAAGTGTGATTTTGAATTTAATCTTGCTTATGTATAATGCCCATAAATATTTAGAAGTTTTCTTTCAATTTCATAATTTGTTGAACCCAAAAAAATATTTTTAAATTTTGTGGGTATATTCACTGCAAACCCTCACGAGACACAACTCGTCCACTTGGGGTAACCTTGGGGTTTAAAGGCTTGTTGCACATGCTAAGTGCAATCGTGTTTCCTACGAAAATGGGGTATTGTAATTTTTATTTTTTTATTTATTTTACTCGAGGACGAGCAAAAGCTAGGTATGGGGGTATTTGATAGAAACGTAATTCATACATTTAATTATCCCTAATTTTGTCCTTTTAATTATATTAGTTTATTAAATTAATATGTTTTATTTTATTTTGTAGAATTTAATATTTATTGCAATAAAGTCAAAATCTTGGTGATCAAGCAATATTTAATGCTCTTATTCATATAAGGAATGTCCAAGAAGAATCCTACAAGGAGAAGGAAAGAGGTGGAACAATCTTAGTGCAATTCAAATCCAACAAGAGAAAGAAAAGTCTATTTAGAAGATCTTTTTGAGAAGTTGATTGCTACTAGGAAGTTGAATCCTACATGGAAAGGGAATCAAAGTGTCCAAGTTCAATGAATCTAAATTAGGGTTCAAAGTTATTTTCCTTATAAATAGGTCTCTTGTTTTAGAGAGAAGGAGGGAATTAAGTATTGTATTACTTTAGGTTAGGAGTAGGAGTAAATTAAATTATGTTTCAACGCTTGTTGGAGGATCGTGAATGAAGGGAGTTTTCTTATTTATTTTCAATCTTCTACTTCTTCTTTATTTTAGTTAATTTATTTATTTTCATGTCTAGTTAATTTCTTTAATCTAGGATGAAGATGAAATTAAATAATTATTCCTAATAATATTTTTTATCTTTTCTATTATTTATGCTTTTATGTTTAATTGATTTCGCCTTCATGTTTCGTTATTGAAATACCTTCGTTTTATAGTTCTTATGTGATTTTAAATTAATTAAGAGGTTTTGATAGATTATTGTTAAGATATGAGTTTTTCATAATCCATGCTTGCTCAAAGAAGTTTTGATGGGTTATAGTTAATCCTTAAATTTTCATAGTCTATGCTTGCTCACGTTAATTGTAAATTACTAAATTAAAGGGAAGAGAGATCAAAATCATAATTTGAGTTATAAAAATAGAAGAGATTGAATTATATGTTATGCTTATTATTTAGTGGATTCAGATTCCTAGATTGTATTTTCGTTAATTGTTTTCATATTCTAGTTAATTAATTCTCAATCTTTATTTCTAATTCGCCTAAAATAAATATTAAGGAAACATTAAAATTAATCTAGTCTCTGTGGGTTCGACCTGTACTTGCCAGTTCTTCAATTAGACACTGTGCACTTGCAGTACATATTTTTATCACATCAATATATATATATGGGGAGCGATCCATAGCATCTATATGTTATGGGACAAATATTGGCATATAGGCTCTAATCCGTCCGTTTTATTAATGAAAGACTGCGATCTTAAGTTCCAAATCCTCGTCCGCTAGTATTACTAGCGGATGTAATTAGTAAAAATTACGGACCCTTATGCCCCTCGTGAGTGAAATTAACCATCCAAATTATCATGGTCCGCTAGTAATACTAGCGGATAGAAGACAGTAGGTAACATGGTCCGCTAGTAATACTAGCGGATATAAGACAGTCTCCTGTTATAAATAGATTACACAAGCTATTTCCCTACTGTAGATTACACACTATTTCCTTACTTCCCTTCTGTTGTCAATTACATTAATTCTTCTCCTTCTGGTTCATCATCCTCCGCCGTAGTTTTAGAACAAGAAGATCGTGATGTTTGCATTTCTTTACTCCATTGTTCCCTGCACTCTCTTCAACTCTCTGTTCTTTTTCTTCTTCTTCAATGTCTGTATCTATCGGAGTGTGTTTGTAGAGACGAAGCTGTTGAGCTAAGGCCACGAGCCTGGCGGAACCCCCAAAGAAATTTTGAGAATCCATGATGTTTTTGAAAATACAAGAAGTAGAAGATGACTGTAATGATGGGATTGATGCCATTGAAACTGATGATACCCGTCTCAGTAATGACATCATGCCCTTGTTAATTTGTTATAATTTCGTTAGGTACGACTATCAGCTGTATCCAAAATAAATTGGGGACACCCAAAACCCATTATTTGGAATCTAATACTATTATTATACAAGACCAGACAATTGAGGTTGAATCTTGTTTCAGAATTGATCACCAACAACAACAAAAATGATTATCACTGAATCAGTGCGGTTCAAGAAGGCAGCTGCCAAGCCCAAGGACAGTCCGATTTGGATTGGATCGGGGGATGAGTCTGGTCATGAGGAGTTGAATCGGTAGACAAGTCATGATTCGTCGTTGAGTCACCTCTCCGAGGCGGCACCGAATGTGGAGGGGGAAAGCCTGGATATTGAGAGCTTGGCTTCCATGGAGACTGGCATGTCTGTTTAGAAACAGAAGAGAAGCGGAGGCGGAGGATGCCATGAAACAGAATATTTGGGGAGCTGAGAATGGAGGGATTGAGCTGGAATTGAGGCTAGGCTTTCGGCCGGTATCACTCTCCCGCAGCGTTAGTAACAAAAAAAGTGAGATATATGATCGGAGCTGGTAATATTTATATAAAGAGATAGGGTTTTGGAAGAGTTATGCTGTCGAATTTGATGGGCCTGACCTGTCGAAGAAGATTGATGAAAGCAGTGTGGAGAGTCTTGACTATGAAATTATTGAGAATTATGTTGACTTCTATCCGCTAGTATTACTAGCGGACCATGTGATTTTAGATGGTTAATTTCACTCAGGAGGGGCATATGGGTCCGAAAATTTTACTAATTGCATCCGCTAGTAATACTAGCGGACGGGAAGTTGAAACTTAAGATCGCAGCCTTTCATCAATAAAACGGACGGATTAGAGCTTATATGTCAAATTTTATCACATAGCATATAAATGCTATGGATCGCTCCCCTATATATATATATATATACACAGAGGATCCAGTCCGGACGCCCGGACTGGTCCTAAATACGGACCCAAAATTTTTTTTTTTTTGCTTTTTTTTTTTTGAAACAACTAAAAAAAAATAAAAATTTATGGAACTGAAATTTTTCCATAATACAATGTTTTGGGTGTGTTTTTAATACCTATACCAACCAATGTATGTACAGTCTGCCCAGACTGTACAGACATATTTCGTTATAGGCATCCAAATCACGCCCAAAACACTGTATTATGGAAAAATTTCAATTCCATAAATTTTTTTTTTTTAGTTGTTTCAAAAAAAAAAAAAAAAAAAAGTCCGGATTTTGTTAAAATCCGGGAGTCCGGACCTGATCCGGACTCTATATATATATATATATATATATATATATATATATATATATATATATATATATATATATATATATATATAAAGAGATTCAAATCAATATTGGTACGTAAGACAAGACCGACCAATTAACCACATTTTTAATATTCAATTAATCCATCTATATTACTACTATATCTTATTTTAATTAGGGATCACTCAAGCTCCGAATATAAATTAACCCTAGCTGGTAACTAACGTACGTAAATGAAACCAAACTTCAACGTCGTATAAAGATCAAATAATTAATTAATTCTTATATAAAATTTAGAGAGCTAGTAACATATATAAATTAATGAGAAGTACTTCAATTTCAAAGACAAATTAAAAGGGGACCCTAAAGCACACTTAAATATAACAACTGACTAATTTACCTTTAATAAATAACTCTCAATTCACAATTTTGCCCTTATTTTATCTTAATAAACATAATAACTATAAAACAACTTAAATAAATAAACAATTATGTATGTAAGATGGAATTAAACACTATAAAGCTTATCAAAAATAAATACACAAATAAAATTGCATAATTTCTTTCTTAGAAATATAAAATGTTCACGTCTTAGAAGAAAAATAGACAAAAAAAATAACTACAACTACTACTTTTTTTTAATAATAATACTACAAATCTCATTATCTGATACTAAATAATTGAACTAATGAATGAGAGTACTAAGATAAATAATTTTTATGTTATATTATTATCAAAAAATACAATGACGTCTTTTTTATGCATGGTTAATTTTCTTCTATGCCATGAACATTATATTTCTCATGTAGGCAATTAATTATATATGAGGTTAAACTTTCCTTTATTTTTTTTATAAACGTGATGTATTTCTAATTTTTATTTATTTATAGTTAATATATGTAATTAATAGGATAAAGGTCAAAACTTGACGATGACAACTATATAAATGAGTTGGTTCTCATTTATTAAAGACAAATTAGTCGCTTACTTATATTTAGATATTCGCATCAGGGATCCATATGGCTGCTTTACATACATATATAGATAGATAGATGGATATACGTATGAATTAGCTAGGAATGATAAATGTACGTACTCTACTTTTGGTTCGTATATCGTTCATGTTGGAAATGAGATTTGAATCAGAAAATTGCCTCGGCTCAGGTCGTGGACTCGGGTCGGGTCGTGATCGTGACGGCCGAGTTTGTGATACTACGTCGTTTTGACGACGGTTACATGCAAATTTTTCTTATAAATAAATGGTGTGGGAAAACATTTAAAAGATACAAAATTTCCCTTCCATTTCTGAAATTTTTTTCTATTCCGTCCCGTTCTGAAAAACCCGTTCTAAAATTCCCGTTCTGCAGTTTTCCCGTCCCGTTCTGCAGTTAGAAATTCTCGTTCCTTCCCTTCTGTCGTCCCGTTTTCGTTCTGCAGTTCCGTTCTGCATACTTTTTCCGTTTCTGAGTAAGTGTAAGTGTATGAATACACGATTTTTCATGCATCATTACTATAATTTCCATTTACATGCATCATCATTATTATTGATAGTAAAAGTTCGAGTACATAACATAGAATTTGCGTTCGATGAATTCTTAATTTTGTAATGCTACTAATTAAGAATTGAAATCCGTTTTATCTTGGGAAGCAATTATTCAATTAACCCTTATCATCTGTGGGGGAATAAATTTGCTTTAAGGAGACTTTGTGAATTCAAAGGACTCGGATTTATATTCATCATTTTACAAGTTATTTATGTTTTGCATAATTTATTATTATTATTATATTTATATGCATTATTAAATAATACTATATATTACAGATAACAATCTTAAAGCAAATTTACCTTTTCTGTAATTATAGTATTGTGTATGTCAACAGAAAATTGTGGGGAAAAAAAAATTATTTCTGGAAATAAATTTATATATATTTTAAACTTCTGTTAGTATATATATACACAGAATTCTGGAATTTATTTCTGTTATTATATATATTATATTTAGATATTCTGTTATATATATAACAGTTTATGTTATAGTTTATGTTATATATTCTGGAATTTTAATTTTGCATGTTATAATAGTTCATTGCATCTTTGGTGCATGCATTGCAAAATGACTGCAGTATGTTGGTAGCATCCAATATCATTAATGCTATTTTTTCCCCTATTAATTTAATCATGGGAGTATACTGTTTTGGTATGCATGGGATATATATATATATATATATATATATATATATATATATAAATATATTATAATACCGTAATAGTAGTAATATATTATTATATATATTAATTCTATTATTTGTTTAAAGAAGTTGAGTACAGTAATTATATATATATATATAATTCGTACTGTTAGTAATTAATATATATATAATATGAGTACAGATAACAATCTTAAAAAGAATGACTCTTCATGATAGAAACTGTTGAAGTGCATACATGCATGTTAATATAGTATGTTAATATGCATGTTAATATAGCATGTTGATATGCATGTTAATATATATTCTGCATATTAATATATTCTGCATGTTAATATATTAACATCCTATACAAGCATGTTAATATTCTACAGATAATATATATACTAGCATGTTAATATAGTATTCTGCAAACTAAACTGTTGAAGTGCAGTAATAAATATTTTAATTATGCAGTAAATTTATAGTAATGATTGCATACAAAATGACAACATGTTAGGAAATTATTCTTTTGCAGTTTGAATCTCAAATTCTTAGAAAGTTTGAATTCTTTTAAGAATTGAATTGATAGTTTCTGTCACTAAATAATATTTTGTTATTTTATTTAAATTGCATGTTTATATGTTTATAAATGTTGCATGTTAATTTATATATTACGAAAATAACAGTTTATTACATAACCATTTTAAAATTTGAAGTGGGTAATAATCGGAAAATGATGCATAATAATGCATGATATGATTTTTTGAAGTTTATCATATGTTACGTAGTGTAATAATGATAATGCATGGATTAATCATGGGTAACATGTATTAACCTAAGTTTTTGTTAAATTCATGATAATGATATACCATGAGTTTTCTACAACTGACTTGTGTTGTTCGATTGTTGTAGATATAGTATTTTATAAAATTCAATATCTTAACAGAATATTTGTTGCATGTTAATACAAAATATTCTGTTATTTTATTTTGTTTGCATGATTCTATATTCTGTATTTGCTAGTTTCCAACGATAATATTAACGGGTATTGGAATTTGGGAGCCAAAATTGAGTTGGACCAAAAATACGCTAATATTAAAATCGATTGGAATTTGGAAGCCAAAATTGAGTTGGGCCAAAAATTTCCAAAAATTAGAATCGGTTGGAATTGGGATACGTTCCAAAAATTAGGATACAACATATCCCATAATTGGAATACGACCAATTATTAAGATGCGTGCCTGTAATAATTGGAGTACGACCTAATCTATAAATAGATTAGAAATTAACCAAAACTCAATACAATAAATAAATAAATATGGGTGGTGCTGCTGCAACAATATCACAGGTAATTTGTTTAATTTATGTTATTATATCTACATGTACTTACTAAAAAAATGATATGTTTGTTGTAAAGGGCTACATGGATGATGGGCTTTTTAAGATGAATGTTATGACTGTTGTACCAAAATATAATGATAATAATAAAATTAATTCTTCTGCTTACTTGTTGGAATCTTCAAATATATGGCATGCTAGATTAGGTCATGTTAATTATAATACTTTGCGTAGATTAATTAATTTAGAATTCTTGCCTAAATTTGATATTAATCTAAAACATAAATGCGAAATTTGTGTGGAATCAAAAATGACAAGATTACCCTTTCATTCTGTTGAAAGGAAAACTGAACCTCTAGATTTAATTCACACTAACATATGTGACTTAAAGTTTGTGCAAACTAGAGGTGGGAAAAAATAATTCATAACCTTTATTGATGATTGCACAAGATATTGTTATGTATATTTGCTAAGAAGCAAAGATGAGGCTGTAGAAATGTTTCAACTTTATAAAAATGAAGTTAAAAATCAACTTAGCAAAAACTAACGATATTGCTGAACGCAAGAACCGAACATTAAAAGAAATGTTGAATGCTATGTTGAACAGTTCTGGAGCACCCCAGAATTTGTGGGGGGGAAGCTTTGCTTTCTGCCAATTATATTCTTAATAAAGTGCCTCATAAGAAAACTCACGAAACACCTTATGAATTATGGAAAGGTCATAGACCTTGCTACAAATACTTAAGAGTGTGGGGGTGTCTAGCAAAGGTAATGGTTCCTAAACCTAAAAAGGTTAAGATATGACCAAAAACAATTGACTGTGTTTTCATTGGTTATGCAAATAACAGCAGTGCTTATCGCTTTCTTGTTCATAAATCTGAAATTAACGATATTCATGTTAATACATTTATTGAATCAAGAGATGCATCATTTTTTGAGAATATTTTCTATATAATGGAAATAATGATTCAAATTCGAACAAAAGACCTTTGGATGCTACTAGTGATAATCCTGGAAATATAGACAAAGAGTCTGTAGTGGATGAACCTAGACGTAGCAAAAGAGCAAGGACTTCAACGTCTTTTGGTCCGAATTTTCTAACATTTTTGTTAGAAAACTATCCTCGAACCTACAAGGAAGCAGTATCCTCTCCAGATGCTTCTCATTGGAAAGAAGCAATAAATAGCAAAATTGAGTCCATTAAGCAAAATCATACATGGGAACTGGTGGATCTTCCACCTGGTTCAAAACTTTTAGGGTATAAATGGATCTTCAAAAAGAAGTTAAAAACTGATGGCTCAATTGATAAATACAAAGCAAGGCTTGTTGTTAAAGGCTATAGACAAAAGGAAGGATTAGATTATTTCGACACTTATTCACCTGTTACAAGAATTGCATCTATTCGAATGCTAATAGCAATAGCATCCTTAAATAGACTTGAAATACATCAAATGGATGTAAAAACTGCATTCTTAAATGGTGAATTAGATGAAGAAATATATATGGAACAACCTGAAGGTTTCACTGCTCCTAGACAAGAGAGGAAAGTATGCAAACTTGTTAAATCCTTGTATGGATTAAAACAAGCACCAAAACAATGTCATGAGAAATTTGATAATGTTATGTTATCAAATGGATTTAAAATCAATGAGTGTGACAAATGTGTTTATGTCACAAGCACTCAAAAAGAATATGTCATTGTTTGTCTTTATGTGGATGATATGTGTTGTGTAAAAATCTATATACGCACAACACGCAAGTATACGTGGTCAACAAGTAATAAAGTGATAAGTTGAGTATCGTTCCCACAGAGAATTATTTAATAAAAATCACCAAGTACTAACCCGTAACCAACTCAATCTTATTTAAACGAATGAATTACAAACTATATAAATTAACTACTATTCCACTAATTAAATGAAGACTATGGAGATTTAAGATCACAACTTCACTTATTGCTTCATTTAAGTTAACACACTTCTCATCAATTATTCTCTATCATGAATTGTTAATCAAAAACACTAAAGTAGTATTAACCACCTCTCGATGCACTAATACCATATTAACGTCAATCCACAATTAAGATAGAAATCCGTTAAACACCTTAACCAACTAACCCACTATATCTCTATGTGAATTACAATTGAAGAAGGTTTAAGACTAAGTTCTCTATAAGATTACATATGGCGTCAAGCATATCTCTACCTTAACACTCATCAAGTTTAAGCTACTAACAAAATCCTGAACACATGCTATCATGATTAGATCTAAATCTATACTTCATCTCTCGAGTTCATATAGATTATCACGGTAATTGATGGCCAAGCAATTAAACAATTAAGTCCAAATCACAATAGACAATCCTCTCAATAGAACATAATAATTGATAACGAAGCATATTAAAATAAACTACACAATAAGATCCATTGTAATCTCAAACAAAGAATTAGTTCATGATTATTGAATTAAAGCTAAGAATCCACAATTGAATACACATTAAAAGATAAAGATAGAAGAAGATGAGAAGAAATAATCTATTGTCTGTAGATTTGACGCTCCCTCCATGCTCCTCCTTTGAATCTTCAATGGTCTCCAAGTTGCATCAATCTCCAAATCTCATAAAAACTAGTATTTTTCTCTAATTTACTCTAATCTAATTTAATAGAATGCTCTCTAATCTCCTCATATTCTCCTCTAATCTCTTCTAATCTGTGTTATTCCCCTCCTTTTATAAGTCTTTGTACATGTTTTTAAGTCCTCTTGGAAGTCCTTGAATCAAACAACTCGAAACAATCCTTTTCGGACTCAAATTCGGACAAAATCAGCTCATTTTCGCGTATACCCAGCCCCGGCTGGGTATTTCCTTTTGTAAAAGCCAACCCCAGCTGGATAGGCTACTGATTTCACGCCCAGACACCCAGCCCCGGCTGGGTACTAAGCACAAAAACGCCCAGCCCCGGCTGGGTACCAATCTGCCAAAAATATTTTCTGCTGGAACCTCCTCTGCTAAAACTGCCATAACTTCTAAACCGAGAGGAGTTACGAGGACCGCGACATATCAAATCGAAGCTATCGACGAGATCTACAACTTTCATTCTTTGAGCTTTGAGAAATAACGAATGCATGATGGTCGAAATTGGACTGGAAGTGACTGCTATGAAAATCACCATCCAAAACGGTGAAGTTCAACGTCCGTCGGTAGAAATGTCATAACTCTTTCATCCAAACTCCGATTTGAATGATTCAAGATGTTCCGGAAAGCTAAGAAAACGCTCTACAATATAGTCCAAGCTCCAAGCCAAGAACATGAAATGAACATAAAAGCATAAACGATGTCCGGCTTGCTTTTGTTTGCATTTTCCGTGCTTTTCCTTACCAATAATCGCTCACATCGCTTCCAAACATATAACCTACAAAACGAACACAAAATGCATGAAAAGTAACTAAGACACATGAATAAAAGAAACTAATTCAAGTAAAAGATACCGAATAAGTAGGTATAAAACCTACTTATCAAATACCCCCAAACTTAAACCGTTGCTTGTCCTCAAGCAACACAACATAATGCAATGCAATGGAATGCAACTAATCTATATGCCTACGAATCCAGCAGTATTGATAAACACAAATCTATTCACTCGGCCTTAGAGCAATCAAGCAAACACGATAATACTTCATATCAAAACCAATCAATAATTTCCTAGTTAATCATCAAGTCTTAAACTGTTATCACTAATATAGTGCGTGTGTGCTCAACAAACATGCTAATTGATATGAAATTAAATTTAACACATAATAGGTCTCTTTAAAGGCATCATACAATGAAAACTCACAAAATTCACGAACAAGCTAGATCCAACTAAAGTCAAACATCCACCAAGTTCAAGAGTCCAATCCGGGATACTTATGCTTTACTTTTCATTACTGGGGCTTTTTGCTCTTTTCCCGTTTTATTATTTTTTTTCTTTTTTTTTTACTTTTTAACCATGACTGTGCAATGTCTCATTCCATTAGGCTAACAGTGCTACCCCTTAGCAAGCTTTCGACCAACGACTCCCAGACCATATAAGACCTTAGGGCGCTAGGTTTTAAGATACCCCTTCGGGCGTACTTGCTCAAGTAACAAAGGCCCCGAAACAAAACTAGCCACGGTATTTTTTTTTCTTTTTTTTTCTTTTTTTTTTGAAGCTTATATATCCCAATTTTTTTTCCCGAACTTAAGTTTTTATCGAACTTTAGTCATCACCACTTATTCTTCTCATTCTTTCATTCAAACTAGCATTATCCTTTAGAGTCCCATTATGTATCAATTTAAACTCAATCAATCAACAAGTTGTTTTTATTGTGTTATCCTTATTATACCAGTTTCAAACAGAAAAAAATTCAATTCATAACAAGAAATCACATCAAAGCTCTAATAGTCAGTACGCTACTTGTCTACTCGATCCCAATCTCATCATTGGCCAAAATAAACTGTAATCATCAAATAGCTGGACTCATGCAAGATGAACATAGTAACTAACTATTATTTTTGAAATTTTTGATTTTTTTTTTATTTTTTTTAATAATGAACCTAAACTATATTAACAATATATGCAAAATAACATAATATAAACATGAAACTAAACATGCAATAACGAACTAAACTAAACTCCCCCAAACTTAGCAATTACAATGTCCTCATTGTAAGAATATAGCGATAAATAGAAGAGAACTTCCATGTAATCAGCTAAGCGTGAGTTAATGGCGGCGACGGCGGCGACGATCATTTTGCTATCCATTGGACCTCCAATACCTACAATGAAGAGAGACAACATGGATTAGATTATAAGAGAGCTTAATAAGAAAATTAATTCCTATCTACTAAATAAACTAGTAAAGCATATAAATAGAAAAATTCCTGGGTTGCCTCCCAGTCAGCGCTTGATTTATAGTCTTTCAGCCTGACTTTGTCTGGTCAATGCTATCCAATTCCTCTTCGAAAGTTGAGAAACCCTCCATCCATCGGAAATAATATAGCTTTTGGTAGGTTCCCATTTACGATGGCCAATGCATCAAAGTCACCTAGCATGCTCTGATTTGGTAAGATCTCAATCAAGAACGTCCCACAACTAAGTGTTTTCTTCATTGTGTATGTGATCACTTTGGGGCATGGAAGTTTGTCACAAACAATGTGCTCTTCGTCTATCTTCTCTTTCTCGTCCCACCATGGATTCAAAATTGTACTCACTCTTATGTCAATAAGATCTTCGCCGACGACATGACTACCAAGCGGGCACGGTTTTGCAAATCTAACCAGATCGTTGAACTTTGGTGGAGACCCATTTAGATCTTTGTGGACCTCTATTTCATTATCCCCAATTGTCTCCACACTTCCTATACCTTGTGGCTCATCCAGTTGCAGATTTGGTTCGGGTTCTCCGTCAATTTCATCATCCATGCAATAAAACCAAGTGTTTGGAGGAAGGTTGCTTACGGCTTTGGTCATTTGCTCTATCTGATCCGCAAGATTTTGAATTGACCTCGCTTGATTACTCATTCTCTCCTCATTTGATGCTATGAACTTGGACACCAATTCCTCCAACCTTGAACTTTCTGTTTCAGTCTCGGAAGCCATGTATTGAGGACCATTGGTTGAGGTAGTGAGGAGTTGTTCCATTCGATTATTAAAATTTAGGGTTGATAACTCCTGACTCATTATCATCTCTTCTTTTTCTGCTATAATCCTTAACATGAATTCCTTGAAATCTGAATTGTCTTCTTGTTGCATTGGAGGTGGATTTGAGAAATTTGATGGATATGTTGGATTTGGAGCAGAGTATTGGTCTTGATAGTTGTAGCTCCCTGAAGAATCTGGGTGATACCCCCAAACTTGATGGTAATTATCATATGCATACTGGTTGAGGAATACACCACCTTGTTTTCGTCGCCCAAAACTAACGGTGCATTGATGACTTGGATGGTTGCCAGCACAATAGTCACACATGATTGCCATCCTTTGACTCTGTTGGGCTGCGATAACGTCCAACTTCCTCGAAAGTTCTTCAATTTGTGCTGACATTGCGGAGAGTGTCGCGAGTCTGTCAATCTCCGCTTCCTTTGGTTGGGTCATGTTCGTGTATGACCATTGATACGCAAAGTCATCCATGGTACCTGAAAAGAGAGAAATATAGGAAGAGAATTAAAAATAAAAATAAAAATATTTAAATTAAGACTAATTTGATTGAAGCTAATATTGGTAAAACTGTATTAAACTAATTCCCCGGCAACGGCGCCAAAAACTTGTTGTGTAAAAATCTATATACGCACAACACGCAAGTATACGTGGTCAACAAGTAATAAAGTGATAAGTTGAGTATCGTTCCCATAGAGAATTATTTAATAAAAATTACCAAGTACTAACCCGTAACCAACTCAATCTTATTTAAACGAATGAATTACAAACTATATAAATTAACTACTATTCCACTAATTAAATGAAGACTATGGAGATTTAAGATCACAACTTCACTTATTGCTTCATTTAAGTTAACACACTTCTCATCAATTATTCTCTATCATGAATTGTTAATCAAGAACACTAAAGTAGTATTAACCACCTCTAGATGCACTAATACCATATTAACGTCAATCCACAATTAAGATAGAAATCCGTTAAACACCTTAACCAACTAACCCACTATATCTCTATGTGAATTACAATTGAAGAAGGTTTAAGACTAAGTTCTCTATAAGATTACATATGGCGTCAAGCATATCTCTACCTTAACACTCATCAAGTTTAAGCTACTAACAAAATCCTAAACACATGCTATCATGATTAAATCTAAATCTATACTTCATCTCTCGAGTTCATATAGATTATCACGATAATTGATGGCCAAGCAATTAAACAATTAAGTCCAAATCACAATAGACAATCCTCTCAATAGAACATAATAATTAATAACGAAGCATATTAAAATAAACTACACAATAAGATCCATTGTAATCTCAAACAAAGAATTAGTTCATGATTATTGAATTAAAGCTAAGAATCCACAATTGAATACACATTAAAAGATAAAGATAGAAGAAGATGAGAAGAAATAATCTATTGTCTGTAGATTTGACGCTCCCTCCATGCTCCTCCTTTGAATCTTCAATGGTCTCCAAGTTGCATCAATCTCCAAATCTCATAAAAACTAGTATTTTTCTCTAATTTACTCTAATCTAATTTAATAGAATGCTCTCTAATCTCCTCATATTCTCCTCTAATCTCTTCTAATCTGTGTTATTCCCCTCCTTTTATAAGTCTTTGTACATGTTTTTAAGTCCTCTTGGAAGTCCTTGAATCAAACAACTCGAAACAATCCTTTTCGGACTCAAATTCGGACAAAATCAGCTCATTTTCGCGTATACCCAGCCCCGGCTGGGTATTTCCTTTTGTAAAAGCCAGCCCCAGCTGGATAGGCTACTGATTTCACGCCCAGACACCCAGCCCCGGCTGGGCACTAAGCACAAAAACGCCCAGCCCCGGCTGGGTACCAATCTGCCAAAAATATTTTCTGCTGGAACCTCCTCTGCTAAAACTGCCATAACTTCTAAACCGAGAGGAGTTACGAGGACCGCGACATATCAAATCGAAGCTATCGACGAGATCTACAACTTTCATTCTTTGAGCTTTGAGAAATAATGAATGCATGATGGTCGAAATTGGACTGGAAGTGACTGCTATGAAAATCACCACCCAAAACGGTGAAGTTCAACGTCCGTCGGTAGAAATGTCATAACTCTTTCATCCGAACTCCGATTTGAATGATTCAAGATGTTCCGGAAAGCTAAGAAAACGCTCTACAATATAGTCCAAGCTCCAAGCCAAGAACATGAAATGAACATAAAAGTATAAACGATGTCCGGCTTTCTTTTGTTTGCATTTTCCGTGCTTTTCCTTACCAATAATCGCTCACATCGCTTCCAAACATATAACCTACAAAACGAACACAAAATGCATGAAAAGTAACTACGACACATGAATAAAAGCAACTAATTCAAGTAAAAGATACCGAATAAGTAGGTATAAAACATACTTATCAATATGTTAATCATAGGTAACAACAATGAAGTTATCAACTCAACAAAACTTATGTTGTCAAATAGGTTTGACATGAAAGACTTAGGGGTTGCTGATATAATATTAGGAATCAAGATTTCTAGAACCTCTGATGGAATTATATTATCTCAATCTCATTACATGGAGAAAATACTTGAAAATTTTAACAAGTATAATATAATTCTAAATAAGACCCCAGTTGATATAAATCTTCATCTAGCTAAAAACGAAGGTGATAGCATATCTCAACTAGAATATTCTCGTATAATAGGCAGTTTAATGTACGTCATGAACTGTACTAGACCAGACATAGCTTATTCGGTAAGTAAGCTAAGTAGGTATATGAGTAATCCAGATAAAAATCACTGGAAAGCAATTTTGAGAGTTTTAGGATACTTAAAACATACTCAAAAATATGGACTGCACTATACAAGATATCCAACAGTATTGGAAGGATATAGTGATGCTAATTGGATATCTGACAATAAAGACTCGAAATCCACAAGTGGATATGTCTTTATCCTTGGAGGTGCAGCAGTATCTTGGAAATCCTCAAAACAAACGTGTATTGCTATATCTACAATGGAATCGGAATTCATTGCGTTAGACAAAGCTGGAGAAGAAGTTGAATGGCTTCGTAATTTTTTGGAGGATATTCCAAATTGGTCAAGACCTGTGCCAGCTATATGTATACACTGTGATAGCCAATAAGCGATTGGAAGAGCACAGAGTCATTTGTATAACGGTAAGTCACGTCATATACGACGAAGACATAATACCGTTAGACAATTTCTCTCAAATGAAATTATCTCAATTGACTATGTAAAGTCAAAAGATAATATTGCGGATCCGCTTACGAAAGGTTTAACAAGAGAGCAAGTGGAAAAATCATCGAGGGGAATGGGTTTAAAGCCTACTGTTTAAATAAGAGTCGTCATAGTGGCAACCCAACCTAGCTGACTGGAGATCCCAAGATCTAGGTTCAATGGGCAAACCGAACTATGTAGTACTCAGTAAAGCACTGAGGAGATATTTACTCCTAATCATTCCTATTATGAGACAGTGCACATCTGCCGCGAGAATCAGGATAAGTTACGCTTTTAATGACTTTTATATCTTGAAATATGTTCAAGTGGGGTATTGCAGGATACTCTTGATAGAAGTCACCTGCGTGAGTAAGAAGGGGGCCACTTCTGTGAGAATTATGAAGGCTGAATTCTCTAAAATACTTACGGAACCAAGAGGTGTTTCAAGGCCAAAATGAACACAAACGTGAGAACCAACTATGTCTGAAGAGATATTTTGTGAATTCTATTGTCTTGGTTTACACAAAAAGCTGACAGTTCAAAGACATCAAGTCTACTGATTAGCCGAGTAAATCTAATAGATTTTACTAGGGTAAGTTCAAAGCCACTAGGCTACTTAACCTGATAAAATATCTTTTCTTATGTACTCGAACTAGTGTCTGCATATTCATAACATATTTTGCATATTGTAAAGCCAATTTTACATTCATGTGGGGGATTGTTGGAAATGAGATTTGAATGAGAAAATTGACTCGGGTCGGGTCGTGGACTCGGGTCGGATCGTGATCGTGACGGACGGGTTTGTGATACTACGTCGTTTTGACGACGGTTACATGCAAATTTTCCTATAAATAAATGGTGTGGGAAAACATTTAAAAGATACAAAATTTCCCTTCCATTTCTGAAATTTTTTTCTATTCCGTCCCGTTCTGAAAAACCCGTTCTAGAATTCCCGTTCTGCAGTTTTTCCGTCCCGTTCTGCAGTAAGAAATTCTCGTTCCTTCCCTTCTGCCGTCCCGTTTTCGTTCTGCAGTTCCGTTCTGCATACTTTTTCCGTTTCTGAGTAAGTGTAAGTGTATGAATACACGATTTTTCATGCATCATTATTATAATTTCCATTTACATGCATCATCATTATTATTGATAGTAAAAGTTCGAGTACATAACATAGAATTTGCGTTCGATGAATTCTTAATTTTGTAATGCTACTAATTAAGAATTGAAATCCGTTTTATCTTGGGAAGCAATTATTCAATTAACCCTTAGCATCTATGGGGGAATAAATTTGCTTTAAGGAGACTTTGTGAATTCAAAGGACTCGGATTTACATTTTACAAGTTATTTATGTTTTGCATAATTTATTATTATTATTATATTTATATGCATTATTAAATAATACTATATATTACAGATAACAGTTCATATATATGCGACCCCGTCATCTTTGTGACAGGATATCAGTATCTCATAATTAACAAGTTCCTTCGAAAACTGTTTGTCAACCATCTTTAGGATGAATGAATGTCCACATAAAATTAACCTATATATAACAGCATATATATTGGTCTAAATTAAGTAGCACATATTTTCAATATATATATATATATATATATATATATATATATATATATATATGTGGATATGATCCATAACAAGTATTTGTTATGGATGTAAATTGGGCAAATAGCATTAAAAAATACCTACGCTACACCAACTAACGTACGATAAAAAAACGAAACCCAATATAGATTATATGTAATTGGTTATGAAGAAAGACAAAAACAATAGAGGAGGATGCCAGCCAAGTGTCTTCTCTTTTGTTTTTGTCTTTCTTCATAACCCATTACATATAATCTATATGTATTCTTCACACAAACACAAAAGAGCTAAATAAAAAAAATAGTATCCGAATTATTCATATTTAGTTTTCAATGTCTTCTGATCTCTTTGTATTTGATGGGTCGTTCTTTTCCGATCCATTTCTCCTTTCAATAACTCCTCTGTTTCCATTGATAATATTCTCCGGTCAATTCCAGACAATTTCAGCCATGCAAATGAAATAGAACAAATTGCATCTTCCCTTTTTTCCTCTTGTCCTCCAAGTCACCAAATGGAAAATCTTTCACTTTGCCAAAATACCCATTTGGAAACTGCATCAAATTCTCCAAATGGGTATGGAAATCTATCCGTTCTTGAGGTGAAAACAGAGGAATCTCAAATTCCCATTTGCTCTGCTTTTGATTACAGCAATTCCTTTGTTCCTAGTTATGGTGGTGGGTGTGAAAATGCAGTGAAGATGACGCAGAGGAGTTTTAGCAGCAACAGTTTTGATGGGAAGCCCAGTTTCTTTTTCCAACCTCGGCTTGATAGTCTTATGGAGTCTCCTAATTTCCATACCCAAGTCTTGAGCTCCTCTTCTGGCCAAATGAGAAGGGTTTGCAGTACTGGAGATTTACATGTCGGTTCTTTTTCCAAAATTCTAACTTTATTTATGCTTTTCTTGTTTGTTGATAATTGAGTAGCGTACGTAAATTCTAACTGGTGGTTTTTTTATGGGCAACATATACCTTGTTTGTTGATAGTTGAGTAGCCTACGTAAACTCCTGGTGGCTTGGGGGCAATATTGGGTTTCGTTTCTTTTTTTTTTATCGTACGCTAGTTGGTGTAGCGTAGCGGGGATTAGTACATCCATAGCAAGTATACTATGTGTAAAAGGAAGGGAGGAAGGAGGGTGGGAACTTTTAGTTATTGTTGAGTAAAACTAAATAAGAGCGGCAATCAAAACTTATTTGGTTGACGAATCTTATATCATATTCTTGGGCATACTTCAAGTCTCACATAGAGTAAGATGCAGCAACCATATAAATAAGTAAAAGGTTTTGTACATTTCTTATGACTGAAATTGTACATTATCATGAATTTAGTCTTTGTCAAAGTTGTATTATCTTTGTTGTCGTTGTTGTTGTTGTTGTTGTTGTTTCCAGTAATGCTAAACTCATCTAAGGACAGTTTTCAGTCACTGCCTAACCACTAATTAACAAGATATAACAAGTAAATTCGTGAAAACCTTAAGTTCTTGTCAGAAGCTATATATGGAAGAAAACCTTAAGTTCAAGTTACTAGGTTTCCCCTTTTATGAGCATATGTTTTACTATTAATCAAGCACAAACAATGGATTCAGAAACATTATCAAGTCATATAAAAAAAATGACTAATCTTTGGATCAAGTGTAAAGAACACAACTACCGCCATAGTAGATAAATCGAAAAATAAAACACGGATCCAACCTTTTTCTATTCAATTACTATAGGAAAGAATTGCATCTGGTGGATAAAATTTGAAAAAAAAAATTGAAACAAAAAAAAGTGTGCACAATATAAGTTGTTTGGAACCAGTAACCCTAAGGCTTACCCACCTTGATTAATTTGCAATTTAATGAATCTTTCTCACCCTGATTTTCAATTTCAGCATGCACCGTGATATGTGTTGAGCAATATATGGCGGCCAGGTGGCCAAGGAAAATTGACAGATGTGATGGAGGGTGTTGACAATCTATCTAATAAAATACAAATAATTTTGAATTTCCCGCTCACTCAATAAATCATCTGGGCCGTCTAAAATTTGAGATAAATCACATCGCCCATACATCTATCTAATAAAATACATCTATCTATCTAATCTATCTAATAATGATTTTGAATTTCCCGCTCACTTAATAAATCATCTGAGCCGTTCTAAGTTTGAGATAAATCTCACTGCCCATACAGTGTCGAAGGCACGGGACCCAGCTAGTAAATTATATGGAACGCGGTTTGTTTTGGTTCTTATATGGTAACTGTAATAACTCATTTTTTTATTATTAAATATTAATTGATTTTATCTTATATAATTGTGTTTAAATTAAAAAAAAGGTAAATGATTTTGTTTCCCTCTTTTCTTCTTTGTTTTGTTTGGAAGATTAAATTCTTTTAGTAGATAATTAAATAACTGATAAAATTAAAATTGAGGAAAATAATTCCTTTTGTTACGGAGCGGGAAGCTACTTGAGAGATGGAGGAGTCTATTCGAGCGGAATATCCGCATCTTTTTTATAATTAGGTACTTTTCATTCTTTTGATTCCGAGGACGGAATCCTTTTTAAAGGGTAGGTGATGTAATACCCGGTAAAAAATTAATAAATAAATATTGCATAATAAAAATTATTTTGTTTTAAAACATATTAATTTGACTTTGTCATTTATGTTGGGTCAAACTAGTTATTTAATTTGTGTGGACTAATAAATATTAATAAGATATGGGTAAATTAATTTAGTACAATTTGGGCGTTTAAAATTAATTGAGTTTAATTTAATTAAATGTAGATAGTAATAAATCCAATTATAATTAGGAGAATTAATAAGATTTATTAATAAATAAATAACTAAACCTAATCTTATTTTTTTCCTTATACAACCTTAGAAAGAGAAAAGGAGAAAGCCGCCTCTAATTATATTGTAAGGGAAGTTGTGTACGAAATAATCAGAAAAGGATCGTCAGGTTGGTTTTTTTTTTTTTGGTGTGTTTCTCCATATCAAGGATTTTTATGTTTCAAACTTCTTTTAATTTCATGATTTAGAATTGGAAAAAAAGCATCTATCTAATAAAATACAAATGATTTTGAATTTCCCGCTCACTCAATAAATCATTTGGGCCGTCTAAAATTTGAGATAAATCTCATCGTCCATACATCTATCTAATAAAATACATCTATCTATCTAATCTATCTAATAATGATTTTGAATTTCTCGCTCACTTAATAAATCATCTGAGCCGTTCTAAGTTTGAGATAAATCTCACTGCCCATACAGTGTCGGAGGCACGGGACCCAGCTAGTAAATTATATGGAACGCGGTTTGTTTTGGTTCTTATATGGTAACTGTAATAACTCATTTTTTTATTATTAAATATTAATTGATTTTATCTTATATAATTGTGTTTAAATTAAAAAAAAGGTAAATGATTTTGTTTCCCTCTTTTCTTCTTTGTTTTGTTTGGAAGATTAAATTCTTTTAGTAGATAATTAAATAACTGATAAAATTAAAATTGAGGAAAATAATTCCTTTTGTTACGGAGCGGGAAGCTACTTGGGAGATGGAGGAGTCTATTCGAGCGGAATATCCGCATCTTTTTTATAATTAGGTACTTTTCATTCTTTTGATTCCGGGGACGGAATCCTTTTTAAAGGGTAGGTGATGTAATACCCGGTAAAAAATTAATAAATTAATATTGCATAATAAAAATTATTTTGTTTTAAAACATATTAATTTGACTTTGTCATTTATGTTGGGTCAAACTAGTTATTTAATTTGTGTGGACTAATAAATATTAATAAGAGATGAGTAAATTAATTTAGTACAATTTGGGCGTTTAAAATTAATTGAGTTTAATTTAATTAAATGTAGGTAGTAATAAATCCAATTATAATTAGGAGAATTAATAAGATTTATTAATAAATAAATAACTAAACCTAATCTTATTTTTTTTCCTTATACAACCTTAGAAAGAGAAAAGGAGAAAGTCGCCTCTAATTATATTGTAAGGGAAGTTGTGTACGAAATAATCAGAAAAGGATCGTCAGGTTGGTTTTTTTTTTGGTGTGTTTCTCCATATCAAGGATTTTTATGTTTCAAACTTCTTTTAATTTCATGATTTAGAATTGGAAAAAAAGCATACATGACTGATTTGACTTGTGTGTATATATATATATATATATATATATATATATATATAAATATAAGTTTGTCAGATTATTTTTGGAATGGAGGACATTGGAGTATATTATATATATATATATATATATATATATATATATATATATATATATTGAATATGATAAATAAATAAATTTCGGAACATGATTTTGGTTCAAGTTGCAAAGCAGTGATTCATGTAAATTATATATATATATATATATATATATATATATATATATATATATAATTATATGATTGATTTATTAATATAAAAAGATATATAGTTGATTTCAGGCTTGCAAGTAATATGCAGGCGATGATTTCGTGAATTTTTATTTATTTTATTTTATTTTTAATTTTTTTTCAATAATTATTTGGCCATAAAATTTATAAACGGAATTAGCGAATAAAATTGAAAGTTATGTATATTAATTTAAACTCGTTAATCTTGTTGATAAAATCATAAAATTTATTTGATAATAAATTTAACAGTATTATGTTGTTAGTGGATAAATTTATAATTAGTAATTTAACTTATAGATATTTATTAATTTTTGTTAATTTGTGTAATTAGTTCGAACGAAGGGGATTTAAAGAGTTATACTTGGAATATAAATTTTGGAGTATTAATAATAGATATAAAGCGATGATTAAAGACATATTAAATAGATTATGAATTATTTTAGAATTATTAGTTTGGATTATTTTTAATTTGAGGTGAATATGTTTAGGTGATGAATCACGTTTCGTATTTGATATCGTTGGCATTTGAGGGTAAGATTTTGTGGAGTGTGCCATAAATGGTTTGGAAGTATCAGGTACGGATTCCGTACTCTTTCTGCGATACTCTTGTTAAATTTGATTTGTTCGTTTTGTCGCTTGTTCGAATTTCGTTATTATTTCACATAATTATTTCTTGTGAAATAAGTATATTAGTTTCATTTTGGAATTGATTCATATAACTCGTATTTGTACTCTTTGAATTAGGATATCATGTTTAGTATTTATTTTTGATAATTGTAGAGTGGTACATGTTGCTACCTTCTTTTTGAAACCTTGTGACTAGAATTTGATTTGGTTCAACATGTACATATAGAACCCTTTTTGTTGGTATTATGTCGCATGTGTTGTGACATGGTATTTTGTTAGAATATACCGTAGGGTATACCTGAGCTATAACCACCTGTGGGGGTACCACAGGCATGTCGTCTTGGCACGAGAGGAATGACACTCTCCGTGGCGGTGTGATTAGTCCACGGCGTCTCTGTTTTGGGCTCCGGAGGAAGTGGGCCATTTGGTGTTTTGTTGTGGGAGGCGTATGGGTTAACCCTAGTTTTCTGTTCTGCGGATTGGTGATGTTGTGCCAAACACACCTATCCGATTTGCATACATTTGAATTCGCAGTCCAATGTGTGATTTGCTTGTGTGGCATTATTTTGGTTGCTTGTGTGGCATTATTTGACTTATCTGTGTGGCATTATTTTGACTTGCATGTGTGGCAATGTATATTTCTGAGCTCATTTGGTATGACATAACTCCAGCCATTTGTTTCAGCCTATTATTTTATTGTATTAGTTTTGTTTGTTTCTGTTCAATTCATTGAGTTAGTTAATTCAGTTCGTTATTTCTTTATTCGTCTATTGGTTTCGTCAATTTTGTTGATTCAGATATATTTCATTCAGATCTTTGGAGATTAAATTTTCATCCGTATTTACACTTGAGGCTTTGTTAAGTATTTTGTCTCAGTTGTTTTCGTATATCAGTTGTTTATCTTTTGTATATCTGTATCCGTACTGGGCAATTGGCTCATGCTATATTTTTCTTCCGGCAGGTTTGCAGGGGTGATTCAGGGCTAGTGCGATGAAAGTTTTGCCTTTGACCATTTAGGTTGATTCGAATTTTAAGTTTTGATTATTTTGACTCGGTTTGGAGAATTGTACTTATTAATTTGTTAATGAATCACCACTATTAATATTTTGAGGTTGTTAGTGCTCTGTTTATTTATTTTGAGGTTTGTTGTGCTTTGCACGTGACCTCCCTTTTCCTTTTCAGGAAGGGGGTGTTATAGAGATGGTATCAAAGCTTAGGTTCTTTCTTGTAGAAAACCTATTTAGGTTTGACCTGTGAGTTGTGGGTAAATCATTGGGTAGACGTAGGAGTTTGATTTGATTTTGTTCTCTATTTGGTTGGTCCTGATTTTGACCAAGTGTTTTTAGCTCTTTAAATTGTAATTGATTTGAGAAAGGCGTGTTAACTTGTTAAGATTATTATTGTTATATTCGTTAGAGCAATAATGTTAGTTAAGGATGGTGATTTGATCATTAAGGAAAATAATGTCATACTTTGTCCAGTTAAGAAATGATTATACGATTATGATATGAGCAGTTGTATCAGTGAGTTTTGATATTGGAAAATTATTTGTTAGAGTTATTTCAGGTAATTACAAATTATTATGATTTTGGAATTGAGGATTTTATTTGGATTAGATTCTGATTTTTGTTAAGTTGTGAATAATTTGAGGTATGTGAATCGGTGAGATAATATGATAAAGTGAAAACTATTAAGTACAAAGGATCTCTTGTAATTTTGAGTTGTTGTAAAGATTCAAAGTAATTAGATTAATTTTTTGGAGTAAATGAATTTTGCGATTATTTCCTAATAGAATATTGGAGTTATCTTATATGAAATTTTGAGTGATAGTATGATGAGATTTTGGAATTTATTGGGTTAAGGTTTGCACTAAGAGAATGATTGATTTATTAAATGATTATATATTAAGTGATGAGTCTTTAAGAGATTTTGAAAGCTATCGTTTGTTTATTCAGATTGTAGGATATATGATTTGGAGTTTGGTATGGTGATGGAGAGATCTTAGTAGTAGTATATTTTTGGTGTAATAATATTTGAGAACTAATTTGATTGGAGGTTATGATATTTTGAAACTCTTAAGGACTTAGGAGAGTTAATGATAAAGAGATATTAGTAGTATATTCTTTGGTGTAATATTATTTGGTGAATAGTTCAAATTAAGGATGAGATATTTTGAAGCTCTTGAGGACTTGGGGAGAGTTGGTAATATGGTTTGCATAGTTATTTTGGTTATTTGATGTCTTTAGAGTTTTGCGTGAATTTATGTAAAATTAAATAAAAATAATTTGTTAGATCTTTGTCATGTGTGGAATATAAACATTTTAACGAGTTAAAAATAATTTTAAATATTTTGGTTATTTGAATCGTATTTAGACGAAGAAAAATATCTGTGATTTCGAATTATGTTCGGAAGAGTACGTACGCTTGCAAAAATGAAACTCAAAGATATTAATGGGGGACCCGCACCAACAGTGGATCATGTGATTTAACGCGAAAAACCTTACCAATGCTTGACACGGCAGCCGACAAATCTTTTACGAGTACATAGATAATTGTGTGGACCTATGGACTT
The DNA here is from genome assembly GCA_020205505.1 of Panax japonicus. NCBI lineage: Eukaryota > Viridiplantae > Streptophyta > Magnoliopsida > Apiales > Araliaceae > Panax > Panax japonicus. The sequence goes on from CM035110.1 coordinate 78,601,046, forward strand.
ACCAGGCTTGATCGTTACAAATGGCGGCGCTACGTCGTAACTAAATTATTATTTTTTGTAGCTTATTTGAATTTCGAGGACGGAATTATTTTTAAGGGGTAAAAATGTAATAACTCATTTTTTTATTATTAAATATTAATTATTTTATCTTATACAATTGTGTTTAAATTAAAAAAAATGGTAAATGTTTTTGTTTCCCTCTTTTCTTTCTTGTTTTGTTTGGAAGATTAAATTCTTTTAGTAGATAATTAAATAACTGATAATATTAAAATTGAGGAAGATAATTCCTTTTGTTACGGAGCGGGAAGCTACTTGGGAGATGGATGAGTCTATTCGAGCGGAATATCCGCATCTTTTTTTATAATTAGGTACTTTTCATTCTTTTGATTCCGGAGACGGAATCCTTTTTAAAGGATAGGTGATGTAATACCCGGTAAAAAACTAATAAATAAATATTGCATAACAAAAATTATTTTATTTTAAAACATATTAATTTGACTTTGTCATTTATGTTGGGTCAAACTAGTTATTTAATTTGTGTGGGCAAATAAATATTAATAAGATATGGGTAAATTAATTTAGTACAATTTGGGCCTTTAAAATTAATTGAGTTTAATTTAATTAAATATGGGTAGTAATAAATCCAATTATAATTAGGAGAATTAATAAGATTTATTAATAAATAAATAACTAAACCTAATCTTATTTTTTCCTTATACAACCTTAGAAAGAGAAAAGGAAAAAGCCGCCTCTAATTATATTGTAAGGGAAGTTGTGTACAAAATAATCAGAAAAAGATCATCAGGTTGGTTTTTTTTGGTGTGTTTCTCCATATAAATGATTTTTATGTTTCAAACTTCTTTTAATTTCATGATTTAGAATTGGAAAAAAAGCATACATGACTGATTTGACTTGTGTGTGTGTGTGTATATATATATATATATATATATATATATATATATATATATATATATATATATATATATATATATATTGAATATGCTAAATAAATAAATTTCGGAACATGATTTTGGTTCAAGTTGCAAAGCAGTGATTCATGTAAATTATATATATATATATATATATATATATAATTATATGATTGATTTGTTAATATAAAAAGATATATAGTTGATTTCAGGCTTGCAAGTAATATGCAGGCGGTGATTTCGTGAATTTTTATTTTTTTTATTTTTTTATTTTTTTTCAATAATTATTTGGCCATAAAATTTATAAACAGAATTAGCGAATAAAATTGAAAGTTATGTATATTAATTTAAACTCATTAATCTTGTTGATAAAATTATAAAATTTATTTGATAATAAATTTAACAGTATTATGTTGTTAGTGGGTAAATTTGTAATTAGTAATTTAACTTATAGATATTTATTAATTTTTATTAATTTGTGTAATTAGTTCGAACGAAAGGGGATTTAAAGAGTTATACTTGAAATATAAATTTTGGAGTATTAATAATTGATATAAAGCGATGATTAAAGGCATATTAAATAGATTATGAATTATTTTAGAATTATTAGTTTGGATTATTTTTAATTTGAGGTGAATATATTTAGGTGATGAATAACGTTTCGTATTTGATATCGTTGGCATTTGAGGGTAAGATTTTGTGGAGTGTGCCCTAAATGGTTTGAAAGTATCAGGTACGGATTCCGTACTCTTTCTGCGATACTCTTGTTAAATTTGATTTGTTCGTTTTGTCGCTTGTTCAAATTTCGTTATTATTTCACATAATTATTTCTTGTGAAATAAGTATATTAGTTTCTTTTTGGAGTTGATTCATATAACTCGTATTTATACTCTTTGAATTAGGATATCATGTTTAGTATTTATTTTTGATAATTGTAGAGCGGTACATGTTGCTACCTTCTTTTTGAAACTTTGTGACTAGAATTTGATTTGGTTCAACATGTACATATAGAACCCTTTTTGTTGGTATTATGTCGCATGTGTTGTGACATGGTATTTTGTTAGAATATACCGTAGGGTATACCTGAGCTATAACCACCTGTGGGGGTACAACAGGCATGTCGTCTTGGCACGAGAGGCATGACACTCTCCGTGGCGGTGTGATTAGTCCACGGCGTCTCCGTTTTGGGCTCCGGAGGAAGTGGGCCATTTGGTGTTTTGTTGTGGGAGGCGTATGGGTTAACCCTAGTTTTCTGTTCTGCGGATTGGTGATGTTGTGCCAAACACACCTATCTGATTTGCATACATTTGGATTCGCGGTCCAATGTGTGATTTGCCTGTGTGGCATTATTTTGGTTGCCTGTGTGGCATCATTTGACTTATCTGTGTGGCATTATTTTGACTTGCATGTGTGGCAATGTATATTTCTGAGCTCATTCGTTATGACATAACTCCAGCCATTTGTTTCAGCCTATTATTTTATTGTATTAGTTTTGTTTGTTTCTGTTCAATTCATTGAGTTAGTTAATTCAGTTCGTTATTTCTTTATTCGTCTATTGGTTTCGTCAATTTTGTTGATTCAGATATATTTCATTCAGATCTTTGGAGATTAAATTTTCGTCCGTATTTACACTTGAGGCTTTGTTAAGTATTTTGTCTCAGTTGTTTTCGTATATCAGTTGTTTATCTTTTGTATATCTGTATCCGTACTGGGCAATTGGCTCATGCTGTGTTTTTCTTCCGGCAAGTTTGTAGGGGTGATTCTGGGCTAGTGCGATGAGAGTTTTGCCTTTGACCATTTAGGTTGGTTCGAATTTTAAGTTTTGATTATTTTGACTCAGTTTGGAGAATTGTACTTATTACTTTATTAATGAATCACCACTATTAATATTTTGAGGTTGCTAGTGCTCTGTTTATTTATTTTGAGGTTTGTTGTGCTTTGCACGTGACCTCCCTTTCCTTTTCGGGAAGTGGGTGTTATAGAGATGGTATCAAAGCTTAGGTTCTTTCTTGTAGAAAACCTATTTAGGTTTGACTTGTGAGTTGTGGGTAAATCATTGGGTAGACGTAGGAGTTTGATTTGATTTTGTTCTCTGTTTGGTTGGTCTTGATTTTGACCAAGTGTTTTTAGCTCTTTAAATTGTAATTGATTTGAGAAAGGCGTGTTAACTTGTTAAGATTATTATTGTTATATTCGTTGGAGCAATAATGTTAGTTAAGGATGGTGATTTGATCATTAAGGAGAATAATGTCATACTTTGTTCAGTTAAGAAATGATTATACGATTATGATATGAGCAGTTGTATCATTGAGTTTTGATATTGGAGAATTATTTGTTAGAGTTATTTCAGGTAATTACAAATTATTATGATTTTGGAATTGAGGATTTTATTTGGATTAGATTCTGATTTTTGTTAAGTTATGAATAATTTGAGGTATGTGAATCGGTGAGATAATATGATAAAGTAAAAACTATTAAGTACAAAGGATCTCTTGTAATTTTGAGTTGTTGTAAAGATTCAAGGTAATTAGATTAATTTTTTGGAGTAGATGAATTTTGCGATTATTTCCTAGTAGAATATTGGAGTTATCTTATATGAAATTTTGAGTGATAGTATGAGGAGATTTTAGAATTTATTGGGTTAAGGTTTGCACTAAGAGAATGATTAATTTATTAAATAATTAGATATTAAGTGATAAATCTTTAAGAGATTTTGAAAGCTATCGTTTGTTTATTCAGATTGTAGGATATATGATTTGGAGTTTGGTATGGTGATGAAGAGATCTTAGTAGTAGTATATTTTTGGTGTAATAATATTTGAGAACTAATTTGATTGGAGGTTATGATATTTTGAAACTCTTAAGGACTTAGGAGAGTTGGTGATAAAGAGATATTAGTAGTATATTCTTTGGTGTAATATTATTTGGTGAATAGTTCAAATTAAGGATGAGATATTTTGAAGCTCTTGAGGACTTGGGGAGAGTTGGTAATATGGTTTGCATAGTTGTTTTGGTTATCTGATGTCTTTAGAGTTTTGCGTGAATTTATGTAAAATTAAATAAAAATAATTTGTTAGATCTTTGTCATGTGTGGAATATAAACATTTTAACGAGTTAAAAATAATTTTAAATATTTTGGTTATTTGAATCGTATTTAGATGAAGAAAAATGTTTGTGATTTCGAATTATGTTCCGAAGAGTACGTACGCTTGCAAGAATGAAACACAAAGATATTAACGGGGGACCCGCACCAACAGTGGATCATGTGATTTAATGCGAAGAACCTTACCAAGGCTTGACACGGCAGCCGACAAATCTTTTACGAGTACATGGATAATTGTGTGGACCTATGGACTTACCAGGCTTGATCGTTACAAATGGCGGCGCTACGTCGTAACTAAATTATTATTTTTTGTAGCTTATTTGAATTCTGAGGACGGAATTATTTTTAAGGGGTGAAAAATGTAATAACTCATTTTTTATTATTAAATATTAATTGATTTTATCTTATACAATTGTGTTTAAATTAAAAAAAAAGTAAATGATTTTGTTTCCCTTTTTTCTTCCTTGTTTTGTTTGGAAGATTAATTTCTTTTAGTAGATAATTAAATAACTGATAAAATTAAAATTGAGGAAGATAATTCCTTTTGTTACGAAGCGGGAAGCTACTTGGGCGATGGAGGAGTCTATTCGAGCGGAATATCCGCATCTTTTTTATAATTAGGTACTTTTCATTCTTTTGATTCCGGGGACGGAATCTTTTTAAAAGGGTAGGAGATGTAATACCCGGTAAAAAACTAATAAATAAATATTGCATAACAAAAATTATTTTATTTTAAAACATATTAATTTGACTTTTTCATTTATGTTTGGTCAAACTAGTTATTTAATTTGTGTGGGCTAATAAATATTAATAAGAGATGGGTAAATTAATTTAGTACAATTTGGGCCTTTAAAATTAATTGAGTTTAATTTAATTAAATGTGGGTAGTAATAAATCCAATTATAATTAGGAGAATTAATAAGATTTATTAATAAATAAATAACTAAACCTAATCTTTTTTTTTTCCTTATACAACCTTAGAAAGAGAAAAGGAGAAAGCCGCCTCTAATTATATTGTAAGGGAAGTTGTGTACGAAATAATCAGAAAAGGATCATCAGGTTGGTTTTTTTTGGTGTATTTCTCCATATCAAGGATTTTTATGTTTCAAATTTCTTTTAATTTCATGATTTAGAATTGGAAAAAAAGCATACATGACTGATTTGACTTGTGTGTGTGTGTGTGTATATATATATATATATATATAAGTTTGTCAGATTATTTTTGGAATGGAGGACCTTGGAATATATTATATATATATATATATATATATATATATATATATATATATATATATATATATATATATATTGAATATGCTAAATAAATAAATTTCGGAACATGATTTTGGTTCAAGTTGCAAAGCAGTGATTCATGTAAATTATATATATATATATATATATATATATATATATATATATATATATATATATATAATTATATGATTGATTTGTTAATATAAAAAGATATATAGTTGATTTCAGGCTTGCAAGTAATATTCAGGCGGTGATTTCGTGAATTTTTTTTTATTTTATTTTTTTATTTTTTTTCAATAATTATTTGGCCATAAAATTTATAAACAGAATTAGCGAATAAAATTGAAAGTTATGTATATTAATTTAAACTCGTTAATCTTGTTGATAAAATTATAAAATTTATTTAATAATAAATTTAACAGTATTATGTTGTTAGTGGGTAAATTTGTAATTAGTAATTTAACTTATAGATATTTATTAATTTTTGTTAATTTGTGTAATTAGTTCGAACGAATGGGCTTTAAAGAGTTATACTTGGAATATAAATTTTGGAGTACTAATAATTGATATAAAGCGATGATTAAAGGCATATTAAATAGATTATGAATTATTTTAGAATTATTAGTTTGGCTATTTTTTATTTGAGGTGAATATGTTTAGGTGATGAATAACGTTTCGTATTTGATATCGTTGGCATTTGAGGGTAAGATTTTGTGGAGTGTGCCATAAATGGTTTGGAAGTATCAGGTACGGATTCCGTACTCTTTCTGCGATACTCTTGTTAAATTTGATTTGTTCGTTTTGTCGCTTATTCGAATTTCGTTACTATTTAACATAATTATTTCTTGTGAAATAAGTATATTATTTTCATTTTGGAGTTGATTCATATAACTCGTATTTGTACTCTTTGAATTAGGATATCATGTTTAGTATTTATTTTTGATAATTGTAGAGCGGTACATGTTGCTACCTTCTTTTTGAAACCTTGTGACTAGAATTTGATTTGGTTCAACATGTACATATAGAACCCTTTTTGTTGGTATTATGTCGCATGTGTTGTGACATGGTATTTTGTTAGAATATACCGTAGGGTATACCTGAGCTATAACCACCTGTGGGGGTACCACAGGCATGTCGTCTTGGCACGAGAGGCATGACACTCTCCGTGGCGGTGTGATTAGTCCACGGCGTCTCCGTTTTGGGCTCCGGAGGAAGTGGGCCATTTGGTATTTTGTTGTGGGAGGCGTATGGGTTAACCCTAGTTTTCTGTTCTGCGGATTGGTGATGTTGTGCCAAACACACCTATCTGATTTGCATACATTTGGATTCGCGGTCCAATGTGTGATTTGCCTGTGTGGCATTATTTTGGTTGCCTGTGTGGCATCATTTGACTTATCTGTGTGGCATTATTTTGACTTGCCTGTATGGCAATGTATATTTCTGAGCTCATTCGGTATGACATAACTCCAGCCATTTGTTTCAGCCTATTATTTTATTGTATTAGTTTTATTTGTTTCTGTTCAATTCATTGAGTTAGTTAATTCAGTTCGTTATTTATTTATTCGTCTATTGGTTTCGTCAGTTTTGTTGATTCAGATATATTTCATTCAGATCTTTGGAGATTATATTTTCGTCCGTATTTATACTTGAGGCTTTGTTCAGTATTTTGTCTCAGTTGTTTTCGTATATCAGTTGTTTATCTTTTGTATATCTGTATCCGTACTGGGCAATTGGCTCATGCTGTGTTTTTCTTCCGGCAGGTTTGCAGGGGTGATTCAGGGCTAGTGCGATGAGAGTTTTGCCTTTGACCATTTAGGTTGATTCGAATTTTAAGTTTTGATTATTTTGACTCAATTTGGAGAATTGTACTTATTACTTTATTAATGAATCACCACTATTAATATTTTGAGGTTGTTAGTGCTCTGTTTATTTATTTTGAGGTTTGTTGTGCTTTGCACGTGACCTCCCTTTCCTTTTCGGGAAGGGGGTGTTACAGTAACTACGCTAGGACATCTTTTTACAATTGTTTAGTTAGTAATTCTTATAAAATATAAATGTAATAAATTACTTAAGTTTAGTTAATAGAAGATTTTTAGTTGAATCAAATAAATTTATTATTTTATAAATAATTTAGTACAAATGTGATATTTGAGCATTCAATAATAAGTTAGAATATTGATATTTGTGCACTCACTATGTACCACAAAAAGGATAACATTTATATATAAAAGGAAGAAATAAAAGAAAATTTCACAAAAAGATTTTTATTTTTATTATCTAATACTAAACTAAATATTATTATATTAAAAGGCAACCATAGAACAAATATATAACCTTAAATTATTAACTTTGAACCTCCTTTTGTGGTACATAGATTGTATTTTTGTGGGTAGTGGGTAGTATATATTAGCTCCCAACTCTAAAAAAAATCTCCGTTTGTCCATAGCATTAATTACTTTAATAAAACTGAGATGATGATTATATCACTTTCATGTGTTGTTATAAAGTATTAACCAACTCAAAGTCTGGCTAAAGCTTATTAATATACATGCATGAATAAAGACCACCCTGATTTATAATACATATACGTACGTACCTTTCTGTATGATACCATATATAGATCATGATTAGATCTATTGATTGGGAGGCATTTCCTTAACTAAAAACCACTGACCACCTCATGTATACCAAGGAATGCATGGATCTCACACTTATAGAGCTCTTGGGAAGGACCCGAATCCCTGCAATATCATGAAGAAAAAAAAACCAAGAAAGAACAAAATCATAATCTACAAGACGATTTCTGACTTATAAAGTTGTCACTAACTTATCATTTGTTAAATAAATTTGACGTAGCAATGTTCAAACATGACGACCGGCTGGGCGGGCGGGTTGTCCAAATTGGCTTAGCCTGCAATTGCCACTGCACCTGTACGTGCAGTGTGCAAACGGTCGGACAGGTGCAGGCGCAAATGCAGGTCAAGCCAAAGAATTGGCTGCCAAATTGCCAATACTTCAGCTCCCTTTTTGCAAATTAAGAAGCTACCATGCACCAATATTTGTTTATTCCCTTTTAGTTTCCTATATATCTGCCGCTGCCGCCGTTATAGGAAAGATATAGATAATTTCTTCACTTATATAGAGAAGAAGAGTGATATATGTTACGTCCAATCCCACCTAACGCTTATTGTTGTATCAAGGGAGTGGAGGAGATTAAAAGACAGCCAGCCCCCGCCATCCATTAAATATATATATGACACACACATATATCTATAATATAAAAGAGAGCGGAGAGAGAAAAAGACAAATGTCACATCAAAAATCAAATAATAAAAAATGACAAATATCTGCATGTGTTGATGTACGGCTGGGGCCACCTGACGTGGACATAGACAAATAATAAATATTTTTAATAAAAATAAAACAAAATGTAGTTTTTTTAATAAAAAATGCAGTTTTTTTAATAAAAAATGCAGTTTTTTTAATAAAATTATTTATATATAAAATACAGTTTTTTTTAATAAAAATAAAAAAAATGCATTTTTTTAATAAAAAATTGTTGTTTTTTAATAAAAAAAATGTTGTTTTTTATTAAAAAAAAAGCGCTGTTATTAAAAATAACAACATTATTATTAAAAACAGTGTTATTAAATAACAGCATTTTTATTTTAATAAAAAACATTATTTTAAAAAAATAGTTTAAAAAACAGTGTTTTTTTAATAAAAGAACAACAGTTTATAAAAAATAGTTTATTTTTTTTAAATAAAAAATAACAGCATTTTTATTTTAATAAAAAACCGCATTATTTTAAAAAAAACATTTTAAAAAACAGTATTTTTTTATTTTTATTAAAAAAAACTGCATTTTATAAAAAAATAATTTTATTAAAAAAATTGCATTTTTTAAAAAAATTGTGTTTTACTTTTTTTTTAAAAAAAAACCAATTATTTTTATTAAAAAATGCTTTTTAATTTTTTTTAATAAAATTGAAAAAAAACTACTTTTTTTAATTTTTATGAAATATAATTATTTTTATTTATTTATTTTCTTATTTTTTTGCTGATTTTTATAATTTTTATTATATTTTAAAATATTTTTTTCCATTTTTTCATCAAAATTTTCATCTATATCCACATCATCACTGCTACGTCGCATGCTAACTGCCACATAGATTTTTTTTTAAGACAAGTCAGCTGCCACATCATCATTTCCATTAAGTCAACTTTGACTTAATGATTTTTGTAACAGAGTGTTAGTAAATTAAAGTTCAGTGAGTTGACTGTAAGAAAAAAAAGTTCAGTGACCCATTTGTAAGTCAACCTATAGTACAGTGACTTAGGAAGCATTTAACCCTAAAGTTAACTAATTATTCATGATTATGATGAATTTGGATGTGGATTGATGGTTTTTTTGGTGGTTTGAATATGTATCGATGATTGTAAGTTTTATAGACAGGTTTAGAATTTTCTGGATATCTATTTTGCCGAAATTTTTTGAAATTAGTACCGACTAGCTCGATATTTTGGTGGTTGGATATATATTGATGATTGAGTAATATTTTTCGATTTTTAATTTAATTTTTCGTTACACCGTGCCTTTAGGCACGGGTTATAGCTAGTATATATATATACAGAGCCGGCCCTGATGCAGGTCTACCAGGGCGAGGGCCCAAAGTTGAGGAGGGCCCAAATTTTTTAAAAAATTATGTATGTGTATAAAAAAATAAAAAAATAATTATAAAATATAATATAAAACAAATCAATAAATTAATATGGAGAATCAAAATAGACTCTTAGCCACACAAAAAAAAAAAAACCTTTCAACCCTCTCAGTTCATATTTGATTCACGGTTTAACTGTAAAATTTAAAATATTTTGTATTAACTGACGAGAATAAATATTTGATTCACGGTTTAACTGCAAAATAAGGCATACTTAATTAAAAAACTGTTTAAATTACACATCTCTATATCATAGATGCTAACAACTTAAGAAAACACAAAAGTCCTATTTTGATTTTTGATTATGAGTTTTAATATTATATTTATTATTCCCTCCGTAATATGATAAAAAATTTAGTTGACTTTTTATGTATATTAAAAATAAAAAAAATAAAAAAAATTATCCATTTTTAAATTCTCATTTAATTGAATAATTTATTGTACATAATTAATGATATTTAATAAATATGCATTTACAATAAAAATACGACAATTGAACTTAATATGTACGTGGCCAGGGCAGGGGCAAAACTGCTCTCAAGATAGTAATTAACCTTTAACAAAAAGATATTAAAGTGAATTTTATATAGTTATATAAACAAACTAGTACTAATATATAGTGAATTTTATATAGTTATATAATGTAAATTATGTGTCTTGTGTTGAATACACCTTCAAAAAAGTCACAATCCGTACCAAATAGAATTATTTTGTAACAATCTTTGTATCTGTAGATATGTAATAATCCTAGATATTTTTAAAAGTTAAATAAATTATATTAATTTTAAAAAATTAAATTTGATTATATACTTTGAAAATAATTTATAATACTATTAGAATTTTAATTGATTGAGATATGTAGTTAATGTAGGTAATTAGAATTATTGTTAATTATAAATTATTTTATTATTTTTAATATTTATTATTATTATTATTTTTGGTATAGCAAAATTTTGCAAATAAATAAATAAAGGAAGAAGCCCGTGGCTCGGCCCGACCCGGGCCACGGGTCTCACAATTTCAGCCCGTCAAAATCCGGGTCATTTTGGACCCGGCCTTAGCCCGGTCTGCCCACCCGTTTGCCACCTCTAAAAGGGGCACACTTAGAATTTTTTTGCCCTGAGCCTTATAAAACCCAGGACCGACTCTGTATATGTAGTGTATCCATCCACAGCAACCGGTTGTTGGGGAGCAACCCATTTTGGCCAGCTGCTACAAGCTCTACCGGCCTTAGACAATTTTTTTTTATAAGCCGGTAGAGCTTGTAGGGGCAGATCAAAATGAATTGCTCCCCAACAACCGGTTGATGTGGATGGAGACTCGTATATATATATATAATGGATAATGATTTTATGATACTTCACACTCACATTTACTTTTTCAATAATCTTATCTTCATGTTAACAATCTCAATCAATTAATGACAAATAAAATTCACCGTAAATAATTGTGTCGTTAAAATTATATTTATATACAACAAAATGTATATTAAAAAAATTAAAAAATAAATGTAATAAAAATATCTTAATCCTTATTTTTTTTTTTTGAGTAAATAGACTCCCTCCTTTCATCCCACAAGCTTATTATAAAATTATACAATATTAATATGTATCTTTGTTCCATATATTTTATTTAAAACAATAAACTATTAGTGTTGCTAGTAAACTGTTATGATAATAAAATTATTTATGAGAAAAACTTAAAATTTATATAATTTTATATTATTAGTGCCAAAAAAAATTCTTTTTATAAAACAAAACATTAAAAATTTACAAATAAAATTATTTTTTCTTGTAAAACTAAAAGAGTCTTGAAAAGTTGAATCCTGCTGCATTCACCGACTTTTTGTATCAGTGGGGGACAAAAATATTTCAGAGCCCCACATATTGCTTTGCCTTTTTTTTTAACGTGGTACCCCCAAATTTAAAATGTTGATACCTTTAATTTATAAAATAGTCAAAGTAGTACTCCTTCCGTTTTTTAATATAAGTTATTTTAGAGTTATGCATAAGTATTAAAATAATAATTATATATTATTAATTATATTATTAATTGTCTATATTGTCCTTATATTAAAAGAAGAGTTTGTTATTTATTGGACAAAAAATAGTGAGAGAATCAAATTTATATTTAATACTTGGGATAATATTGGAAACTAAGCAATTAATGCTTACTTGAAATTCTCAAATGACTTATATTAAGGAACAAAAATATTTCTCTAAAATGACTTATATTAAGGAACGGAGGGAGTAGGTGTTTTCTCAAAAATATTAAACACTAGCTGGGTCCCGTGCCTCCGGCACTGTATGGGCAGTGAGATTTATCTCAAACTTAGAACGGCCCAGATGATTTATTAAGTGAGCGGAAAATTCAAAATCATTATTAGATAGATTAGATAGATAGATGTGTTTTATTAGATAGATGTATGGACGGTGAAATTTATCTCAAACTTTGGACGGCCCAGATGATTTATTGAGTGGGCGGAAAATTCAAAATCATTTGTATTTTATTAGATAGATTTATCAAAAAATTGTTGGGGATTCTTCATTTTAAAGTCGGCTTTATCACTACATACATAAATAATTACATATTTTATAAATATTTTGAACTAAAAGTATATTTTTGTTTGTTTAATTCACTAATATATAAATATTCTCATGCATAATCTCAATTTTATTTATTTATTTATTTTCCCCGCTAAATGACATTATTAATTTGTCTGATATATATGGGTGGACCTAGACCTGATAAAAAATGATTATGGTTTGATTTTAATTTAATTTACAAAATTTGGTTATACTTCTATTAAGAACTAAAACCACATAACTTGTTTTTGAAATAAGTAGTGTGAGTTGTAACTATATTAGTTATGAATCCAATATAGATCAACACATATTTTAAATTTCAAATTTACCATTATTATGATTCAATAAAATAAGTTATTTATTATATTTAATTTCTATATTCTTTTACATTCTATCTCTAATTTTATAATTTAATGTAAGAATAAAATTACCAACCAAAATTGTGGATTTGATTACTTCATTAATATAATAATAATAGACTACTGAATTTAAGTCCGAAGAAAAAAAATACTCCACAAATATAGTAGTAATACTCCCTCCTCGCTTGGTCCCAAAACAAATTAAATGTTTATTTATTTTAAATAATTTATTTTTTATAATAATTTATTTATAATATTTTAATATATATACATAGATTTGCACGTACGTATATATCCCTATAGATCGACCATAGGGGGAAGCTTTTCGTCTAAATACATACCAAAAACTCTAAATAAACATAAAAATAGGACATGGGTGCAAAGGAAGAGAACATTACCATAATATAGACGTTATTATATCATATCATTTCTTATATTTATATATGTAAGTGTAATATTGTAATAGTATAGTTTAAAAATAAGAATTATTTTCCTTCTCTACTTCTAAACTCACAAACAACGTAAAATTAATTAAAATTTCATCACTTCACTTCCTTAATTTCTAAAACTCACAAAGACAAAGGGAAAACTATAATCCATTCTCATCCCTTTCCCTTTTATACTTTCACATTAATTCCATCTCATCCCATCCCATCCCTCTAAAGGTGTAAATGAACTGAGTGGAGCTGAGTATTGATCAGTTGTTTAAATTTGGTTCACAAAATTTATCGAGTATAAAATAAGGTTTGATCGAGGCTCGTTTAGCTACCGAGTCGAGCACGATCTCGAATCGAGATCGGAAGTTTTAAAAATTTTGAACGAATATGATCCGAGTATAAATAGAAAATCATAATTTGAGAATGTTCGAGTATTTTATCAAACTTTAAAATTTACTCATATTTGAATTATTTATATTTCGAGTCGAGCTCGAATAGAACTTTTAGTCTAGCGAATACGAATCGAGCCCAAATCGTTTACTCATTTTATAGGCTTACATCCCTCCACTTCAAACTCACTAATGCAGAATTAAAGTTCAATATATTCTTAGTGTTTACTACCTCCGTTCTTTTATATAAGTCGTTTTAGAAAAATATTTTTGTTCCTTAATATAAGTCGTTTGAGAATTTCAAGTAAGCATTAATTGCTTAATTTCCAATATTACCCCAAGTATTAAATATAACTTTGGTTCTCTCACTATTTTATGTTCAATAAATAACAATCTTTTATTCTAATACAAGGGCAATATAGACAATTAATACTATAGTTAATGTTATACAATTATTACCTTAATACTTGTGCACAATTCTAAAACGACCTATATTAAGGAACGGATGGAATAGCACGAAGGTTCCCAACTTATTGAATTCATTAGCAAAAGAAACTACATTCATTTATTCAATAAGCAAGAGTGGTGGAGGGGGGAAAGGATCCGAGGACGGCGGAGGAGATGGTGGTTTGAAGTTTGAGGGAAACAAGATGGTTCAGTACGGCCCCCAATATGAGTACGGGTACCCGTATGTGTATGGACCGGGTTATATGGTGACTAATGTACATGCTCCGCATATATTCAGTGATGAGAATCCAAATGCATGTGTTGTGATGTGAGGAGGATGATGAGTTTTAAGGTTAAGAAAGTGTAAATAAAAGGATATTCGTAGTAGTTTTTTAGTAATGGTAATGATGGGTGGGTCAGTGGCTGGATATGGGTGGGTCAGTGAGAGAGGTTAGTTTAGTTTTTGAATAATGCTAGAGACACAAACTATTTTACAAACTACTGATGTGACATATTCCACATCAGCATATTGTGTGGGACCGAAGACTACATTAAACAATTTGTTGATCAATAGGCTGACGTGGAGTATGTCACATCAGCAGTTTATAAAATGTTTATAAAATAGTTTGTCTCTAACACCACTCTTTTTGTCCTTGATTATTTCCAATTTCTTGTTGGTTAGTAGCAATTTAATATTTATAAAATTGTCCTTGATTATTGAATTTGTTGATCATTAGTATTATGTTTCTCCCTTTGATAAAAAAATAAACCCCGGTTTGAGTTGAGTATACTTCTTCTTGTTATTATTATTAAGGAGAAAATACATGTACATAGGCCATAGCTGTGTATTACACAGTCAGCTATGGTGACATATTTTTGGGCTATGGCGACGGATAAACTCGTCGCCATAACTATTTAGGCTATAACGACGGGTGAACCGTCGCTATAACCCAAAAAATCCGTCGCCATAATTCTACTGTGTAATACACAGCTGTGTATATACATATAGCCCTTATTATTATTATTATTATATTTCGGAGTGGGACAAAACTTGTAATTTTGTATAATATTAAATTAAGTAAAAAATTTATGTCAATATTAAATCATATCCATACAAAATAAAAAATATCTCATTTAAATTTACTGAATTTTATGGTTTAGAGTTTTACGTCATAATTCAACTTCAATGTTAACTAGCGACCTTGTTTACACTATTGGTAGGCATTAATTTTGAGATGGCATAAAAATACTAGTTTGAGTCGGTATCAATTTGGAATTCCAAAAACACCTACCTTCTTCAACCTTGTCATTTAGAGGAACATTGGGTTCCAAGAAACCATGCGCCAAAGTCCTTATTTTTACTTTTTGTTAATGTCAAAATTTGTTACCAAACAACGAATTTAAAATCTCTACAATAAATAAATAATTATTAAAAAGTTTAACGATGGAGACTACCAAGAGATAGTTTCTGTCCCACTGCGTATATCTTTCAATTCTTCAACCTTAATTTCTCCACCTTCTTCCTCTTATTCTTAATAATTTCATGTGCAACGAAAATGTGAAATTCTTATGTGTGTCAGTATTTAATTGGCCAATTGACCAACTTACCCAAAAATTAACTTCATACTAACCGGATCCCTCTTATTCACCCTACCCAGAGGCGGACCTATGCATAGACAGTATAGATACCTACCTATGCTAGTTTTTTTATATAAATATAGGGATAGGGGTAAATATATAATTTAATAAGTTTAAGGGGCCGGGCAAATTAATGAAAAAGTTCAACTTAAAGTAAGTAAAAAATACAGTTCATTAGTATTCTAAATACAACTATACAAAATGAGCAAATAATTTTGGCTTAATTTGTACTCGCTCGACTCAAAATTCGATTCGAACTTGACTCGAAATATAAATTAATGAACCAAATATGAGCAAATTTTTAAATTCGATAAATTACTCGAACCTCCTCAAATCGTAATTTTCTATTAATATATACTCGGATCCTATTCGTTCGAAAAATTTAAACGGTTCGGGCTCGATTCGGGATCGTGCTCGACTCAGTAGCTAAATGAGTCTCAATCAAACCTTATTTATACTCGATATAATTTGTGAACTAAATTTGAATAACTGATCAATACTCAGCTCGACTCAATTCATTTACACCATTATATACAAGTACAAACTACTCTGCTTCTGCTCTTTTCATTCTCACGTTTCTTCTGTGACTGTCTTCTACATCTCGTCTCCACGGCTCCTTCACTAGTTCTTCTAAATCTTGGACGCTCCACCACTAGGCCAAGTACTTCTCTACATCTCCACTATGCTCAATGACACTACCTCTTGGCTTTTAAGGCTTTTAAATTAGGGTTTTTTTTGTTTGATAATTTAAAATTTATAGTTTATTTGAATTTGTTGTTGGTTGGAGACTTGGGGCTAAATACAATTCAATTTATTTGATGTATTTGACCATGAATCAACACATTAATCAAATAAAACGTTTCTACAATAAATTTCATCTTTTCAGTTCCAAAATTTGAAATTTATGGGTATTTTGGATGTTGAATTATATGTTTTATGGGTTATTTATCTTTTGTGGTTTTTAATGTAATTTTAGGATTACAATTTTTTACCACTCCAACTAGTTATAGGACTCAATTTTGATTTGTTTCTTGTTTATATAATTTTTTTTTTCTTCAGTTTCTTTTCAGCTTTTATTAATAACTGATTTTATGTTTCTATTGCAACAGATTACACTAAACCAAGTAACTAAGAAGGGGTTTCATCATTGATTTGAAGGGGGAAATTTTGTTGCTTAATTTTAGCATTTATTTTGTAAATGCTAAATTTAAGTAGGTTAAGAAATTAATCAAGGATTAATCAATGTATGTCTTTAGGAGGTAATTTATCATTATATTTTGTTTCAACACCTAGAATTTGTTCTGCAATCGTCTTTCAATATTGGAAGTTAATTTATTATATACCTTGAGGCATTCAAATCGTTTTATTTTCTTCAATTCTTACATTGACATGTATTCTAATAAATAGTACTCCCTCTGTCCCAAATTAACTGCTCAATTTTGACATTTTTAAGTCAAATTGATTTTTTTTAGAATTAATAATTAAGCATATATAAATATATTTCTAATATTATAAAAATTGGGATTAGTAATAAATTGTATATACTTTCTTTTGGTTATAATCTCTTCACCTATATTTTAACAAAAATAGTAAAAAGATTATTTTTAAAAATGGTCAATTTGACTTTAAAAAGTCAAAACTGAGCAATTAATTTGGGACGGAGGGAGTAGTAGTTTGTATCTGCCTCAAAAATAAAGTGCCTACGATGGATTATTTTTACTATTAGATTTAGAATTGGATGACACAAATTATGTTTGAGCAAGTTAATAAAATCATTTCTTTTATCTAACTTTAATTAATTTGATATTCGACTAAATTTTAATCTTAAAATCTAATTAGATATTAAATTTTAATTAAAATTAAATATACCATAAATTTTAAATTTCAAAATAATTTGCACCACGCACGCACGCACGCACGCACGCTTTCTTTCTGTGTCAAAACAATTAATTTGCAGCCTGAGCTGGTGCAATTTGAAGGCCTTGTAAGAAACATGACGGAGGGCATTTAATCAAGTGACACGTGCAAATCTTACAATCATTGCATCCATGCTCCCGTCTTTTTGTAAAGGGGGAAAAAATAAATTAAAAGAAATCTTCACAAAAATAAATATAATTAGACATCACAAATAAACACAAACTTTGCATATATGAGATTCTAAAACACAACAACGTTAGAGGGTTTGTTTTTTTAAAGATAAATGCAAGGGAATGAGCTAACCTATCCTTGTACGTACGTATAAAGCCAAAGCCATAGACAGATAAATATATGTTTTTGGTTTCACTCACTCATTTTCCCATCCCAAAAAGGGAATCTTCACTCTTTCTTATTTATGGACACAACATGTAAATTAAAGTTGTCATGGCAGTTGGCGTTATATTAATCAGATTCTTTCAATTTGATTTTGATTCAAGTTTTGGTTCGAGCTTGGTATGTATACTCGACAAGCCAACTCTAATCCCACATTCACACATTGGAGAGCCCATTAAATAAGGACAAAATTACAATAAGATGATAACATTAATATACAAATTTATAACCAGAAGAAAATTTAAGATGCCTCCTAGCTCTTATGTGAAATATTGTCAGGGCATTTAATTAAAGGTGGAGATATACAAATGAAAGAGCAATCTTGACCAACTCTCTAGGCAAAGCCCTGTGGGCTTGGACTAGGCAATGATCCTTGTTAAGTTGCTCACAACATATATAGTGCTAGAATACTGCGGCCTAATGGTTTGGTAAATAAATATATCCGCAAGCTGTTTAGAACTAGGAGGAAAAACTGGTTTAATGAAATTGGCTTGAACTTACTTTGTCTCTAACGAAGCGACATTCGGCTTCTATGTGCTTGGTTCTAGCATGAAGAACTAGATTTGAAGCCAAAGCAATGGCAGATAAATTATCAACATGGAGGAGCACAATCGGAGTAGTAACATCAAGTGTTAAATATGTTAAGAAACTTTGCAGCCAAACCAACTCACATGTGGCATCTGCCACTGACCTATATTCTGCTTCAGCGGAGGATCTACTAGTTAACAGCATATTGCTTTTTAGCATCCCTAGAAATCATACAAAAACCAGAAATGAATTTCCTCCCCCCATTTTGGCCAGCCCAATCACTGTCGGAATAAGCATATAAGAGCAGATCACCGGAGGAAGAAGAAGAAGAAGAAGAAGAAAACACCTTACGAAGTTTTATTTCACAAACCACCAGATTACTCCCATTTAAGAACCATTGGTTGTCTTTGTTTTGCATCTCAGCATTCACCTGATAAATTTGAAACCAGAGCTAGCTATTCAGTCCATCTTGCTAAATTGCCCTCCTGCTCAGAAGGGTCATAAGTTGTACAATTTAGTCACCGTGCAAGCAAGTTTTTATTTCTAGACATGTCACATTTCATGAATCCATTTTTCCATTCATCACTGCACCATTATTATTGTTTCCAAATTGGGACTCCACAATCCATGTGGACCTCCCATTTGTGGGGGGGTCGAGTATTAGAGATAATGGTGCACCATTAACTGAGCATACTTCAGCACATGTACAAGCTCAAATTCAAGACAGTTCACGATCAGAAGCTAGATAAATTCAAATTCATTTATCTAAATTAGTTTTTTTTCTTTTTAAATACAATGGATTTGTTGGTTTTTATTATTGTGCGAATTACAATTTAAAGGAATCAAATAACTCTATTCAAAGTTGCATTACATGAGTTCCGACAAGAACAAGCAGTTTCCCACAACCTTTAAAAAATATTTTCCGATAAGCTTGTGAGAACTCGTAAAACTGTACAAGCTCCGTTTGATTCTATTCACTCATATGTTTACTAATAAAGGGGAATTGTATCCATAAAAAACATAAAACAATTAAATTACCCTGTGCACCTAATTTTACCTTAATTGTTAAGGCCTGATTTTGTACGCCTGACGAAATCACCAAAACAACTGGCCAAAATCGCGCTAACGGTTGATGGAGTAATTGATTACAAACTCACGAAATACACTCACATAAACATAAATAAAAAGATATAAATATGAACACAAGAATTTACGTGGAAACCCAATTGGAAAAAAAACCACGGAGAGAAGGAGTAATCCACTATAATAATATTGAGAGTACAAGTTGTGTATTTGTGTTGTATCTCTTGTGTTCTTGTTGTCCCTTCCAAATCCTAGCTTGTAGCCGTATATATAAAAGCCACCTCCATTCGCATCCAACTAGGAGAAGAACTCCTTTTGTAGAATCACCTTATAACTACTAAATCCAGTAGGAGTCCTAATTAAACCTCCTTATCCCACCAAATAAGGAAACACAATCCTATTTTAATAAGGACTCTCCATCACAATAAATTACATATGGGTCATCACCATAGATTGGGTTGCACCATGACTAGACCCAAATAATCACATCCCAACATTAATCATCAATTATGTTTATTTAATTATTTTAATAGTTGATTTTGAGTAGGCAACTAAGTTACTCTCCTGAACGGGTGTGCGGGATAGTGAGAGTAGAGTATTTTTTTTAGTAGATCAGTAGGTCAAATTAAATTTGATCCATGATTTGACCAATTTGAAATATTGATCAAATTATCAGGAATAAATGAGTTGGAATTTTGATATAATAAATTATGCTAAAGCAAATTAAATGACCGAATAAAAATTATATAATTTATGTTGGAAAAGTAGTGCAAATAATATTGTATAATTAATATTTATTTAATTAAATTAAATATTTTTGCCAAATTATGTAACATTAGGCATTGTACATTTTGTAGGTGAATCATGAATGGAAGAAGGAAAGAAAAAGAAAAAGAAAAAGAAAAGGAAAAAGAGAAGAGTAATATAATAATACTAGACAAAGGTGGCATGCGTACGTAAAGATGGCCTAACTATTCACACAAAGTGACAAATCACAGTCTAATTCGGCTACGCAACTAGCACCGTTCAATATATCCCGATACAATATATTTCCACACGTGTCCCCTCTCTCTCCCACAAACCCCTATATAAATATCGTAAACCCCACCCCTCCACCACCCCTTCGACCCTTCCCTCTCTTAACCTCTTTCTCCCACCTCGAGAGAAACTGACAAACCATTTTGTACGAAAAGGTTGAAGATATCCCTAGATTTCCTTCCATCCAAACTCGCACCAGATCTCAAGGTACGTTCTATTTTCAATTCAATTGTTCTCTGTTCCAGGGATTTTTTGATTGGTTTTGGATTTTATTTTGGTTGTTTCTGTGAATTAGATGGTGTCTGACGCGAGCAGGAAGAAGGCGGCTCAGAAGAAGGCAGCTGCGGCGGCAAAGAGGGGAGGAAAAGCGGCAGCTGCGGCTTCTGCGAAGGCTGCTTCGGCGGAGAATGGAAGCAGTAGTAGTGCTGATAATTTGGCGAACGAAGTTGGGGCGCTTCAGGTTTCTGATCGGACTTGTACTGGTGTTCTGTGTTCGCATCCTTTGTCTAGGGATATACGAGTAAGTAGTTCATGAATAATTTTGATTGATCTGTTTTTCTATTTTGTTCCATGGGCAGTGTATCTGTAAATGCTTCATTTATTTGATGGATTGTTTAGTGGAGTTAAATTTATGCTAATTTAGGATATTTTAAAAAAAAATTCTGCTGTATTGATTTTGTTCTGTATTTGGTTTGTTCATTTGATACTGAATCTGTCTAGCTTTATTTTATTTCTTTGAATTTGTTGCTCAAAAACTGAACAAAATCCTTTCTTTATATATTGAATAAATAAAAAGATTTGCTTTTGAAGAATGGATTACTGAAGTTGGATACTTTGCATCTAAGAAAGAATGGGAAAGACTTCGAATTGTTGTTTTATAGTTTTGATTGCTTTTTATTGGATTATATATATATATATATATATATATATATCTAATAAAATACAAATGATTTTGAATTTCCCGCTCACTCAATAAATCATCTGGGCCGTCCAAAGTTTGAGATAAATCCCACCGTTCATACATCTATCTAATAAAATACATCTATCTATCTAATAATCTAATAATAATTTAATAAAATACAAATGACTTTAAATTTTCCGCTCACTCAATAAATTATTTTGGTCGTTCAAAGTTTGAGATAAATCATATTGTCCATACAGTGCCGGAGGCACGGGACCCAGCTAGTATATATATATAACACTAAAGAAAGGAAATGGCTTTAACAGTTTGGAGTTTAAACTATCACCAACTCCCAACTTTTTTTTCCCTTTCTTTGATGCTTTGGTATTGGTGTGCCACAAAATTTGTTTAATGCACTTTAATTGTGGGAATTATGAAAAATGATGAATTATGGATTTATGGTGAAGAGCTTTGTTATGGTTGATCTTGTAATTATATCCTTATATCGCAATAAATTGAAGACCTTAAATGATTGTTTTGAGTGGACGAGTAGCCATTTGTCGGGTATCGTGGTAATAAATTGATTTGTTGTCAAAAATCAATTTCTTCAGAAGTTTCTAATGGATTTTTTAGTTCCTTTTGTAACATGCTCAGTATTTTCTTACCTGTTTCATTTCAATTGGTTATTAATTTCTCATAATCGTCCTACCAAATTTGAAGTATTTGGCATTAATTGGTGTTAATACCAAATTTCATATGTGGCACTTAATTGTGGAATGAATGCATATCCATTGGCTATATCTGCATATATCTTAATAGCACGTCTCTTTAATGGACGAGTCATGAGACACATTGCTTCAGTTTATGATTTTAGAACCTTCTGAAGCAGAAAGGCAGCGAATGGAATTTATTTATTGAAGAAACTCATTTGCACTTTTATTTCAGTTCACACTATGTCATTTAAAATCAAATGGTTGTGGTTGTAGGCTTGTAGCTACTGTTTTCACAATCTTGCATGACAACAAATTGATCCAGGACTTATCTGCACCATAAATTGTATTTACGTTGCTGTACGCTAGCATCTCAACTCATCTCATCTCACTTGAATATTTGAAGTGATTAAATCCTTTTCTGGTAGCTTGCATAGTACACTGAACAATTACAGAGTATTTCCTGTCTTTTCAGCACATTTGGGTGCTTCACTTGTCAAGTGCGATGATGCGACATGGCAATTCATACATATGCTTATTTAAGCATAAGTAGGAATTAGAGTAACCTTAATTATTAAGTTGATGAATTGTGAATAATGCTTTTGGTTTGTGCATTAATATTTAAACAAGATGACCGATGAATAGTGTTTAATTGTTTTTCCTCTTTGTATAAGTGGATACCATATAATCGAATAGTGTTCTTTATTTTCTTTCTTTCTTTCTTTATTTATTCTTCTATTTTCTTTCTTTCTTTCTTTCTTTATTTTTCTATTTTCTTTCTTTATTCTTTTAAATGGGAATTGAGATACGTAATGCGATTATCACCATTAGGAAAATATATTAAAAAAAGGGAACTCTGCACTGCGAAACCGCCACTCTCCTTTCAGTAAAAAAAATTATTTTTTTGGCAAGTTAAAGTTGGGTTTCTTAAATCAGATGTTGATTTAGTTAGAAACAATGTTTTAAATAGTCTACAATAATAGTTTGGAATCTTCTTTTGGAAGCACTGTAGTAATATTAGTAAGCAGCTGGGATATGGTAATAGGTGCGAGAACATCTAGAAATTGAGAGAAGCTTGGGACTTTGTGCTCTGTCTGGATGAAGTGAAGTTACTCCATTGTTCTTATGCTATGCCTTAGTTCTAGATATTGGGATCTAGGATATTTAATTATAATCATTGCTGGAGATGCCAACGAACTATAAGGTTCTTTAGATGTAGAATTTCTCATGGTAGTGGGTCTCACTTTTAGCTCATTGTTGCTAGCTTGGTGCACCTAGACGAGGGCCTAGACCAGCAGATGGGTCTCTGTCACCAGGGTGCTCTGCCAACAATGTTTCCAGGTTAATTACTTGATCATTCTGTATTGTGAATATATCCAATTATCTTAAACCTTGTTTAGTATATTGAAAGATCCCAATCTTGTTGATGACTATTTCTTATACTATAAAACAATGCCCATATCCTCCATATAACTTGTTTTGTTCTCTCTTTGAGCTGTATATTGTGGTCATGGTTAGATTTTGAATAAAAGCTAATTATTTTTGTTGATTGCAGATAGAGTCTCTGTCTCTTACGTTTCATGGACATGATCTTATTGTTGATTCCGAGTTGGAGCTTAATTATGGAAGGTTGGTTTGTATATCTCGATAAAGTATCTCTTGTTGTATGTGGGTATTTATTCCCTCTGATGCAATTTTATCTTTCTAGACGGTATGGCTTGCTTGGATTGAATGGCTGTGGGAAGTCTACTCTCCTTGCATCAATAGGGTGTCGAGAACTTCCCATTCCAGAACATATGGATATTTTTCATCTCACGAGGGAGATTGAAGCTTCTGATATGTCTTCGCTTGAAGCAGTGATAAATTGTGACGAGGAGAGGTTAAAATTGGAAAAAGAAGCTGAAGCCTTGGCTGGTCAGGTCTGTATTTAACTGAAAAATATTTGTGTTGGGGAATGTGAACCTGTCTTTGCAAGTGTATTGATTAATGAAATTTATATTTCCTTTTCTCTAGGATGATGGTGGTGGAGAAGCTCTTGAGCGTATTTATGAGCGTTTGGATGCCATGGACGCATCAACTGCTGAGAAGCGTGCTGCTGAGATATTATATGGTCTTGGTTTTACCAAAAAGATGCAAGAGAAGAAAACCCGAGACTTCTCAGGTGGATGGAGAATGAGGATTGCTTTGGCGCGTGCTCTGTTCATGAACCCAACCATATTGTTGCTTGATGAACCCACAAATCACCTAGGTCAGTTTATTTGCTTGAAAGTTGATCTTTCTTTTTCTTTTTTCTATCCCCACAGTCATTCGTGATTTTTGAACTTTTATTTATTTGTGTTTTTCTTTTCTGGTTCTACTTTGGTTGCTTGCTTATTGGTTGGGTTTATAATTGTATAAATCCATTTTATTTGACAAGTTTATATTTCTATAATCCTTTCTACTGGAGATATTATACGGGTTGCAAAGATGATGCGGTCCTATGAGAGCGTTGTGTCCTTGATTGGAAAATGATTTTGAGTCTTTCAATGGCTTTGTTGCCATCAAAAAATATTCTTTCTGCCAAATTCTTAAACTCAATATTGTTTGATCCATTATTGTTGGCGAGTTTTGTGGAGCTCATGCCCCGTTATTTGTTCAAACCCTAGTTCTATGGGGAACCTAATTCCTGCTTCTGTATTTCTAGTGGACCTTCTTTCCCCCTATTCCCTTAGTTTATTACAATTCTTGACAGTATTTCTGTTGATGATAAGCTACGTTTTAATACAGATTTAGAAGCTTGTGTCTGGCTGGAGGAAACCCTGAAGAAATTTGAGCGTATCTTGGTTGTCGTTTCGCACTCCCAGGACTTCTTGAATGGTGTCTGCACCAACATTATCCACATGCAAAGCAAGATGTTGAAGATGTACACTGGAAATTTTGACCAATATGTTCAAACCCGTTCAGAACTTGAAGAGAATCAGATGAAACAGTACAAATGGGAACAGGAGCAGATTGCTTCAATGAAAGAATATATTGCTCGATTTGGACATGGGTCAGCTAAACTAGCTCGTCAGGCTCAGAGCAAAGAGAAAACTCTAGCAAAAATGGAGCGTGGCGGACTTACAGAGAAGGTGGCTAGGGACAGGGTTCTGGTTTTCCGATTTGTTGACGTGGGGAAACTTCCTCCACCTGTACTACAGTTTGTAGAAGTTTCATTTGGTTACACACTTGATAATCTCATCTACAAGAACCTCGACTTTGGGGTAGATCTTGACTCCAGGGTAGCATTAGTTGGACCTAATGGTGCTGGGAAGAGTACATTGCTTAAGCTGATGACGGGGGATTTGGTTCCCCTTGATGGCATGGTGCGGCGGCACAATCATTTGCGCATTGCTCAGTTTCATCAGCACTTGACTGAAAAACTTGACTTAGAGATGTCTGCCCTTCTGTTTATGATGAAAGAGTACCCAGGAAATGAGGAAGAGAAGATGAGAGCAGCAATTGGTAGGTTTGGGCTGACAGGTAAAGCCCAAGTGATGCCTATGAAGAACTTGTCAGACGGACAAAGGAGCCGTGTGATTTTTGCATGGTTAGCATGGAGGCAGCCCCATATGTTGCTACTGGATGAGCCGACTAACCATTTAGATATTGAGACTATTGACTCGCTGGCTGAGGCACTGAATGAGTGGGATGGGGGCTTGGTTCTTGTTAGCCATGATTTTAGGCTCATAAACCAGGTGGCACATGAGATTTGGGTGTGTGAAAATCAAGCTGTGACCCGTTGGGAGGGTGATATTATCAGCTTTAAGGAGCACTTGAGGAGCAAAGCTGGTCTATCGGATTGAAGAGACTAACGACGTGATGCCTACATACATATTAAATTAAGGTACTGCTGGTACTACTTGGCTTACAGTTATTCGAATTGCAGCTATGAAACATACAATCTCTGTATGTTTGCTTGTACTACTTGGCTAACAGTTATTTGTAGTGCATCTAGGAAACATACAGTCTCTGTATGTTTGCTGGTACTACTTGGCTTACGGTTATTTGTAGTGCAGCTAGGAAACATACAGTCTGTATGTTTTTGTTCCCAAAATGGACGATGAGGGAACAGAGGAAGAAGATTATCATGTTGATGTTATTGTTTCTTTACTTGTTCATCTGGTGATTAGTTTAATTTATTTTTGTATCTTTTACTATTTGCATTTTTTTGCTTGTAGTCTTGGGTCTGGACCAAGAAATATATTATGTCGACGTTGATGTTTAAATTCTATGTATTTGATCACTTTATGTTTTGAATTTTATTTATTTTCCATTGCTTTACCTAGCTAGTTTTAAACAAAACCGAGATATATATGCTATTAAGCGTTTAGATAATATATTCGTAGTGCACAATCTCATGATTATGATTAAATTGCACTGCGCCTTTCCAATACGATTTAGTAGGTTTTTATAAAATCTCGGATCAGATTTACATACCTAAACATACACGCTTGACAAGAAAAGTTTTGATCGAAATCCTAAAAGAGACCATATTCATGGCCTGAACTCAACTGCAAATTTTCCTAGAGGTGATATGGTGAAGATACAACTAATCTATCTTTCTTACAAGTACATAAAATTATGCTTGCACACCTAAACAATCTCTGAAGAGAATGTCATATGGTGAACTTTGAGTTGAGCTATAAACTACTACTAGGGTTCTTGGTTTAGGCGGAGTTTGTGGTGTCAGTTAAAATTTGAATCTACTAGTGAATGTTAGTTGTATTTGATGGTCAATTTAATTTTTGTTGGATATTTTACATGAATTCCATATTGGATAAATTGTAAATGGGTTAATAAGTATGGTGGAGCCTCAACCTAATAGGTTAACCTTTTAGGTAAGGTGGTGTTCAACATGCTTATCGGGTCAGTCTACACAGATGTGCGCTGCATTGGTAATGAATTGATGTGGAATGGTTCGTACAATTCCGTTACAAATAGTATCAAAAGCTCATGGTTCGATGGGCCCAAGTATCAACTCTAGGGTGCGAGGGTGCATTTTCATGCCTCGTGGGTGGAGCAAATAGAGTCCAAGTATCAACTCCAGCTCTAGGGTGCGATGTTGAATTCGCAGGGCTCGTGGGTGGAGCAAATAGAGTTGAATCAGGTGTAGTACGGGATGATTTCAGTCGGGTGGAGCGGGCTTAGGATGACTGGGAAAGTTGCTCAGACACGTTTGCCTCGAGCGTGGTGGAGCAAATAGAGTTGAATAAGGTGGAGCACGAGATGATTTGGGTTGGATGGAGCGGGCTCATGATGGCTGGAAAAATTGCTCAGGGGATAAAGGGTTCACAAGGAGCAAGGTTGAGTTGAGTTGAGCAGGCTCTGGATGGCTCTAGAAAAGTTGCTCAGGGTGAAGGGTTCACAAGGAGCAAAAGTTGTACTCCACGTTTGCCTCGGGCGTGCTGGAGTAGTATTAGAGTCGAGCAGATCTTTTGAAAGACTCAAAGAAGGTGTGCTTAAAGGTGACTATTCTAGTATCATACTTGTGATGGATATTCAAGTGAAATGTGGAGATTGTTGGGATACTGCATATGAATCCCACATTGGATAAATTCAAGAGTGTAGATCGATTAATAAGTATGGCGGAGTCTCAACCTAATAGGTTAACTTTTTAGGTAAGGAGGTGGTCTAACATACTTATTGGGTCAGTCTATACATGTGTGCGCTGCATTGGTGATGAATTGATGTGGGATGGTTCGTACAATTCTGTTACAATTTTCAACATCTTTTTGTTATTTAACTTTTGAGGTTATGGCAGTTCATTTTTGTTGTATTCGGATTGGGATTAGGGAGATCGAAAAGAGGTCAAACCCAGGAACAAGCCCACAACATAGACCCTTGGACTGAATTAATTGAGTCTACCTTTCATCTTTCCTCTTTTGTTATAAATAAAAGGCTTAAATATAAATTACTATCTTAAATTATTATTGATTTTTTTTTCACTTTGGCGATTGACCTTTCAATCTTTTTAATCAGGTCATTAAACTATTAATTTTTTCTATTTTGGTTCAATTGTACATGCCTTGTCATAAATTGATTGTGGCTTGAAGACGTGACATGTAAAAGCTAATGTGTACTCAAATTGTAATTAATTTAAGACTTAAATATAAATTACTACATCAAACTATTTATTTGTTTCCACTTCGGTGATTAAACTATTGTGTTATCTATATTTTTTTTAATTTGTTAATGATAATTATTTGTTTTCCTATTAGGTTTTCAAATTTAGATATTAATGATAGCGCTAATAATATTTTTATTATTACTTAGATTTTATCTTTTAAAAAAATTACCTCTTAAATTAGATGTTTTCATTTTAAAAATATGTTAAGCTCGTATTGTTAAATTGTAATGTTATATAACATTTATGCCCTCATACTTTTTATAAAATAATTTAAATTTATAATAAAATGAGTCTTTTTTAAACACTATTAGTCACATACTATGTGCTAAAGTCACGTCATCAATCTACAACGTGACAACTTCAATTGATTTAAAGTGAAAAAAATTAACAGTTTAATAACTTAATTGAAAAAAATTAAAAGGTCAATCACCGAAGTGAAAATAGATCAATAGTTTGAGGTAGTAATTTATATTTAAGTCTTAAATTAATTAAAATTTGAGTACACATCAACTTTTACATGTCACGTGTTCAAGCAATTTATGACGTGGCAGGTTCAATTGAACCAAAGTGGAAAGAATTGATAGTTTAATGATCTGATTGAAAAAATTGAGAGGTCAATCACAGAAATGGAAAATATGTCAATAGTTTGGGGTAGTAATTTATATTTAAGCCTAAATAAAATGGTTTTAACATAAAGTATCATCTTGAATTATTGACTTTTTTTTCCATTTTGATGATCGACTATAATTTTTGCAATTAGGTTATCAAACTTTTAATCGTTTTCATTTATTTCATTGCCCACTGTTTTGAAAAATGTACATATATCAATGTCCATGTGCCCACTGTTTTGAAACTCGGTTCAGGACCGACTAATTCAACCAATTGAATAGGGAATCGGTTTCATGTTCGGCCCGGTTTGATCCGATTGAACCAATTTAGTTAAAACCCCGGATTAATGAATCAGTTGACCACCGGTTGAATTAGTGGTTCAACCGATACAATCCGGCTAAGTTGACCCAGTGAACCGGGTTTTAATTATTTTTTATTATGAAAATTTAACCTATTTTAGAAATATTATAACTCAATTTTATTGTGTTTTAGTCCATAAAAACGAGATTTTTAAAATTTTACTAATTATTAATAATATATTTTTTATATATATTTATGACATCACCTGTTCAAGTACTGGTTGAACCAGTGACCCATTCACCAGATAAATTTTTCGATTTGATGATTGGTCTGGATCTAAAAACTTTGCATGTGCCACTTTCAGTATATTTAGTTATGTTGTTCACTAGTGCTGTTGCTATGATTGTTTATTTTTGTCTGATTATTTATTATTTTATTTGAAAAAGTTACTGTTTTAATCATTTATTGTAATATTTTTCTCTTTTGTAATATATTAAACTTCTAATATATTTAGTTTTTGGACAATGTCAACAGTCCTAATTGGGTAAGAACAGTGTGTACTTTGTTTGTACCATAGGTATGCAGGTATTGTGACCTCCTCAGTGAGTAGTCTCAATTAATGTCATGTAGCCATAGGGCATAGTCTCTCTGACTCTATAATTATATTACTATTAGCATGCACAGTTGTAGGGTTTTGTTGTTATTGTAACATCTAAATCGTGTTTTGTTTCATCAAAATTTTCACATGCTTTAAATTTTCCCAATGACCAATAACATCAATCATCTGATAGGTTGTGTTTATTGCGATCAATATCTTTCTTTATGGCGCTTGTTTCATGCGTAAAGATCTTTCGAAATTTTAGAGTAATTAAAGAGCTTTTGCTTCAACTTGTTCTACTTGACTAATTATGTTTTTATTATCATGATAAAACAATGGAGGGGAGAAGACCGCGAGCAAGCTAGTAGCTTTTGTGTGAGGCTTCTGGTATTCAGTGTTTTTCTTGGTTTGGAGGGAGTTCATAGGCTGTTTGTTTTTCTTGTGCTAGCTATAGCTATGTGGATCGGTTTTGATCAAGTGAGCCGACTATGGACACTTGTGGCAGTGTACCTGGGTAGCACTTAGCCAAACACCGGGTAACAATCAAGTAGGCATGCGGCATGGCAAGTTACTGGGCAGCGGGTGTATGATGTTGTACAAAGGCTGTTGGTGACATGAGTTGATATTTGGGGTGTCAAGGGGCTGATTAGTGCACGGGATGCAGCGGAGGTGAACCACATGACGGTTGCACAACTTGTAGGCATTGGTCTTGGGCGTGCATTGCTGGGCGGGCGTGCATTACCCACTGATAGGCAGCAGTCGAACGGGTGGAGCAGATGCACAACGTGGTTGACTGACAGATGCGTTGAGGGATAGACACATGGTAATGACATGCACAACGTGCGAACGGACAGGTACAAGCTGTGACCTTACCGACATATATGTGTACCGCAAGGCGTTTGCACAACGCGCATGCATTGGTCATGGGAGTGCGTTGCTGAGCAGGCGCACGTTGCCCACTGATGGGCGCAGTTGTCGGACGTGTGGGACAGTCGCTCAACATTGCTGATCTGATAGATGAGTCGAGAGGCAGACGCATGACACTAGCGTGCGCAGCGTGCCAACAGACAGGCACAAGATGTGATGCTGCCGACAAGGCGAAATTTTGGAGTCGATAATTACCCCTATGACAATGTACTAATGACTAAAGTAATTTTTTTAGGGAATTAACATTGCTGATCTGATTGATAATGATCGGCATGTTTGTATTTATCACGATCTGGTGGTTTTTTTTTTGATAGTTTCTCATTTTCAGCAATGAAAGATCTTCGGCCTAATTATTAGGGCTAATCTTTCTATTCTCGTGACAAAACTAAGAGACGACAATTAATGTCCATTCTTAATTGGGTATATATGAACCTTTGTTTGTCCCATAGCTATGTCGGTGGTAGGTACTGTAACCTCCCCAGTGAGTTGTCTCAGTTCATGACTTCATGTCATGAAGCTGAAGGGCATCATATATATAATTATTACAATTATTATTTTATACTGGTACTATTCTTATTTTATATGTTTTCTGATCTGCTAAATATTTTTTTTAATAAAAAACCTGAAATTAACATCTTAATTTGACTGAATGTGTGATCAAGTAAACACGACTACATCTTATTAGTGCATCATATATTCATATTATACCCGGTTGTTCTAAATATAAGATCACTTAAATTTGAGAATTATTTAAATTTTAAATTAACGATTTATTTAAATTTTGAAAATAATAAATATCATCATTAGTAGTATTTTTTAGATAATTTATAATATTTGTTATTATATTAACAAAAATTAAATAAATTCATATGAAATTTGAATATAAGAATGTTTCAAATTAATTTCAAATGGTCGATATTTTAAAATAAAAGAAATAGTTATTATTATCATTATTATAATCCAAAGCTAAAAAATAACCTGTTTAAGGTTTGATGATACCCCTACAAGTTGCCATACGTAAAACATGCAGTTTACTTGGCATATCACATAATATAATTTTCAAAAACAGTATGTTTGAAGATATATAGTTTGTCTTTTCCCCCCTTGCTTTCTGACAATTACAAATTAGATATATGAAACATAAAACAATGAAAATTATAGTTGAATAAATTACTCCTAGGGATATATTGACTAGTCTTGGAATTAACTCAATACTTCTATTAGGTGATAAATTTATTATTTTAACCATGTGAGTTGATGATATGTTGTTGATTGGGAATAAAAAAAATGATCAAGTTTGTGAATAGTTTGTTGACACAACAGTTTGATATGATCTTTGGTCAGCAAATTTCTTTTTGGACATGCGGATACATGGGTATCGTAAGAATTGAAAACTAGTGTTAGGACAGAATAAGTACATTGAAAGAGTGTTTATGAAATTCAACATAATTGACTGTAAATGGGTTGGGAACTCCTATAATTACAGGAACAAAGCTCTCAGGGGATCAGTGTTCTGAAACCATGAATTAAAGAAAAGGAGGAGTTGACTCGCATTCCATATGCAAGTGCAATTGTAAGCTTGATTTATGCAATAGTGTGTATGAGACCAGATATTGTCTAAATAGTGGGAATTTTGAGCAAATATATGTCTAATTCCCGGGAAGGAGTATTGGACTGCCATCAAAGAGTTTTTAGGTATCTTTGTGGTACTTTTGATTTTTATTGTATTTTGGAGGTAAACGATATTTGAGGTAGTAAGATCTGTGGATGCTGATTGTGGTAGAGATGTTGATAGCAGACAATCAATAAGTGGTTATGTGTTCAACTTGTATAATGGTCCTATGAGTTAGATGAGTAAGAAGAAATGTGTTGTTATTTTCTCATCTAGTAGCGCTTACTCATGAATGTAAGGAAACAATATGAATTCATAGGTTATGTATCGAGCTTGGTTTTAAGCAGAAAGTAGTGAAGTTGAAGTGTGATAGTCAAAATGTCATCCACTTAGCAAAGAATCTAGTATTTAGCATTTCACTCACGCTCAAAGTATATTGATATTCAATATCACTTAATTAGAGAAAAGATTTGTGAGACCCCGAATTTTATGAAATGAAAGTATTCAATTTTCTTATAATTATTCTATTTAGTAAATGATTAAATTGATAAAATGTTAAAGTTAAGGGTGATATGTGAAATTTTTTCAAAGTATGCAAGTTGTTATAAAATATTCTTTTTGTCGGGGAATATCCGTAGGACGACACAATCATTGGTGGACTCCACAACGGAAGTATTGTCGTAGTAAGAAAACAACATAATTATCTTTTTATAAAAATAACAGCGAAAGTGTAATGACAAGTACTTTCCCGAAAGTATTCGTCATATGAAGGAGGTGGAGTTTATCAAGTTGGAGCAAAATAACATGACCGTGTTACAGTACGAAGCCAAGTTTGCTGAGTTGTCTCGGTTTGCATCCCATTTGGTCGATAATGAAGAGCAAATGACGCGAATGTTTCTAAGAGGTTTGAAACCCAATATACGTCAATACCTCATTTCTCACAAATTTTGTTTATATTCAGATGTTGTGAATAGGGCTCAGAGCTCAGTTATTGGAGCGCGATAATGAGTCAGCACAACTAAAAGGCAACGACCAACAACACGATAATAATCGTACTGGTGGCAACGGTCATCGGAACAATGATAACCATCGTGGGGGAAATTATCATGCCATGAATGGTAACCACTTCGATGGTAATCATGGCCAAGATAATAGAAGTGGAAATTTCAAGAAAAGAAGGTTCAATAATGATGGAAAGACAGCAACATCAACACCCGTTTCAAAAGGAAGAAGAACGACCACCGGTCGTATGTTTCAAATGCGGACATGAGGGACACATCCGTCCAAACTGTACACAACAATCCAAAGCGTGTTTTAATTGCGGAAGAGAAGGTCACCTAGCTCGATTTTGTCGTATGGTAAAGTCAAGTCCAGCTGGGATGGTGATGCCAAAAGATGTCCCAGACAAGCCAAAGCCGGTAGTTTAAGAGAGAGCGTTTTTTTTCGTAACGAGGAACCTGAATAAAATTATCACGGGTAAGTTAATCATAAACTCTTGCGAAGTCTATACCGTGTTAGATACCGGTTCTACTCACTCTTTCATTCCACTTAGTTGTGTTCAATGTTTGAATTTAACTCTGGAGAAGTTAGACTTTGATTTATTTATTGAAACTCAGTTGGGAGAAACCTTCGTTACCTCCACTATTTATAAATCTTGTTTGATTCAAATCAACACTTTCACGTTACCTGTCGATCTTATCTCTTTGAAAATACTTATCTTTGATGTGATTTTAGGAATCGATTGGTTAACTACTCATCATGCTTTTAATAAGGTTGTTAGCTTTCATATTCCTAACCAACCTGTTATGCGAATTCAAGCAACCAAACCACTAAAGTCAATCATTGTCATATCAAGCCATAAGTAAAGAGCCCCGGTCATTTCGTTGTTGACTTTCTTGTGTGGAATGCACCGAAGCCAGACTTTCTGTAGGGGACGTTGTGAATAACGATGGCAAGTTGATAGATATCAATGTGACGTGTTATCCAAGTCTTGGATGAGAATCACAGTTGTGAATGATATTTCTATTGTTAATAAATTTCTTGACGTATTTCTGAAGACTTCTTGGCCTACCCCAGAGCGTGAAATCGAATTTTGTACTGACCCCAGTACAAAATCCCATTTCTAAAACCCTTAAATATTTCTTCAACTAAAACGAATGTAACATGCGCCAAAGACGTTGACTCGAGCTGTTGAAGATTACGATCGTACCATTCAATACCATCGTGGGAAAAACGAACGTGGTAGCTGACGCGTTGAGTAAAAGATTGTATGCATTTCTGAGTGTGAATATACGAACCTACGTGAAGATAACGAATATACGAGTATAATCGACTTTAATCGATAAAGTTAAAGCCGCTCAAGCTAAATAATCAGAGCTGATGAATGTGAAAAAGAAGGTTCAAGAGGGCGTTATTCTAGAAGCAAGAATCGATGAAGAGAGGAAATCTCAACCCTCGATTTTATTGACTCATTTGAAATCCTTGATCGAGTAGGAACTGTGGCCTATAGACTCGTTTTACCGCCAAGTATGTCGCGTGTTCATAACATTTTTCACATATCGATGTTACGTAAATATGTGGACGACCCGAACCACATTATTAATTTAGAACCGGACGAGACAGTGGATAATTTAACGTATGAAGATGTACCTATTAAAATCCTGGAATGTATTCAACACTCAAAGGTTATACCTCAAGAGTTAGAATCGGACGAAGTGTCCTCATCTGTTCGGCATACCAGGTATGTACGTAAATTTTGAGGGCAAAATTTTATAAGGATGGGAGATTGTAAAATCCCAAATTTTACGAATAAAGATTTAAATTTCTCATTTTTTTAATATTATGGTGTGGATTTAATATAATATTATAGTTGTGGGTAATATTTATAAATTTTGCAAAGTATGCAAGTTATTAAATTATATTTGATTGGTCGGGGAATATTTTTTGTGTCGGAGAATATTCGTACGACGGCACAATCATTAGTGGACTCCACAACGGAATTATTGTCAGATTGAGAAAACGACAAAAATATTTTTATGAAAATAACAGCGGAAGTTTTACTGTTAATACTGTTGAACTACTCGGTAGTAAAAGTACAGTAATACACGAGGTTGCATAGTAGCACACGGTATTGATTATTGATGCTTATGTGAGAAGTCATTCAGTTTTGTTCAATTATTGCTACAGTAGTTGCTGCATAGTATCTCACGTTATTTGATTCAATTATTGTTGATTGTTATATGTATAAGTTTTGTTTTATTAGTATTATTAATGTAATAAAACAAAAAAACTTTTTATATAAAACAGAATACTTTTATAAAGTTACTCTATAAATAGAATATATTATATTCTATTATGCATAGTAAAATCTTTTTATATAAAACAGAATACTTTTATAAAGTTATTCTATAAATAGAATATATTATATTTTATTATGCATAGTGTTGCATAGTATTTTACATAGTAAAATCTTTTTATATAAAACAGAATACTTTTATAAAGTTATTCGTTTTATTAGATTATAAATAGAATATATTATATTTTATTTAAAAGATTTTGGTTTAAATCTGGACCGTTCGATTAAAAGTAAATCGATCTGGACCGTTCATGGATTGGTTACTATTCAGTCCATTCTTCTATAAATAGAAGCTCATTCATTCATTATTTCTTACGAATTCACTGAAACTCTAGAGAGAGAAACTGTAGAGAGAATTATTCTTCTATCTTGAGCGTATTTCTTTAGAGTTTAAGAAAGTTTTGAGCGTAGTGCAAGTTTCTTCAAGTATATCCCCGCCCTACCGTCGGAGTACTCTTCTTTATAAGGTAAGGGATATTTTTTTTTCTCATATTCATAAAGAGAACTTCTGTTATTCCATTCTTTATTATTCTGTTGGAATAACCTGTATACGCGGTCTACCCTATACTTGGTGATTTCTGTTGTTATTCCATTCGTTATTATTCTGTTGGAACATCTTGTCTGTGCATTATACGCCGGACTTGGTTTCGTCTTTATTATTCTGTTGGAATATCCTGTCTGTGCGTTTTACGCCGAATCTGGTTCCGTCTTTATTATTCTATTGGAATATCCTGTCTGTGCGTTTTACGTTGGACCTGGTTCCGTTATTTATTATTCTGTTAGAATAACCTGTCTATGCGAAGTACCGCATTCATGGTGATTTCTGTTGTTATTCCATTCTTTATTATTCTGTTGGAAAATCTTGTCGGTGCGTATTACGCCTGACCTGGTTCCGTTATTTATTATTCTGTTGGAATAACCTGTCTATGCGAAGTACCGCATGCATGGTGATTTCTTTTGTTATTCCATTCTTTATTATACTCAGTTGGTTAAAGTTTTGACTTCTATACTCCATGAAATTAGTAGAATATCCTTGATATTTGCGCTTCATCCTGTATCTTCTCATGGAAATATTCTTCTGAGCATTCTTGAATTGTACTCTACAAAGAAGTATCATGTTGACAATTTGGACGTAATTAGTTCCTGGATAAATTAATTCTTGAACTTGTTTTATTGAATTCTTATATCATTGTCATCATCCTCATGTTTATATTATGTTGAAAGTCATCTGTGGCCTGTAGTGCATAGATGGACTTGGTATGATTATGACCAGTGATTATTCGGTATAATCATGACCGTAATGTTACAAATGATGTGAAAAAAGTCCTGATTGGCCCGTAGTGCATTGATGGACAGTTTTTGATATGATTATGGCTATGAATTCTCTTCGGCCAAGGGAGCAAAGATGAATTATTTTATGGCATGATCAGGACCGTTGATGGATACACGAATATCTTTGGCCCGTAGTGCATGGATAATTTGTGGCCGTGATACTAATGAATATCCTTGGCCGTAGTGCAGGGATGATGTAGATTATTTATTAAGTTAAGTCTCAGCAATAAAAGTGATGAAAAACCTTTTTAAATCATAAAAGATAGTAGATTTTATTCTCTACTTGACTCTTTTAATGGATTGCTTGTTCCGCTGCAGTTAAACTTGATGTCTATTGTATTTTATCATTTTAACATTGTTGAAGACTAATGATAATTTATTCTGCATTATCTTAGTCATAATATTTCTTACTGGGCTAGTTGAACTCACCCTTTCTTTCACTGTTCTTTTCAGGAAATGAGAACGTAGCCGGGACTAGTCGGGGAACGGAGTGACGGTTCAGATGATAGTATTAGTAGTCCTCATTATTCTGTTAAATAGTGTGACAATAAATGTAATGAGGACTTATTCTGAGAGTGAATATTGTCTAGAAGACAATAGTTGTATTAAAACTCACAGCTCTCTTGTTGTATATTTAAGATTGTATTTATATTCTGTACCATGTATTTGGCGACTCAGAATAGGTGATGTATACCTATTTTGGGGGCGTCACATAACCTGTTTATGCGAAGTACCGCATACATGGTGAAATTCTTCTGTTATTCCATTCTTTATTATTCTGTTGGAATAACCTGTCTGTGCGGTCGATCACATGCCTGGTGAATTTTGTTGTTATTTCATTCTTTATTATTTTGTTGGAATATCCTGTCTGTGCGAATTACGCATGACCTGGTTCCATTCTTTATTATTCTGTTGGAATATCCTGTCTGTGCGGATTACGCATGACCTGGTTCCATTCTTTATTATTCTGTTAGAAATAACTTGTCTGTGCGGTCTATCGCATGCATGGTGAATTCTTCTGTTATTCTATTCTTTATTATTCTGTTGGAATAACCTGTCTATGTGGTTTACCACATGCATGGTGAATGATCCTTCGTATTCATTTCTTATTAAATTGTGGAAATGATATGTCTACGTGGATTACCGCATAGCGGACGAAAATCCATTTGCAATTTCGTAATTTTTCTAACCCTAAAAAATTCTGGAAAAATTTAAAATGATAATTTGATGAGTTTTCTAGATTGTGTCCAAAAATGATGATTTTTGTATGTATAGATTAGGAGTTGTGAATTTTATGGGAAAAGACTATTTTAAAAGTAAACCCTTATAACTCCTTGTGGTTAACTCCAAAATTGGTAAAATTTTTATTGGGAGTACATATATATAACAGGATTATACCCTGTAAATTTCGTAATTTTTGGAAAAAAGTATAATTTATGATAAATGTCTAAATATTCGGCAGTTTTGGCCATATGAAAAATAGTAAATGAATTTTAAAAATTTCGAGAAAAATATATGTTCAATATGGGACTATATTCTGCTAAATTCCAGAAAAGAAATATTTCTGGGACTGATTTGGTATTTTTCATGAAAATGAACTAGTTATGAGTAAATGAATTAAATATGTTATGTGAAGTAACAAAATTAGAAAATAGGATTTTATAGCTTGGGAATCCTATATAAGGTATATGCAGATTTTTGATGAGGGATTTGATCATTGGTGATGAAATCTTATGAGTATGACATTTTTGAATGATTAAATGCATTATTTGGTAAAGTGTAAACAATTAAATAAATTGTTTATAAGTTTAAGAAGTGATTACAATATTGTTATAATATTAATAATATTAGATTATGAGATTATTACGTGATTGATAATATTTGGATAAATTTAAAGTCTTTAATATTTATCCTTGTTTTCGTTTGATTAATGTTTATATCACTGTCATCATCCTCATGTTTATATTGTGATGAAAGTCATCTTAGGCTTACGTGCAAAGATGGACGGTTGATTATTGATTTTATAGTTGTATATCTTTGGCTTATGTCCAAAGATGAAATGTTGATTATTGATTTTATAATTGTATATCTTTGGCTTACGTGCATTGATGGACAGTTGTTGGTATGATTATAACTAGAGATTATTCTGTATAATCATGACCATTGTTGAAAACATGAATATCCTTGGCCCGTAGTGCATAGATAATTTGTGGACATAATACTAGTGAATATCCTTGGCTGTAGTGCAGGGATCGATGATTCAATGATGTGGATTATTTTTTAAGCTAAGTCTCAGCGATAACATATTGATAATACACTTTTAATTCGTAGAATATAGTAGATATCATGCTCTACTTGACTCTTCTATAATACAGTTGTATGTCTTTGGCATGTAGTGCAAAGATGAATTGTTAATGAATATCTTTGGCCGTAATGCAAAGATGAATTTATTAGTATGATTATGAGCATGAATTGTGATTTGGTATAACCATGATTTTTGATGTTTCAGGTGAAGATATGTAATGAAAATTATATCTTCGTCCTGGGTGCGAAGAGAAATTTAGAATCACAATTATGATTATGAGTTATTCATATGATTGTGGACAAAAAATATTGATTGATGTTACATGGATAAAAATATTGGTGGACTTTTAACATGGAGAAGATAATAGATCTGATGATCTATTTGACTCTTCTAATGGATTGATCGTTCCGCTACAACTATGGTTAAAAAGTTTTATCATCTACCATATGTTCTAAATCTCTGATTTATTACTGATGAATGCTATTGATGATGTAAATTATCTTTAGTTATGATATTCTTTACTGGGCTAGTTGTGCTCACCCTTTTTGCTTCACAATTCCTTTCAGGTAATAAGAGTGTAGCTGGATCGAGCGGGGGTAACAGGAGAATAGAATGGTGGTCTATAATTGTTGAGGTTCTCCTTAAATAGTATGGAAATAATTTTATTGAGAACTTTAGATAAGTGTGTCGTATTGTATACGTCATTTGATATTTAATTTTGGTGAATCGAATAGGGTGAGGTGAACCCAACTTTGGAAGGGTGTTTTGCCACTATCATACAATATGTCTAATGACATACAACCTCATGTTATCATAAGACAGGGTTGTGCACATCCACTTGCTGAGTATATCTACGAGCACTACTTATATAATCTTGGAGTTTATTTGAAATATAATTCTCACTTGGAGACAACGGAGATAATTATATGTCAAGAGAAGACTCACTATTGGAAAGAATATGATAACAATCTTCTTATTTTTCTTTGGGGACTATTGGGTCAACCAAGGATAATTCTGTGGACATATGATATCTATCATAACCTAGACGCATGGCCTCCCATGTACGAAGGTTTTCTTAAGCACTTCCCAAAGATTTTAATTTCTAAAACAATTATGGACTGTCCTTTTATGTAAGGTAACATTGTAAGGTTGTGGTCAAGGCACCATGAGAGTTACATACATTTGTATTAAAACTCACAGTTTAACTGTGGTCGTATCCTGCACAACAGTTCAACAGTTGTATAAATGAAATTTGTATTTGATTTTTATAGTATGATATCTGACGACTCAGAATGGGCCGTGTGGACCTATTTTGGGGGCTTCACAAGATTGATATGAGAAACTGATTCTCTTAAAGAAGGTTGATTTAACAGTGAACAATGCAATTTTTTTAACTAAACCGTTATATATGACAAAATTTGAGTAGTGTACATCTGAGATATATATCAAGAAGTATTCACCAAGTGGGAGAATGTTGGGATTGACTCATATTCACCAAGTAGGAGAATGATAGGTATCAAGAAGTATTCACCATTGCGATAGGGTAGTCGGGGTCTCGCTCTCCGGTGAGTAAGGGGCTTGAGAAATGTGTATTTGAGTTTGAAGATTTATTAGTAGTTCGGTCTTGAGTTTTATTAAAGTATTGGGTCTCATGTGTTTTAGCGGTTATAATTTTTTAATTACTATAAAAATATTATTTGGTGTTTGGATCATTATAGAGTATGAATTATTTAATGAATACATTAGACAAGTGAGACTAACCACAATTTAATGAACCTAGTTATATCCTGCGTTGTTTATTTATTTATTTTTTAAATTTCTTTGTGATTGCATGCCAATCTTAAATCTAATAACAGAGTTTGAAAATTTGAGCTCTCAAAACATGGGTCTAATGGGGTTTACAATTTTTAATTAGTGTGTTGACAATTTTCATTCTTTTTCTCAAGTCAATAATACATAAAAAACTAGTAAGAATTGACTGTACTTTAGAACATTCACAACAGTTTTTTTAATACTCTCAATCTCTAACTTTGAAAAATACATCAACAAATCATTATTCAACAGTTTTCTTATTCTTATTTAATTCTCTATTTTAATATCTATATATAATTTATTCCCCAGGATGATCGAGGGAGTCAAAAGACTGTTCTCTATGTATGCAAAATGACATTTCACACTTTCATTTAAGTGGACAACTCATCAATCATTATCCAAGTAATCTTTATTTTCAAATTATAAAATTAATATCAAGTTATTTTTAAAAATTAATTTCAAACGTATTCAAATTTAAAATTGATTTAAATTTATTTAATTTATGTCAATATAATTATAAATATTATAAAAGTACTATTAATTATAAAATTTATTATTTTTAAAAATTTAAATGAATCACATTAATTTTAAATTTAAAAATAGGGCTAATACACTTCTGTTACATGAAGTACCATCAAATTCATAATTCAGCCCCTAAAGAATTTGGGCTTACAATTTACTACATCAAGTACCTAATTTGATATAATTTAGCCCTCAATTTTCGAATCCGACCAAAATTGACCGGAATACCCAACCCGCCCAAGAATCCGATCGGGTTTTGTGTATTTAATACTAGTTGACCGTATAAATATACAATTTGACTTAATTTAAAACAGAGCTATTTACAGTTTCGTTACATCAAGTGTCACCATATTCATGATTTGGCCCCGAAAGAAAAAAAAAATTAAAATTATTAAAAATTTAACATTATAATAAAATTATAAATAAAATAATTTTAACCCTTTAAAAAAGTAACTAATACCGTAGAAATAAGGTATAAAATTATAAATACAATTTAAATTTATAAATAAAATTATAAATACAATTTGTAAAATTTAAGTTGTGATATAATTTGTAAAATTGAAGACGTAAAATTTATAATTAATGATATAATTTATAATTTGCAAGATTTAAGTTGTAAAATTTATAACAATTTGTTAAATTTAAGACGTAAAATTTATAATTTATGATATAATTTATAATTTACAAGATTTAAGTTGTAAAATTTATACATACAATTTGTTAAATTTAAGATGTAAAATTTATAATTTATAATTTATAATTTGCAAGATTTAAGTTGTAAAATTTATATATACAATTTGTAAATTTTAAGACATAAAATTTATAATTTATAATTTGCAAGATTTAAGTTGTAAAATTTATATATACAATTTGTAAATTTTAAGACATAAAATTTATAATTTATAATTTGCAAGATTTAAGTTATAAAATTTATACATACAATTTGTTAAAATTTCCAAATTTGAAGGAACAAAACAATTTGAAGGATTAGAGAAGAGGAGAGAGGGCAAATGTGTCATTTTTTTCTTTTTTCCTTTATCAATTTATAAAATTAAAATTATAAATATATATAAATAAAGTTTGTAAAATTTAAGTTGTGATATAATTTCTAAAATTTATACATACAATTTGTTAAAATTTCCAAATTTGAAGGAGCAAAACAATTTGAAGGATTAGGGAAGAGGGAGAGAGGAGAGAGAGCAAGAGTCATTTTTTTCTTTTTCAATTTTTTTCTCCTCCTTTTGTATGCTCTTCCAATATAAAAATGGTATTATTTAATTAATTAAATTTTTGGTATTTTTGTCAATTGTTTAAAAGTTTAATGTTATTCGTGTTAAAAATATAATTTGTATATTTAAAAGTTTATTATTTTTTTTTGGTAATTAAGACTTTTTTTAATTTTTAAAATAAAAAAAATTATATTTGGTAATCTTTGTATTAATATTTAATTTTAATAATTTAATATATAATAATTATTTATAAGGATTTATACAGATTTAATACGTCAAAATAAGTATTTATACAAATTTTATACGAATTAGGTACTTGATGTAGTAAATTTCGAATTTGGTAAATACTTGAAGTAACATAAGTGTTGTATATGGTATCTGGCCAAAAAATTAGGTATTTCGACCAATTTTGGTCGGATTCTGAAATTGGGAGTTAAATTGTATTAAATTAGACACTTGATGTAGTAAACTGTAAGACTAAATTCTTTGGGGGCCTAATGAATATAATGGTATTTCATGTAGTAATCTGTATTTAGCCCTTAAAAATATCACATATTAAATTTTTAAAAGTTAATATTGATCTTATGTACATTTGCCGCTACAATCCATTAAATACTCACTCCATAAATTACTTAAAATTTAAAATAAAATGAAAGTTATTTGACTGTGGAATACAATTGATAATTATATTCTCTTTTATAAATTATAAAATTATTAATAATTTTATAATATTGAGAGGTCTTCTTCTTTATCTAAACTTCCTCTCATCCTCTAATAATTCTCAAACAACACAAATTATCATATCAGAAATATAAATCAAATTAAATTAAATAAATTTTAAAGTCTTTAGAGTTAAGTATGGTATTGGAGTCCCAAGTCTGTCGGTAGTTTTGAGTTATTGGATGAATGTCTACAATCTTTTATGAACTAGTAAAAATATGTCATTTGTCGTTTGTAGATGTGGAAAATTAAAGAAATGGAATAGAAGATAAATATGTTATTGGGATCTCGTTAGAGTGAAATTGACACTAACTTCACATTAATAAATTTTATAATTTATTATTGCATTGTGTATAGAAAAAATTTCATTGATAAGTTTTAGAATTTTTTATTGGTAATATTTTTTATACCCAATGCAATGAATACTATAAAACTTACCAGGTGAAATTGTTATCAATTTCACTTTAACCATGTTCTCCACTTATATTGTATTTGAGTGTATTTCCAACAGATATGGACACA
Organism: Panax japonicus; assembly: GCA_020205505.1. Lineage (NCBI taxonomy): Eukaryota > Viridiplantae > Streptophyta > Magnoliopsida > Apiales > Araliaceae > Panax > Panax japonicus. The sequence continues at coordinate 78,645,468 of CM035110.1, forward strand.
ATGAAAAACACATTTTTTGTTAACCTCGAAAGGGTTCCAGTTCTTATAATAATACCTCGCAGGGTTCCAGTTCTTATAATACTATTTCTTATTTCATGACCTATCTTTTACTCCTCATGACCTATTTTTTACTTCTTCCGTTCCTTAATATAAGACGTTTTAGAGAAGTTTTTTTGTCTCTTGACGTTTTAGAATTTCAAGTAAGCATTAATATCTTGGTTCTCTCACTATTTTTTGTCTAATAAATAATAATATCTTTTTTCAATACAAATGCAATATAGATATTTGATATTATCTTTAATGTTATACAATTATTTTCTTAATATTTGTACATAACTCTAAAAATTAGTCTTATATTAAAGGACAAGGGAGTAATTAGTTTGCTTTTCTCTTCACCTTCCAATTAGTTTTAAACAAAGCATGGGCATCAATACAACATGGATTAGACGGGGAAATGAATACAGTTGGTAAGTCAAAAAATGCGAAATTAAAACGTGGAAAGAAGAGAATGAACACATTAATGAAGGTCCCAACTCCCACGTATATAAAAAACACTCAACTGTTAACATGAAAAGTCAATTAAAACATGTTACAATTATCCTAGTTTACATTAACCCTAATGTTTCTTTTACCTCCACCCATTGCTTGCCAATATCATCTCGAGCTTGCTTGGCCGACAAGGAATTGTTAGTGCACCGCCGCCATGATCAAAGCCGTACTCATCAGCTGCATGCTCCAAGAGTACTAAGAACGTCGGATGTGTAAGACAGCTCAAGGGAACCACGAATCTCTTGAACTCATCGTCGTCCTTAGCAATCACCGCAAAGTGCCCTTCCTTGACATCTTCTGGCACATAGCTTGAATCGTTTACTTCCTCAAACTCATCAGTATCAGAATCCGAGAACTTTTTACCAAATAGAAGACTCTTTTGTAGCTTCTCTATTAGTATCTTAAGCTTGACAATTCCATTATTTTTTTTGCTAATGTTTCTAAGCTTAGCCATTGCTTTGTTAGTAATTCTTTTTTTTTTTTAACATAATAACTTCTCAGTGCCTTTTTTCTTAGTATGTTAGCTCATATGTATAGTAGCGGATGATGTCAAAGATAAGAAGGATGGTTGGTACTGTGAAAAGGTGAGAGAGAGAGAGAGAGAGGGGAGCGAGGGGGGGAGGCATGGAAGGACTGACTTGTGGCATAAATGTGGGAGACAAGTGCATGTGTATATATTTTCATCTCAACTATGAAACGTCCTTTTAGATCGGTATGCACATCTGCCTTCCCCAATTATTAAAATTGTTGGATTTTTATTTAATCTAAATATCTGATTACTATTTTAGAAAATACATGTTTGAGTTAGATGCAAGTGACAATCATATCTTTTTAATTATTAATGCACACATGATATAAATGTTAAACAGACATCCATGATTATTCCTGAATAATCACGTCTAAAGGTTTATCAATAGGTATACTCATTTGTCATTTTTTGAACATAAGTTTTCAAAATTATCATCGCTTTTTCACACTAATTTCAAATAGAATTTGTTTATATATATTGTGGGCAAAGAAATTGTACCTTGCTAGGGTTAGAGTTTCGTATTGGCTGAGGAGGAGATAAATCCACAAAAAATACGGAATTGATTGATGAATTAAAAAAGGGAGAAGAACATGTGAACAATTACTTCAATAACACGTGCACGTGGCAAAACTCTTAAAATTCGAAAAACTTGTTAAGGTAGTAGAAATTCAGGGAGCCTTCTTGAGTGCTTCGGGTTAAAGAACTCTTAGAATTCGAAAATCTTTTTAGGGTAGTAGAGATTCAAAGAGCCTTCTTGAGTGCTTCGAGTTGAGAGAGAATGTCCAAGTCCTCCAATCTTTCAAAAGTCCAAAGTCCAAAGAGAGGTCCCCTCCTTCATAGAATAGGAGTATTTATAAGGTTTCTTGAAAAGTAGTCACATGTCAGACATATGTCTTCAGGGAAATTTCATAATATATACTCTTTAGTCATTAAAATAATGCACAAATAGTCTTGTCATTCTAGCCACCAATCCAATCTCTCAATCAATTCCTAAAATGAGTCGCCTCCACGAGTCTTCTGTCTCGGGACACGTGAAGGCTTCTCTCGGGTCTAACATATTTATTTTTGATTTTTCCGTCTTCATTCAATTAGGTCACGTGAACCCTAATTTGTACATTTAATTCAATTAGGTCGTCTGAACCTTAATTTGCACTCGGGCCCACATATATTATTTCAAGTTTGTTGTTTGCAACAATCCACATCCGCTTAATTAATTGTGCGCTGGAATGATTATTTGTTTGTAACTCAACATCACTTTGTATGAACAACATGATGTATTTAATATTGCCTTCTAGAATTCAACAAAAATTTCTTTATACTTTGATTCTTTTTAGTAGTATCACCTGCCTATGTAACATGCTTCATTAGCATTTTTGAAATTGCAACTTAAAGAACTGGTGGTACATATCCCCCACCCCACCTACGTATGTGAAATATTGGCAAATTGGTCGTCCTTGCATGCAAGTACTCCTACCCACTGACGAAAATGTGTCTTTGGGTTTTATTTATAAGTTGTAAATGAAGTTTTGTAGCCACGCGTTAGAGGACATTCGAGCTTTAGGAAATAATGGTTCAAAAGTTGTTTACTTTTTCATATCTGAACTATTGACAAATTGGTACGTACTTGCATGCAAATACTCCCACGTACTAATGAAAATCTGTCTTTAAGTTTTAATTGGAAGCTGAAATGAAGTTGTGTAGAAAGTTGTGATAAATAATGTACGTACGAGTTTACGCGTCAACCGTGCGTTAGAGAACATTCCAGCGCAGGAAATTAATTATATATGGTTCAAATGTATTTGCTTCTTGACCTCTGATACATCTAAATCTTTACCCTACTGGCTACTTGATATTAAATACATTTCATTTTTATATCGAAGAACAATGTATGGAAAGAATAAGTCCAAATAATAACAAAGAACTAAGACAGTGATGATTTGGTAAGCACATTTAAAATACTTTTATGGATGCTGAAAGATATATAAGACTTTGGTTTCTAACCAGGTCTACTTTTTACAGTCTTTTGGTTTGGCTTGGTTAGTGTAACGTAACCAAAATCGGGACAATTTTTCTCTCCGATCTTGTGCATTAATATTATCTTGTTCTATATTTAAAACATTATTTAATGTTAAAATAGTTAAAAATGCGGAATAATTTTTTTTTCTTTCCATTCATTCATTCCCTGAATCGCAACCTTTACAATTCTTCTTTATACTAGAATCATATTTATTATATGATTTGTATAATCTGTGTAAACGTATTAAAAGTTTAAGTCTCAATACTTCATATCTTTTCTATCAATGATTCATTTATTTTAGAATCATATTTATTCTCATTTTAGAATAAATATTCTTTATCCATTAAACATTTCAAACTATACATTCCTGCCAATTAAATTTGACAAAACTATCAATCATAGATTAATTTTGTGACGCCCCCAAAATTAGGTATACATCACCCATCTTGAGTCGCCAGATACATGGTACAGAATTCAAATACAACTTCCTAATACAACTGTCGTGTACAATACGACAAAACATAACTGTGAGTTTGAATACAATTATTGTCTACTAGAGATCATACAAACTCAAAAGGTGTCCTCAATACAATTATTGCCACACTATTTAACAGAATAGTGAGGACTACTAATACTATTCTCTGGTCCATCACTCCGTTCCCCGACTCGTCCCAGCTATATTCTCATTTCCTGAAGAGAACAGTGAAAGAAAGGGTGAGCTCAACTAGCCCAGTAAGAAATATTATGACTAAGATAATGTAGAATAAATTATCATTAGCCTTCAACAGTGTTAAACTGATAAAATACAATAAACATCAAGTTTAACTACATCGGAACCAGCAATCCATTAAAAGAGTCAAGTAGAAAATAAAATCTACTATCTTTTATGATTTAAAAGGTTTTTCATCATCGTTATAGCTGGGACTCAGCTTAATAAATATTCCACATCATCGAATCACCCCCGCACTACGGCCAAGGATATTCTTTAGTATCACGACCACAATTATTCATGCACTACGGCCAAGAATATTTGTGTATTCATTAATGGTCATGATCATGCCAACAACTGTCCATCAATGCACTACGGGCCAATGAGGATTTTTAATTTTTACATCATTTTTAATATTACGGTCATGATTACACCGAATAATCCCTGGTCATAATCATACCAAGTCCATCTATGCACTACAGGCCACAGATGACTTTCAACAAAATATAAACATGAGGATGATGACAATGATATAATCATTCAATAAAACAAGTTCAAGAATTATTTTATCCAAAAATTATTAACGTCCAAATTGTCAACACGATACTGTTTTGTGGTGTAAAATTCAAGAATGATCAGAAGAATATTTCTATGAAAGGATACTGGATGAAGCGCAAATATCAAGGATATTCCACTAATTTCATGGAGTATAGAAGTCAAAGTTTTATCCAACTGAGTATAATAAAGAATGGAATAACAAAAGAAATCACCATGCATGCGATAGACCGCACAGACAGGTTATTCCAGCAGAATAATAAATAACGGAACCAGGTCAGGTGAAATTCACACCGACAGGATGTTCCAACAGAATAATAAAGAATGGAACCAGGTCCGGTGTAAAACACACAGACAGGATATTCCAACAGAATAATAAATAATGGAACCAGGTCCGGTGTAAAACACACAGACAGGATATTCCAACAGAATAATAAAGGATGGAACCAGGTCCGGTGTAAAACACACAGACAGGATATTCCGACAGAAATGTAAAGACAGAATAGTAAATGGATGTCACCAAGTATAGGGTATTCCGCATATACCGGTTATTCCAACAGAATAATAATGAATGGAATAACATAAGGATTTCACCAAGTATAGGGTGTACCGCGTATACAGGTCATGTATAGGGTATGCCACTTTTACAGGTTATTCCAACAGAATAACAAAGAATGGAATAACATAAGTTCTCTTCAAGAAGAAAGAATAACACCCCTTACCGTATTAAGAGATTGAATACTGCAGTAGTGTAGTAACCGAATACTCTTTTTCTTTCTCTATTACTCTCTCTATACTTTCTCTCTCTATAGCTTGAACGAATTCGTGAAAAATAATGAAGCTCTAGGCCTCTATTTATAGAAGATTTATTACTATTTACGAAAGTATTACTATTTACGAAGGTAATTACTATTGACGAAGGTAATTACTATTTACGAAGGTAATTACTATTTACGAAGGTAATTACTATTTACAAAAATAATTACTATTTACGAAGGTAATTACTTTTTACGAAAATAATTACTATTTACGAAGGTAATTCTATTTACGAAAGTAATTACTATTTACGAATGTAATTACTATTTGTGAAAGAGACTCTTAGATGATGACATATGGCCCCCCATAAATAATTCAACTTACCACAAACGTCTAATAATAGACTCTTTATATACATCAAGGATTGAATAAAAATTACCAAAAATCATTTTATTTTTAATAAACACATATTTAATCTTTCAACAATTATTAATCATTTATAACTTGTCGTCTCAATTATTGTTTAAATAATATAACATATTATACAGATGATACTGTGACAATAATTAAATCAATAATATAAGAGATATGATGCAGCAATTACTGTAGCAATAATTGAGTATAGCTGAGTGACTTCTCACGTAAGCATCAATAATCAATACCGTGTGCTACTATGCAACAACGCGTATTACTGTACTCTTACTACCGAGTAGTTCAACAGTTTTAACGGTAACACCTCCGCCGTTTATTTTATAGAAAGATAATTTTGTCGTTTTCTAACTACGACAATACTTATGTTGTGGGGTCCACCAATGATTGTGCCGTCGTACGAATATTCCCCGACAAAAGAATATTCCCCGACCAAACGAATATTTTATAACAACTTGCGTACTTTGCAAAATTTATAAATATTACCCACAACTATAACATTATATCCAATTTATTCCATAATATTCAAAAATAATAATTATAGAAAAATCATCTTTATTTATAAAAACTGGGGTCTTACAACCTCCCCTTCTTATGAAATTTCGCCCTCGAAATTAGGGTACGTACCTGGTATGTCAAAGAGGTAAGGATACCTTGACTTCATTTCAGATTCTAACTCCCAAGTCATTTCCTCAACATCGTGGTTTCTCCACAAAACTTTGACTTGAGGTATAACCTTGGAGCGTAGAATATGTTCCTTCTTATCCAAGATTTGAACAGGAATCTCTTCATACGTCAAATCTTCCGCTATTTCGTCCGGTTCTAACTCAATAATGTGGTTCGGGTCTTTCACATATTTTCGTAACATGGATATGTGAAAAACGTTATGAACACGAGACATACTTGGTGGTAGAGCGAGTCTATAGGCCACAGTTCCTATTCGATCGAGGATTAAAAATGGACCGATGAATCGAGGATTGAGTTTTCCTCTCTTTCCAAATCTTGTAACTCCTTTCCATGGAGTAACACGTAACAACACATGATCTCCTATATTGAATTCCACGTCCTTTCGATGAAGATCAACATAACTCTTTTGTCGACTTTGTGAGGTTTTTATACGTTGTCGGATCATTTGAATCTTTTCCGTAGTCATACGTACCAACTCCGGTCCCAACAACGTTGCTTCACCCACCTCATCCCAGCATACTGGAGAGCGACACTTTCTTCCATACAACGCTTCGAATGGAGCCATGCCAATACTTGCTTGATAACTGTTGTTGTAGGAAAACTCCACCAATGGTAAGAACTTGTCCCAACTTCCCTTGAAATCAAGGACACAGAGTCTTAATAGATCTTCGAGAGTTTGAATAGTCCTCTCTGACTGTCCGTCCGTCTGAGGATGATATGCCGAGCTAAATCGTAAGTCTGTGCCCATAGCTTTTTGCAAACTAACCCAAAATCGTGAAGTAAATCTTGGGTCTCGATCAGAAACTATGGATACCGGCATACCATGCAGTCTTACAATCTCGTTTATATACATACGAGCAAGACGTTCAAGTTTATAAGTTTCTCGTATCGGTAAGAAATGAGCAGACTTGGTCAATCTATCAACAATGACCCAAATCGCATCTATGCCTTGAGAAACCTTAGGAAGACCGGTAACGAAATCCATGGTAATGTGCTCCCACTTCCATTCTGGAATTTCAAGTGGTTGCAATGGACCTTTTGGTACTTGATGCTCCGCTTTAACTCGTTGACAAGTTAGACACCTTGAGATAAACAACGCTATCTCTCTCTTCATATTGCTCCACCAAAATGTATGACGAATATCATGATACATTTTGGTACTCCCAGGATGGATTGCAAACGGTGTATTGTGCGCCTCCATCATGATTTTATACTTTAAATCAGGGTCATTAGGAACACAAAGTCTGGAGTTGACTCGAAGTATTCCTTCTTCATCGATTCTTGCTTCCGGCATAGCACCTTCTTGCACTTTCTTCCTCATACGCATCAGTTCCAGGTCTGTAGCTTGAGCAGCTTTAACTTTATCGATTAAAGTCGGTTCTACTCGTATATTCGCCATTGTCACATGTGTCCCTGGAGTCTTCAACTCTATCTCCATCCTTTGCAAGTCACACAAAATGGGCCCTTGCGTTGACAATATCGCACTCGTACTTGCATGTGATCTTCTACTCAATGCGTCAGCTACTACGTTCGCTTTTCCAGGATGGTATTGGATGGTATGATCATAATCTTTCAACAGTTCAAGCCAACGTCGTTGTCGCATGTTGAGTTCCTTTTGAGTGAAGAAATATTTGAGGCTTTTATGATCCGTAAAGATCTCCACTTTCTCCCCATACAAGTAATGCCTCCAAATTTTAAGTGCAAAGACAACAGCTGCCAACTCTAGATCATGAGTAGGATAATTCCTCTCATATTCTTTGAGTTGTCGCGAGGCATAGGCTATGACTTTTCCATGTTGCATGAGAACACATCCCAACCCTTTGCTCGAAGCATCACTGTAGATGACAAATCCCTCCGAGCCAGATGGTATTGTCAGAACAGGTGCTGAAATGAGTCTCCTCTTGAGTTCTTGAAAACTCTTCTCACATTCTTCGCTCCAACTGAACTTTGTATCTTTCCGAGTCAGCTGAGTCAATGGAGTAGCGATTCGAGAAAATCCTTCCACGAATCTTCGATAATAACCAGCTAAACCGAGAAAGCTACGTACTTCGGTCACTGATTTAGGTTGCTCCCAGCTTTGAATAGCTTCAATCTTTGCTGGGTCAACAGATATTCCACGACTTGATACCACGTGCCCAAGGAATGCTACTTCCTCAAGCCAGAACTCGCATTTCTTCAACTTGGCATAAAGCTTATATTCACGAAGCTTTTGGAGTGTCAGCCTCAAGTGTTGCTCATGATCTTCACGGCTTTTGGAATAAATAAGGATGTCATCAATAAAGACGACCACAAAATGATCCAAATATTCCTTGAATACTCGGTTCATCATATCCATGAAGGCAGCAGGAGCATTAGTCAATCCAAAGGACATGACTAGGAATTCATAATGCCCGTACCGAGTTCTGAAAGCCGTCTTTGGAATGTCATCGGTTCTAATCTTCAATTGGTGATACCCGGAACGGAGATCGATCTTTGAAAAGAATTTGGCTCCTTGCAACTGGTCAAATAGATCATCAATTCGTGGCAATGGATACCTATTTTTGATGGTGACATGATTTAACTCCCGATAATCAATACAAAGTCGCATACTCCCATCTTTCTTCTTCACGAATAGAACAGGAGCACCCCAAGGAGAAGTACTAGGACGAATAAAGCCAATGTCTAATAATTCCTGCAGTTGTGTTTTTAACTCCTGAAGTTCAATAGGAGCCATTCGATATGGGGCTTTAGAAATGGGTTTTGTACCGGGTTCAAGGTCGATACAAAATTCAATCTCACGCTCTGGGGGTAGGCCAGGAAGTTCTTCGGGGAATACGTCAGGAAATTCATTAACAATAGAAATATCGTTCAAAACTGACGTATTTTTGTTTAAATCTGTGATATGAGCTAAGAAAGCTTGACATCCGTTTTTCAATAAACGAATAGCTTTATGGCTTGAGATGACCGTGATTGATTTTAATGGTTTGGTCGCTTGAATTCGCATAATAGGTTGATTAGGAATATGAAAGCTAACAACCTTATGGAAACAATCAATTTTTGCATGATAAGCAGTTAACCAATCAATCCCTAGAATCACGTCAAATGCAAGTATTTTCAATGAAATAAGATCTACAGGTAATGTGAGGGTACCGATTTGAACCAAACAAGACTTATAAACAGTGGATGTAAGGAAGGTTTCTCCCAACGGAGTTTCCACAGATAAGTCAAAATCTAATTTCTCCGGAGTCAAATTTAATCGATGAGCGCAAGTAGGAGAAATAAAAGAATGGGTAGAACCGATATCAAATAAAGTATAGACTTCGTTAGAGTTTATGATAAGCTTACCCGTGATGACCTCATTCGGGTTCCTTGCTTTCTGGGAGGTCACAACAAACGCTCTTCCTTGCACTACCGGCTTTGACCTTTCTGGGACGGCCTTTGGTACCTCCACCCTAGCTGAATTTGTCTTTGGTAAACGACAAAATCGGGCCAAGTGACCTTCTCTTCCACAATTATAACATGCTTTGGACGGCATCGCGCAATTTGGACTGATGTGTCCCTCCCCTTCGCATTTGAAGCATATGATAGGTGGTCTTTCTCCTTCCTTAACAACGGGTGCTGGTGCTGACGTCTTTCCATCATTGTTGAATCTCCTCTTTTTGAAATGTCCATTCTTATTGTTTTGGCCCTGATTACCACCGAAGTGGTAACCATTTCTGGCCTGCTGATTCCCTCCACGCTTGTTGTCACCGCTTCGATGACCACTCTCGCTGGTATTATAATTTTGCCGGCTGCTCTCTTTTAGTTGAGTTGACTCGTTATCGCGCTCCACTAACTGAGCCCTATTTACAACATCTGAATATAAACACAGTTTATGAGAAATAAGATGTTGACGTATCTCCGGCCTCAAACCTCTTAAAAACATTCGCGCCATTCTCTCTTCATTATCCACCAAATGGGACGCAAACCGTGATAACTCCGCAAATTTTGCCTCGTATTGCGACACGGTCATATTATTTTATTCCAACTTAATAAACTCCACCTCCTTCATGTGGCGAATACTTTCGGGAAAGTATTTGTCATTGAACAGCTCCTGGAACTTCTCCCAAGATATCTTCAGTACAGCAGGTTGAGTACGTTTTACCGATTCCCACCAGTAATCTGCCTCTCCGCGCAACATAAAGGCGGCAAAAGGAACCTTTTGCTCCTCGGAGCATCCCAAGACATCAAATATCTTGGTCATCTGCTTTATCCATGTTTCCGCCATAAGTGGTTTTGGCTCTCCCTTAAACTCCGGTGGTCCCAGCTCCTTGAACTGTTTAGCGGTGACCGCCCGGGAGTTTTCCGCGTTTCCATCTACGTTTTGGACAGGAGTTGCTCTCGCCTGCTGCTGCATGAATTGCATAAAACCTCTGAACATTTGATCATTCGTCATTTGGTCAGTGTTGTTGTTTGCATGAGGATTTTCGCCTTCCTGGTGCACATTATCCTGATTATTGATATGTGGTGAATCAACGATCGCCTGTGCTCCATTGCCAATCTCAACATTCTCAGATGTCATTTTCAGATACTGCCACAAAACAAAAGGTTAATTGACATGTAACATATTATCCCTATATTCTGACCGACCAATAAAATAGCACATAAACTTAGGTAGGTCATACTAGCGAAGGAATTCCCCGTCTCTCCCCTCCTAGTACTATTCTCACATCTTAGCCAGGGATCATATCCCTAAGCTTTGATACCAACTGTGACGCCCCCAAAATTAGGTATACATCACCCATCTTGAGTCGCCAGATACATGGTACAGAATTCAAATACAACTTCCTAATACAACTGTCGTGTACAATACGACAAAACATAACTGTGAGTTTGAATACAATTATTGTCTGCTAGAGATCATACAAACTCAAAAGGTGTCCTCAATACAATTATTGCCACACTATTTAACAGAATAGTGAGGACTACTAATACTATTCTCTGGTCCATCACTCCGTTCCCCGACTCGTCCCAGCTATATTCTCATTTCCTGAAGAGAACAGTGAAAGAAAGGGTGAGCTCAACTAGCCCAGTAAGAAATATTATGACTAAGATAATGCAGAATAAATTATCATTAGCCTTCAACAGTGTTAAACTGATAAAATACAATAAACATCAAGTTTAACTACATCGGAACCAGCAATCCATTAAAAGAGTCAAGTAGAAAATAAAATCTACTATCTTTTATGATTTAAAAGGTTTTTCATCATCGTTATAGCTGAGACTCAGCTTAATAAATATTCCACATCATCGAATCACCCCCGCACTACGGCCAAGGATATTCTTTAGTATCACGACCACAATTATTCATGCACTACGGCTAAGAATATTTGTGTATTCATTAATGGTCATGATCATGCCAACAACTGTCCATCAATGCACTACGGGCCAATGAGGATTTTTAATTTTTACATCATTTTTAATATTACGGTCATGATTACACCGAATAATCCCTGGTCATAATCATACCAAGTCCATCTATGCACTACAGGCCACAGATGACTTTCAACAAAATATAAACATGAGGATGATGACAATGATATAATCATTCAATAAAACAAGTTCAAGAATTATTTTATCCAAAAATTATTAACGTCCAAATTGTCAACACGATACTGTTTTGTGGTGTAAAATTCAAGAATGATCAGAAGAATATTTCTATGAAAGGATACTGGATGAAGCGCAAATATCAAGGATATTCCACTAATTTCATGGAGTATAGAAGTCAAAGTTTTATCCAACTGAGTATAATAAAGAATGGAATAACAAAAGAAATCACCATGCATGCGATAGACCGCACAGACAGGTTATTCCAGCAGAATAATAAATAACGGAACCAGGTCAGGTGAAATTCACACCGACAGGATGTTCCAACAGAATAATAAAGAATGGAACCAGGTCCGGTGTAAAACACACAGACAGGATATTCCAACAGAATAATAAATAATGGAACCAGGTCCGGTGTAAAACACACAGACAGGATATTCCAACAGAATAATAAAGGATGGAACCAGGTCCGGTGTAAAACACACAGACAGGATATTCCGACAGAAATGTAAAGACAGAATAGTAAATGGATGTCACCAAGTATAGGGTATTCCGCATATACCGGTTATTCCAACAGAATAATAATGAATGGAATAACATAAGGATTTCACCAAGTATAGGGTGTACCGCGTATACAGGTCATGTATAGGGTATGCCACTTTTACAGGTTATTCCAACAGAATAACAAAGAATGGAATAACATAAGTTCTCTTCAAGAAGAAAGAATAACACCCCTTACCGTATTAAGAGATTGAATACTGCAGTAGTGTAGTAACCGAATACTCTTTTTCTTTCTCTATTACTCTCTCTATACTTTCTCTCTCTATAGCTTGAACGAATTCGTGAAAAATAATGAAGCCCTAGGCCTCTATTTATAGAAGATTTATTACTATTTACGAAAGTATTTACTATTTACGAAGGTAATTACTATTGACGAAGGTAATTACTATTTACGAAGGTAATTACTATTTACGAAGGTAATTACTATTTACAAAAATAATTACTATTTACGAAGGTAATTACTTTTTACGAAAATAATTACTATTTACGAAGGTAATTACTATTTATGAAAGTAATTACTATTTACGAAGGTAATTACTATTTATGAAAGAGACTCTTAGATGATGACATATGGCCCCTCATAAATAATTCAACTTACCACAAACGTCTAATAATAGACTCTTTATATACATCAAGGATTGAATAAAAATTACCAAAAATCATTTTATTTTTAATAAACACATATTTAATCTTTCAACAATTATTAATCATTTATAACTTGTCGTCTCAATTATTGTTTAAATAATATAACATATTATACAGATGATACTGTGACAATAATTGAATCAATAATATAAGAGATATGATGCAGCAATTACTGTAGCAATAATTGAGTATAGCTGAGTGACTTCTCACGTAAGCATCAATAATCAATACCGTGTGCTACTATGCAACAACGCGTATTACTGTACTTTTACTACCGAGTAGTTCAACAGTTTTAACGGTAACACCTCCGCCGTTTATTTTATAGAAAGATAATTTTGTCGTTTTCTAACTACGACAATACTTCTGTTGTGGGGTCCACCAATGATTGTGCCGTCGTACGAATATTCCCCGACAAAAGAATATTCCCCGACCAAACGAATATTTTATAACAACTTGCGTACTTTGCAAAATTTATAAATATTACCCACAACTATAACATTATATCCAATTTATTCCATAATATTCAAAAATAATAATTATAGAAAAATCATCTTTATTTATAAAAACTGGGGTCTTACAAATTTATACCATTTCTAATTCAAGAACATGTATATTCATTTTACATATCGTTCAATCTTCATCATCCATATAATAAGTAATATTGCCTAACATCATTAACCTGCAAAAAGTTTGTGTTTGCAAGATTGAGCTTGACAGCCCAACAAATTTAACAGTCTATCATGTTTCACATAGCACACAATTCCCATATGCACTACATTTCCTTTAATATGCATATTCGCATGCAACATATATTCTTTACTATGCATATCCTACATGCATCAATAATTCCTTACAAAGCATACATTCATGCATTATACATTTTTAATTTATCGAGTTACATCATACAATATGTGTTATCACATATCACATATAAATTGAGTTCCATAACCCAATTAACTTAGTCATATTTTGACTTTAACAATTTATAAAGCATGGTATGTAACTCACCACATAATCACATTTAATCCACAAACATAATAGAACTGAAAACTTGTCTCGTTCAATAACAATTGATACAAACTTTAGTTTTATTTAGCTTCACGAATCCTACACAGTTATGTTCACATGTATACATACGTTAGTCACAGATTCATATCCCATAACCTGTATAGCTAACAATATTCACATAAACTATATATATCAATATTTGATATTCTTATTTACAAGAAGCTTCCATATTCCTTTAGAATATTTTAGGTTTCGGCTTAATATAACCATACATTCTCAAAAAGTTACAACACGGCTGTTAAAATGTCAATTCCTTACATTTACTAGTTTATAATTCTTTTATAATGCATTTACAGACTTTACATGCATCTATATGTAGACTTGTAGTCATATAGTGAATCTGTGCCTTTACTTTACGTAATTACTTATTTTCGCTTTCGTGAGTAATTTAAATACTATTCCACACGAATATTAGCTTTCTTGGCTTAATGCATTCATATTAAATTTCTTTCCCCCCTTTCAATGTACAAATGAGGTATATATATGCTTTTGCATATACGCCTCTCTTATAATGTCAAACCTTGCCTTATTTGCTTATCTTGTAGGTAGACATATGCTATCTGTATGTCTTATACCTACACATAGCTTATTTATGTCAAGCGCTAAGTTTTTAACTCTGTTTATACAATTCTTGCTTTGTATTTCAAAAACCATTTAATTTCAAGTACAATTTTAAAAACAACTTTACACACAGTCCACGTATTCTCGATATACAGATGTATTATCTATATATATATGAACTTATGTTCACTTATCATTTTTATAGCTTTTAGTATGCTCCAAATAGATATATGCGTAATATGGTTGATAGACTACGTTTTATATGTGTCTTGGTGCATCATAATATGCTTAATTTTCTTTAACGACTCCTAATAATTATGTTCACACACTACTAGAAAATCAGCCTATAACGACGGTCGCCGACCGTCGCTATAGGCCAAAAGACCGTCGCTAAAAATTTTAGCGACCATCGCCATAGAACCCATCGGTAAAGCCTATAGCGACGGTCTTTTGGCCTATAGCGACGGTCACTGACCCTAGCTATAGGTCATGACAAAATCTTGTATTTGCTCTTTACTAACGGTCGCTGAGAGTTATTGCTACGGTCATGACCGTAGCTATAGATGTCTATAACAACGCTCGACGACCGTCGCTATAGACCTGTGTTTTATAAAACACTATAGCTACGATCGATAACTGTCGTTATAGACATTTTAAATTTAAAAAAAAATTAATTGTGTACATTTATCCAACAAACACAAATACAATATAAAATAAAACATAAAAAAAATATTGTATACATGATTTAAAATCATTCACATTACAATTACAATAATTACAATCTTCTTCAGAGAAGGCTAACAACTGTATCAAACATAAGTTACAATAATTTAGTTCCAACAATTGTTTATAAATGCTTGAAATTTGCATTTTATAGCTGCAGCACCAGTTGTCAACTGTCTCTTCATCTGCCATTTATCCATTGATTTGTCTCTAAAAGAAGCCATTCTGTAACATAGGAGTATCAACAATCTTAGTTACCCAAAATCGCCCAACTAAAGAAATATCAATTGCTTAATGTAAAGTACATGATGCATGAAAACAGTGTGATAGAAACTAAAATGCACACAATGTTCAATCTCAACCAGCATAGAGTAAATTTTGCTTTAATTGTTTATTATGATAAATTAAAACATTAGTTTCATGCATCCCTGGATATACCTTCAATTCAGGGGAAACAAAAGAATTTTAAATGAGGTTCCGAAACCACCATCAGCAGATAGCCTAATACTAATGGAAGGAGAGAAGGTTGTAAATGTTTCTTAAGCTAATTACAATGTTTTGTAAGATTAGTCAGTCATAAATGATTGGTTAAAAGCAGTGTGTCAATTTTCTAGATGACTGAGAAAGAAAAACCAAGCAACTTTGCAAATGGAACCATATACATTGAAATGGCCTAATTTTGGAAATTCAGTTCAGTTACTTTGAAACTGTATAGAATTCCTTAAAGTAGAATTTCTCCAATGATCACTATAATGTACTTGGTGACACGTTCAAAGAGTCATTGAAGAATAAATCAATCATAACTTTATATGTTCACTAGTTAACAATAGCAAGTTCATCAACCAGTAACAAACTGCAAGAAGCTATCAAAAGAAGAAAGCAGAGTATAAACCATTATTACTACTTTTGATGGCTCCGAAAGTCAAATTATGTATAAACCATGGTCAACTAGCTAGGTGGGTGAGGATAGGAATACTAAAATCAGCATGCACGGATATATTAAATAATGATATAATAGCTTGTGGTTTAACAGAATATCATCCTAAGCAGGACAAATTGGTTATAAGATACATTCGCAGAACACAAATTTATTGGAGTTAGTATGTTGAGTCAGTGGTAGTACAAGAAATCAAGACATCATACCTTTTGGTTTTTCACTACTTGGCCTTTTAGAAGATCTTCATCCTTTTGATGCTTCAAGTTGTTCAAAAGAATTATATCGCCTCGCCTCGTCTATTAAAAAATTGGACCAATCAGACAAACTGGTATGTTTAATTGGAATGATTCTTGTAATAAAATTGGATCAACCAGACAGACAACTAGCATATGTCTTTAACCCTTCATCCATATTCTTTCTGAATATCGTTCCTAGTTGAGACTTGAGAAGAAGTTTTCCCCCCACCATCTCAAAATGACAAAAACAATAATAGACTAAAATGAGATTAAATTGAATGGTTGGTTGGTTGACATATTCCTTTTTAAATGCATGAGGTTTGGACCAAGGATCATAAGAAAATACTTACTACATAGTCCAGTACATAAAAAAAGATACTAACAACAAATGTGAAGCCAAGTTTGTTTAGTACTCCATTTGAGTAGCAATAGTTGATCATTGGTCCATCCAAATCACGCACCTAAGGCTCTTTCCCTCCATTAGTAAATCAAAAGCCTTGTTGATGTTCTCAAGACTCACTTCATGACTGACAAACTTATCCAAATTCAGCTCCTGAAAGTCCACATTACAAGGAAAGCCATCCATCTAATTCACGAGGGAAACAAAATGGTAGAAGAAAAAAATATGAACGTTATTAAATTACCTTGTCCATATATCGTTTTACAAGCATGGGAATATCCGATTTTGGCTTAAGACCTCCAAACAGGGATCCCATAAGAGTTTTCCCGTGGTGGAGTACCTCATAAGACGAGAAGCTCAACTGTGCCCCTGGCTTATCCACTCCCACCACAATTGTCTTCCCTCATCCCTGAAAATAATACATTTAAGAATCTCCTTTTATTTACCACACTATCAAATATAATATTTTAATTAAAATTATAATATCCTACTTACAGCTTGTTCAATGTAGCCTCATTTACATTGATTTGTGAATTCAATGTAAATCCCACACACTTGATTTATTTAGAAAGTTTTAAACCAAAGTTATTATTAAATCTTCAAATTATAAATTCCCTTATGATCAACTGCTGTTCTCTGCTGCTGTGACACTGGGCAGCAGCTATTCCCCTCATTCTTGATCCTTTTGTGCTAAGTGTTAGGTATTACAGGAGTCATATGTATTCATGTGGGTTAAATGCTTTCTAAGTCACTGTACTATAGGTCGACTTACAAATGGGTCACTGAATTTTTTTTCTTACAGTTAACTCACTGAACTTTAGTTTAGTAACAAAACGTTACAAAAACCGTTTTGACTTAACGGAAGTGATGATGTGGCAGCTGACTTGTCTAAAAAAAGCATATGTGGCAGTTAATATGTGACATGGCAGTGATGATATGGATTTGGAAGAAAATTTTGATGAAAAAATGAAAAAAAATATTTTAAAGTATAATATAAATTATAAAAATTAGCCAAAAAAACAAGAAAATAAATAAAAATAATATTTTTAATAAAAATTAAAACGCATTTTTTTAATAAAAATAATTGGTTTTTTTTTTATTAAAAAAATTTAAAACGCAGTTTTTTTAAAAAAATAATATTTTTAATAAAAATAAAAAAATGTAGTTTTTTTAATAATAAAAAATGCCGTGTTTTTAAAAAACAACGTTTTTTAATAAAAGAAAAAAAATATTATTTTTTTTATAAAATGCAGTTTTTTAATCTCTTAAACAGTTTTTTTAATTAAAAAAATGCATTTTTTTTAATAAAAAAAATTAACAGATTAATTTTAAAATATTTTTAATTTTAAAACTGTTAAAAATATTAAAATCTCTTAATTAAAAATATTTTAAAATTAATCTGTTAATTTTTTTTATTAAAAAAAGCTGCGTTTTTAATTATTTTTATTAAAAAAAACTATATTTTTTATTTTTATTAAAAAAACTGCATTTTTTATTTTTATTAAAAATATTTATTTTTATTAAAAAAACTGCGTTTTAAAAAAAACTGCATTTTATAAAAAAATTAATAATAATTTTTTTCTTTTATTAAAAAACGCTGTTTTTTTAAAAAACTGCATTATTTTTATTTAAAAAAACTGCATTTTTTTATTTTTATTAAAAAAAACTGCGTTTTATTTTTTTTAATAAAAAAAACCCAATTATTTTTATTAAAAAAAATGCGTTTTAATTTTTTTTAATAAAAAATAAAAAAAACTGCGTTTTTTATTTTTATTAAAAATAATTATTTTTATTTATTTATTTTCTTGTTTTTTTTGCTAATTTTTATAATTTATATTATACTTTAAAATATTTTTTTCCATTTTTTTATCAAAATTTTCCTCCAAATCCACATCATCACTGCCACGTCGCATACTAACTGCCACATAAGCTTTTTTTAGATAAATCAGCTGCCACATCATCACTTCCGTTAAGTCAACCTTGACTTAACGGTTTTTGTAACTTTTTGTTAGTAAACTAAAGTTCAGTGAGTTGACTGTAAGAAAAAATAAGTTTAGTGACCCATTTGTAAGTCGACCTATAGTACAGTGACCTAGAAAACATTTAACCCGTATTCATGTTGCAGAGAAGTACTACACAAACATATTTAGTAGTTTAATGTTTGCCAAACTAGAGTTCAAAGAGAGCCTCAACTGATGCACATGACTGCTGCTACCGTGGGTAGCAGCTAAACCACCAACTTTATACCATCTTTGGCTTGAATTTGAGTTTTCATTACCACTTTATACTTTAAACTCTTTATTTAGCAGTATATGTAAGATGTTCAGTCATCCCAATCCTAGGTTTTGCCAAATAACTGACTTTAATCTAAAACAGTCCACTTGGGACTTCTGTCAAGCATGTGGTGTGCACAGTTTTGTATTACCAAATTCAAAGCTATTGGTTTATATCATAAACCCATATTATTCTCCTTATTACTCCACAACCCACTTATCTCATAACATGCAATTCTTTTGATAACCACATATCTATACTAAATAGAAAACCCCCACTATTAAGCATGTTATCCTCAAGTGATTACACTGCTTTACTATCTCTTATGCATTGACTGGAAAGAACGTCAACTCATAAGAACAAGGGAGACCTGTGCTTCTGTTGGGAGTCTAAGGACTGAGAATTTGGGGAAAGAAGGTGATGAGTGCAATTGAAAATGAAAGAAGTAGTTTTGTCTCTTACAGAACCATTTAATCAATTACAGGATAATCATGTCATATTAATCAAAATTTCGTAAATATCTAACTATAACCAAAACTCAATTTCTTATAGAAATTATCTATCACTCATAACCAGTAACAATTCTACAAAACTAAAAATATAACTGTCATATAAGAATTACCTTTAATTTTCTATATCCATGTGGCGTTGGCTTCAGTTTTGTTCCAACTCTTCTTCCTTAATAACCCCAAATTTGGGTATTCTTCTAATTCGTACTTGCTCAACCCAGCTTGTAGAAATTACAGAGTTTCGACCGGTGTCGGTGCCGTTGCAACTGGGACACCTGGGGAACTGACCCTGACCCAGACCCGCCATGGGGTTTTGCTGGTTCATGACGGACTTGACCAGAGCAGTAACGAGAGAGAATGTGTTAGAGAGGAGGGAGATGACTTGAGAGAACGAAGATAATTTGGGGGAAAAAATTGGAGTGAAATACTGAAATGATTTGGGGGAAAATGGGAGGGTTTTTTCTTTAAAAAACCTCTATACCGACGGTTCCGTACTGACTGTCGCTATAGATACCCTATAGCGACGGTTCCGTGCCGACCATCGCTATAGTTCGTCGCTTTATGTCGAATTTCTAGTAGTGACATATAAAAACATATTTGTTACACGTCCATGTCATAAACCTGCATAGTTATATATTACATATCCATATTGGCCGCATCTCCTTGAAAATTTTTATATTCTTCTCAAAAACATTTACTCTTTTACTCACGATAGTCTTTTATCGCTTTAATAAACCTTGACATGATTTTAGTTCATGACTACTACACATTTTCAGTTTCTAACCCTCCTGAATCTTAATACATGGGTATTCCATACTTCTTATTCCTAACTCAAGTATACAAGGTATATTCATAGCTCATATCATACACCAATGAAATATAATTATCACTTGTATAGGTAAGTTATAGCTTCTGTAATAATTTATAGTTTTATTTCCATGAATTAACAGGTTAAATACTATCGCATTACCATACAATGCCAAAACAGCCCCTTTTGTCAAGTAATACCGGCAGCCAAACCTTGATTGGCCTTGCGTGGCTCGGCCTGGCTCGGCCAGGCTCGGCGTAGCCTCACTTGGCCCTGTGGCCCCAATTTTTGGACGCTCACCTTTGCTCACTTTTATCTTTTAAAGTATCCATTCATTCATATAGAATATTAGATTTTTTTTTATAACTCTTGTACTAGTTTATTTAGGAAATTTAAAACTAAGCTTTATGGGTAAATTATCAATTTACACCACAAAGCCAAAAATAGGCCGCTAACGCTGCTATTGCAGCTGCTCGCTGCCAATTGCTACTGTGCGATGCTGCTGTGGGCAGCAGCTCCCTTCGCGACACGACTACTTTGCAATTTTTTCCATTTTTAGCTGACATGCCGCATCACGCCCATTTTCGAATATGTTATACATGGTATGTAAGACTATTTTTAAAAAATATTCGCCATGCATTCCGGACACGTTAAACCACTAAAAACCGTGTGCCAAAGTGGCCAACTGCAGTTGCTACTGCTGCTGGGCAGCAGCCCCTGTTGCCGCGTAGCAACTTTGCAGATTTTTAGTTTCTATCTCATAAGTCCGATGACATCCAACTTTGGATATGCTGTAAACATCATATTAAACTATTTTTAAAAATTATTGGACACCCATTTCGGATTAGATAGACAGTCCAAAACAGTGTTCAAAAAGGGGTGTTCAAAACTATTTTTCATTCTTTCCCAGCTTTACCCTCTCTTGCTAAAACAATCATAACTTTTCCGTTTTAAAACATTTTTGAGTGATTCTTGAGCCCACGCGAAGCTAACTCCCGGGACTACAACTTTTGTTTCTAGTCCATCCTCAAATTCCAAGCACAAAATTCCAGAAAATTCTTGCAAGGGGACTGGCCCGAATTTGTTCTCTAGTTTTGGACAAATTCGACACGCCTCCTTTGAAATATCATAACTTCTTGCTTGGAAGTCGGAATTAGTCCGTTCTAAAGTCTATGGAAAGCTTATACAATGTACTATAATATCCCAAAAGCTAAGAATTTTCTGGAAACATGTACTAGACCTGAAATTGGCCTCAAGGTCAGCGGTCACCCTAGTTTTTCACTTAAACTCAAATGTTAGAAATCCTTTAAAACTTGTTTTGAACTTGATTTGATTCACTCAATCAACTTAGTTTACTTTATAATACATATAAAAATGTAACCTATCCCCAAGCTTTGCTTAATTCTCCATTTCAAGGCATTAAATTAAACCTCTTTGAGGTGAATTTTCAAACACCTTGAAGGCGTAGCTTAATGTTTCAGATTTCATAGGGGTCTGGACATGTTATAGCCCAATTTTTTTTCCAGCGTTATTATTCCGCACAACATATTCAACCTCCCATCTCATCAATTCCACAACCAACACAAAGCAACATATCAACAATTATACATAGTATTTACTCACTTTCTTTGAAAATAACCAAAACATAAGACTTACATTTGTTTGGTGTAATAACTGAATAGTTCCTCCTTTGAGCTGCACTTTGCCCCCAATTCGTCTTTAATTTCAGTTATTAGTCTCAATTCCTTGAGAAATTGGTGGAGTCTTTAGCCCTAATTTTGATTAATGCTTGTACTTTGACAATTGTAGGAGGAAAGTTTAAGAATTTTAAGAGAGAGAGAGGGTCAGGGTATGAAACGTATGAAAAGGAAGAGCTGAAAATGAATTTTTTTAGCTTATAAGCTTCCTGTTGGAACTTACCGGAAAAAGGCTACTGCAGAGCGTAGCGAGGGGCCGTACGGTAGAAAAGTTTCTGTAGGTGTGACGCGGGACGCCCAGTATTCAGGCCAGGCGTGGCGCGGGGCGCGCCAGGATCGGTGAAGTTACTGCACCAGTAGCGCGGGGCGCGCCGGGAAGAGCCTGTTAGCGAGGCGGGCCGCGCCGGTCGGCGAGTTTTTCTAAATTGTTTTTGAAAGGGACATTATGGGTAATTGAGACATAATGTGAAGTAGGGTTGAAATATGATTAGTAGGTATAAATATTATCTATTGTAAAGTCTTATGTAATCAAAGAATCATCAATAAACAACAAGCTGCCTGTGGAGTATCCAAATTAGGGAACCACATAAATCTCTGTGTGTGAATCTTAATTCTCTATTGTCGTGTGCGTGATCCTAAATTCTAACACTTCCTGATCTCTTTTATTCATCAAACTTACACTTAGCTTAGTGTAGGATTGATTGCATAATTTCATGCCAGCTCCTGCTTATTTTATATGACTCATCCCAAGCTTAGTTTTCTAATTTAACCCTTTAGTATACTTAACCCATCATAACATGGTTACTCCTCTTATTTCTCAGTGTGCTTACATGACTATTATATGTATCTTACATTACACATATTACATTATACCCATAATTTAATTTATACATTATAATAACATGTATTCCAATTAATAATCAAAATTGGATATTTATACATTTATAATATTTATAAAAATTAATCCACTAATTATGAAACTAAATTTAATAATTAAAATAAATTCATATGATGGAACAAATCAATCCATATTTCTTTTCCATAAATTATTTTAATACGCAATAGATTATATTCTTGTCATTATAAATTGTTTCTCGTTTCTCTTTCTCTCTCTAAACTTAGCCAATTTGGTTAAAAATGAATATAGGTAAATTTTGATTTTGTTTATATAAAAGCTACTTTCAATTTCTTATAAGTTGGTCACCCAACTTAAGTCTTCCTCTTCGTCTTTAAAAACTTGCAAATCACCCATGACATATTCTTAGCATATTCTCGGAATATACTTTATTCCTTACCATATTCCTTAAGATATTTTCTTAAGTTTTAAATATTAGGTTTTTAACCCTAAGGTTTTCGTAACTCGCACAACTCTCCCTTAACTTTCATAATTCACTTCCATACTTTATTAAGTTATTTAATTACCCAATCTTAATAACTTAATTTAATCAAATAAGTTACTACATAAAGCTCAATTTATTCTACCCTCTTGGAATCATATAATTTACATAACCCATATTTGATATATAAATTATATAAAATATAACATAACATACTCAAATTACATATTTATTTTATAATTATAAAATAAATATGCTACACATAATTTCTTATGTAAATACAATTATTTACATAACCAAGATATTATAATATAATATCCTTACCTCATTATCATAAATTCAATTAAGAATTTATTTACTTTCTTAAGATATTACGACAAATATAATATATTTTCTTTATTAAATTAATTTTATATAAAAATCTATTCTAATACTCTTGGGTAAAGTATATATACATATTATATGCTTAACCCGCCTCTTTTTACCTCATTACGCAAATGGTTCCCACAATTTTATTTCCCTGCATAATATATATTTATTAACTCCCCAAAACTTAATTTAAATAACTTATTTAAATTATACAATATATATTGTATAATTAAATTTAATTTCCTCCTTCTTTCCATAAATTATTTTTAAAATTATTTATATATTAAATATATAATTTAATATATTTAATTTATTCAAATATGAATTTAATTTACTAACTAGTTGATACCAATATACATATTTTATATATAGGATCTCATCTCATTTTTTTTAATAAATTACCCCTACAATTTATTTACATATAATAAATATATAATACCAATATATTTATTAAGCATAAACATCATATATTGCATAGTTCATACCCACTTATGCAATATAATATCATACAACATATTATCTAATAATAATTTTATTTATTTATTTTTTATTTTAATATTACCCAAAAATTTGGGTTATCACAGTTAAGTTGGTGATTATGAAGCCATAATTAAAATTCTATATTGATAAAATGTACACTAAGGAAGCACATAAATTTTACATGTAATTTCATCAATATTATGTTGTAGATATTGATCGACCTTGATTGTTGATTTTGGCTATGTAGATATTTCACTGCTAAAAAAATAATAATAATAATAATAAAATAATAATACGTGACAGAACTTTGTGTAGCTTTTTAAAACAATCACAAAAAATAGTAATTTAATTTGTAATGAAATTTTTGAGCAATTATAAAATAATAGTATATATAATGACGCTTAGTGATAACTAATTTTGTCATCAATATATTATAATTGTGATGACCATATCAATCACCAAAATTGTCATGTTAAATAAATTTTATTTTTGTGATGCACTAAGTCATTACTTATGGATATACTCTTTTCGTGATTTTATTTAACCTATCACCAATATTTTAATAAAAAAATAATTAAAAAAATATTTTTTGATGGCAATGACAATCATTTAAAAAAGAAGATATATTTTTGTGATGACTTTTATTTGCAATTAAAAAAAAGGTAGTTTAATTGTGATGAAATTTTTAAGGCATCACAAAATAATAAAATATATGATGGCTCTCAACGATGATTAATTTTACCTTCATTATAGAGTATTTCTGACTGCTATTGCAATCACTCAATCTTGTGTGAAACTAATTTTATTTAGTAATCCAATTCACATGTGTTTCAATTTATATTTTTTAAAAATTATAATCATGATTTGGCCTTTGGTGTACTTGTAATATTTCTTAATTAATTTGCAAATGAGAGAATGGTTTGAATCCTACAAGTATAATTTGATACAGTTAATATAGTAAAATAAATTATTTGCAAAAAGATATTCATGTTCTTACATTAAATCCCTAAAGTCTTGTATTTTTTTTTGTAATGTCTTTTGACAATCATAATAAATTTTGTGCTAATGTGATTGTTTTAACCATCACAAAAGAGTCATGTGCTAATGTGATTATATTAATTATCATTAAAACACTATGCATTTATGTGATTGTCAAAACCATCACGAAATAATATATTTCATGATGGGTGTATACAAGACGGCCTCCGTGACAGCTAAAGTGTGATGTAAGCCCCCAAATTTGGGTCTAACCCAATTTGAGTTGTTAAAATAAAAACAATATACATAAATTCTTATATTAATGTCGTATATAATACGACAACACATACACACACACAATAAGTACTCAGTACAATTATTATTATATTATTTTAAAACTTGGCGAGAACTATTACAACTACTAACTCGGACCATTAGTACTACATTCTCTTGTTCTCCCCTATATCACCATCTACACTCTCATTTTCTAAAAGAAATTATGAAATAAAAGGTTGAGTTCAAATAGCGCAGTAAAGGATAACATGACTAAGATAACCAAGAATAAATTATCATTAACGTCTTCAAAATTAGATATTTAGAAAATGATAGACAACATAAGTTTTCAATAAATAACTGCGATTAAATGTGTAATTCATTAGAAAAGTCAAATAGATCATAATATCTACTATCTTCTTTAATAAAAAAATTCACCATCAAGATTTCATCAATTGTAACACCAATGGTCATGATCATTTCAATCAACAATTCCTCTTTACACCTAGACCAAAGAGAACTTTTACCATGTGTCCTTGCAACACAGGCTAAAGACAGTCAACAATCATATTATCTTTGCACCCAAGCGAAAGACATTCACAAAAACTTAAGTCCTGATGATTAGTACAAATAACAATGATATAAATGATGAATAGAAATAAGAAACATAAGATAAAGAATAAACATTAGAGATTTAAAATTTAATTTGTCTAGAGTCCAATAATGACCAAATTGTCAACACGATATCCAAAATATTGAGTTAAGTTCAAGAATAATATATAAGGTTCACAATTCAAATATAACGGTTAAAATTCAACATGTCTGAAGATTTATGTCAAAAGATATTAAATGAAACACCAATTATTAAAGGAATTTTAATCATTTTAGAAAATTTGACAATTTAATGATAAAACTGTAGAAACGAATAATAATTTCTTACCATAAATTTAAGAGTATGAAAGAAAATAATATGTAATGCCCCCAAAAAAGGTTCACACAACCCATTTTGAGTTGCCAAATATATACCACATAATCCAAATACAAACTTTCCTATTTACAACTATTAATTGTCGTGCAAAATACGACAACACATATACTGTGAGTTTTAATACAAATATTGTCCACAAACATTATCCACACTCAAATAAAGTCTTCATTACAATTATTGTCACATTATTTCACAACATAGTGCAGACTTCTATAGTAACTATCCCAGACCATTACTCCACTCCCCGACTAGTCCCAGCTACACTTTTATTTCCTGAGAAGAACAATGGAACAAAAAGGAAAAGGGTGAGCTCAACTAGCTAAGTAAAATATATTATGACTAAGATAATGAAGAATAAATTATCTTTAGCCTTCAACAATGATAAATCAAATAAAATATAATTGACAACAAGTTTTAGATCAACAACTGCAACAAAAATAACAATTCATTAGAAGAGTCAAGTAGAGCATGATGTCTACTATCTTCTATGATTTAAAAGTCCATCATCAGTATTTTATCCATGTAACACCAATCAATAATGCATTGATGGACAGTGGTTGGCATGATCATGACCATTGGTGAAAACACGAATATCCTTGGCCTGTAGTGCATGTATAATTCGTGGTTGTGATACTAATGAATATCCTTGGCCTGTAGTGCAGGGATGATTCGATGATGTGATTTATTTATTAATCTGAGTCTCGGCGATAAAATTGATGATAAACTTTATAAATCATAGAAGATAGTAGATATCATGCTCTATTTGACTCTTCTAATGGATTGCTTGTTCCGCTGCAGTTAAACTTGATGTCTATTGTATTTTATCAGTTTAACACTGTTGAAGGCTAACGATAATTTATTCTAAATTATCTTAGTCATAATATTTTTTATTGGGCTAGTTGAGCTCACCTTTTTGCTTTCATTGTTCTCTTCAGAAAATGAGAACGTAGCCGGGACTAGTCGTGGAACGAAGTGATGGTCCGAGATGGTGTTATTCTAGTCCTCGCTATTCTATGAAATAGTGTGATAATAATTTTAATGAGAACTCCATTTGTGTATGGATATTGTCTAGAAGACAATATTCGTGTCAAAACTTTCAGTTATGTTTTGTCGTATTTTACACGACAGTTGTATAATTAAGTTTGTATTTGAATTATGTACCATATATTTGGCGACTCAGAATGAGTGATGTATACCTATTTTGGGGGCGTCACAGTCAACAACTTTTTACTAATATTTATGCTACGCATCACTTAATTAATTAACACTTTTTTAATCATTCAATAATTATTCACCATTGATATTATATACTCACAATACTGACAACCAGATCATTCACAGGAAAGAGGAGACTTTCCGATAAGGATTTCTCCTTAATTACTAGTGCACAGTTAAATAACTTAACATCTTTCCTCGACATAACTTTCTAGACATTGTCAATAATTCTAATCAATAATATCATTTCAATAATATGAGTTACTATGTCATGACAATTAATAATATAAAATATTGCGCAGATGTTACTCTAACATTTATTGAATCAATAATATGAGATACTATGTTATTTCAACTGTAGTAATTATTGAATAAAATATGAGTGACTTCTACGTAAGAATCAATAATCAAAGACACTGTGCAATACCGTGTGCTACTGTGCAATAACGCGTACCAATGTGGAACAACGCACGCGTATTACTATACTTTTATCACCAGATATTTCAACAGTTTAATGATAAAAGTGTAAGGGCCAAGAATTTTATACGATTATATATATATATATATTTTTACAAATAAATTTTTTTAAGTATATAAATGAATATGTGAATTAAGTGAGTTAGTTAATTTAATTATTCTAAGTTAACTAAGATGAATACTTAATCAATTTGATTAAAGAAGAGTAAGATAAGTTATGTTGAGAATTAACATAACTTGAATGGTAAATTAAAAAGATTTATAATCTTTAAGTGATTAAATTGATATGACTAATATAAAGAGATTATATGATTATGTAATAACTTATTAAGTCAATTAGGGCTAATTAAGTTAATGAATTAATGGAACAAAAAGGAAAGCCAAGAAATAAGAATATATTATTTAAATATTAATGATATTTGTGACATTTAGTGAATGATAAATGTGTTATGATTTATGTGAAAAGTGTATGTGTCTAAATAAATATATATTATAAATATGTATATGTATTTATTTATGAAAGACAATTAAAAAGGAAAAGTTACATAACCTAATTATACATTAGTTATGGAAATTTAATAACCTAAGGGTTATGGTATTAAAAAAATATTAGTATTTAAAATATATACTAACCTAATAGATTAATTTTATTATCTTAATTTATTATTTATTTTAAAACCTAATTAAAGCAAGTCTAATTGGGTTATAAAATTAAATTTATACTAGTAATTATTTAAATTCCAAATGAGTGGAGTAGAAACCATAACTAAATAATTAGGGTATGATAAAATTAGTGTGATGAATCCATAACATTTTTATGGCCCAAATATTTAATTCGAGAAACCAAAAAATTAAATTGGAAAGCCCAAATAATAAGTCAAGTGACCCAAATTTTAGCCCAAGTAAATTGGATTTTCTAGAAGATTGTGACTCCCCCAAAATAGGTATACATCACCCATCGACCCAGGAAGAATCCATTTGAGGTTTATTGGTAATCCATGATCAACTTCCTTTCGTAGTACCCTACCCCCAGGGGAAGTCGAATCCCCGTTGCCTCCTTGAAAGAGAGATGTCCTGAACCACTAGACGATGGGGGCATACTTACCCAACAGCCATCATATTCTGAGTCAGCAGATATCACACTATAAAAATCATTTACAAACTTCATTTATACAACTGTTGAATTGTCGTACAGAATACGACCACAGTTAAACTGTGAGTTTTAATACAAATGTATGTAACTCTCATGGTGCCTCGACCACAACCTTACAATGGTACTTTACATAAAAGTACAGTGAATAAATATTTTAGAAATTAAAATCTTTGGAAAATACTCAAGGAAACCTTCGTACATGGAAGGCCATGCGTCTAGGTTATGATAGATATCATATGTCCACAGAATTATCCTTGGTTGACCCAATAGTCCCCAAAGAAAAACAAGAAGATTACTATCAACTTCTTTCCAATGGTGAGTCTTTTCTTGACATATAATTATCTCCGTTTTCTCCAATTGAGAATTATATTTCAAATAAACTCCAAGATCGTATAGGTAGTGCTCGTAGATATACTCAGCAAGTGGATGTGCACAACCCTGCCTTATGATAACACGAGGTTGTATGTCATTAGACATCTTGTATGATAGTGGCAAAATACCCTTCCAAAGTTCGGTTCACCTCACCCTATTCGGTTCACCAAAATTAAATATCAAATGACGTATATGACGTATACAATACGACACACTTATCTAAAATTCTCAATAAAATTATTTCCATACTATTTAGGGAGAACCTTAACAGCTATAAACCATCGTTCTATTCTCCTGTTACCCCCGCTCGACCCAGCTACACTCTTATTACCTAAAAGGAATTATGAAGCAAAAAGGGTGAACACAACTAGCCCAGTAAAGAATACTATGACTAAAGATAATTTACATCATCAGTAATGAATCAGAGATTTAGAACATATGGTAGATGATAAAACTTTTCAACCATAGTTGCAGCGGAACAGACAATCCATTAGAAGAGTCAAATAAACCATCAGATATATTATTTTCTCCATGTTAAAAGTCCACCAATAATGTTTTATCCCTATAACATCAATCAACAATTCCTGTCCACAATCATATGAATAACTCATAAGCATAATTGTGATTCTAAATTCCTCTTCGCACCCAGGACGAAGATAATTTTCATCACCTATCTTCACCTAAAACATCAAAAATCATGGTTATACCAAATCACAATTCCTGCTCATAATCATATTAATAAATTCATCTTTGCACTACGACCAAAGATATTCATTAACAATTCATCTTTGCACTACAGGCCAAAGACATACATTTGTATTTTAGAAGAGTCAAGTAGAACATGATATCTACTATCTTTTACGAATTAAAAGTGTATAATCAATATTTTATTGCTGAGACTCGGCTTAATAAATAATAAACATCATCGAATCATCCCTGCACTACGGCAGAGGATATTCATGTAATCATCAATGGTCATGATTATACCGAATAATCCATGGTTATAATCATACCAATAACTGTCCATTAATGCACTACGGGCCAATGAGGACTTTTACCGCCTCATCTATAACAATACGGGTCATGATTATACCGAATGATCCCTGGTCATAATCATACCAATAAACAGTTCATCTATGCACATAAGCCAAAGATACTCATCAATCAATAGTTCAACTTTTCACGTAAGCCAAAGATATACAACTGTAAAACCAATAATCAACGGTCCATCTTTGCACGTAAGCCAAAGATATACAATTGTTAAACCAATAATCAATAGTCCATCTTTGCACGTAAGCCAAAGATATACAACTATAAAACTAATAATCAACCTTCCATCTTTGCACGTAAGCTAAAGATGACTTTCATCATAATATAAGCATGAGAATGATGACAATGATATAAGCATTAATCAAACGAAATCAAGGATAAATATTAAAGACTTTAAATTTATCCAGTGTTTAAAAATATCCAAATTGTCAACATGATACTGCTTTGTGGAGTAAAATTCAAGAATAATATTCATGTACCAAAAATAATTTGGACAGAAAAGTAATATATTTTTTGGGTAAATAGTACCCCGTAATAGTACCCTATGAATAGTACTTCGGGAATAGTACCTCGTGAATAGTACCCCAGCATGAAAAGTACCCCAAATATCCGAGTGAATAATATTTGGGTGAATAGTAACCCGTGAATAGTAACTTATGAATAGTACTTCGACACGAAAAGTGTCCCGAATACCCGAGTGAATAATACTAGAGTGAATAGTAACTAGGTGAATAGTAACCCATGAATAGTAACTCATAAAAAAAATACCAAAGAAACTGATATTCCATGACGAGTACAAAAGAAATGATATCTCATACGAGTATAATAGTTTATATGAAACTGCAAATGGATTTTCACCCGCCATGCGGTAATCCACGTAGACAGATCATTTCCACAATTCAATAAGGAATGAATACAAAGGATCATTCACCATGCATGCGGTAATCCACATAGACTAGGTTATTCCAACAGAATAATAAAGAATGGAATAACAGAAGAATTCACCATGCATGCGATAGACCGCACAGACAGGTTATTCCCAACAGAATAATAAAGAATGAAACCAGGTAATGCGTAATCCGCACAGACAGGATATTCCAACAGAATAATAAAGAATGGAACCAGATCATGCGTAATCCGCACAGACAAGATATTCCAACAGAATAATAAAGAATGGAATAACAACAGAATTCACCAGGCATGCGATAGACCGCACAGACAGGTTATTCCAACAGAATAATAAAGAATGGAATAACAGAAGAATTTTACCATGTATGCGGTACTTCGCATAGACAGGTTATTCCAACATAATAATAAAGAATGAAATAACAATCCTTACGAGTATTAAAAGAAAATAACTCTCTTCATGAATACGAAAGAATAATACCCCTTACTATAATAATAATATTCCTTACCTCAGAAGAAGATTGAATACTGGAGTAGTGAAGTAGGCGACTTCGCTTCTTCTTTCTCTCTATAGCTTCTCTCTCTATAATTTCTCTATAATAATTGTTCTTGTGAGACTTAGTGAAATGGTGAAAAATAATGAAGGAATGAGCTTTTATTTATAGGAAAATATAGTTTCCATAATTGCACATTTTGGGGCTTGAAATATTACAGTATAATACTCTCATCTTTTTCTTCATTTTTAATTTAGTCATGCAAGTGTTATCAAACTTGCACCACCTCCCCTAATAGTAAATTATGTGAATTAATAGTAAATCATGTGACTCAATAGTTCTAAACATGTGAAAAGATTAATTATAGTATAATACCTTCAACTATACCTCCATTTTTAACTTAGTCATGCAAGTATTATCAAACTTGCACCAACTCCCCTAATAATAAATTATGTGAATCAATAGTACACACATGTGAACACATAGTTATAAGCATGTGAATTAATATCAATTAATTATTTATTTATCTGATTAATTACTCGATTGGTCAATATAACCTCCAGACATCAATTATTATCGAAATAAATGTCGATTTTCACTAACACTAATAATTCCAACACAATGGAACTATCAATTTCATCTTTAATCAATACGAACTTATTCATCATTAATATTATAATTCATAATATTTAACAACCAGGTCATTCCCAGGAAAGATGGGGTTTCTGATAAGGATTTCTCCTTATTGGCGCAATTAAGTAACCAAACCTCTCCTTGACAGAACTTCTAGACATTGTCAATATTGCAAATAATAATATGAATAACTTTGTCATCTCAATTATTGATTTAATAATATAACATATTAAGCAGATGATACTGTGACAATAATTGAATCAATAATATGAGAGATATGATGCAACAATTACTGTAGCAATAATTGAGTATAACTGAGTGACTTCTTACGTAAGCATCAATAATCAATACCATGTGCTACTATGTAACCACGCGTATTATTGTACTTTTACTACCGGGTAGTTCAACAGTTTTAACGGAACACTTTCGCCGTTATTTTTAATAAAAGATAAATCTGTCATTTTCTAAATACGACAATACTTCCGTTGGGGGGTCCACCAATGATTATGTCGTCGAACGAATATTCTCTGTGAAAATGAATATTCCCCGACACAACGAATAACAACTTGCTTACTTTGTAAAATTTTTAAATATCACCCTTAACTTTAACCCTTTCTCAATTTAATCATTTACTAAATAACATAATAATTATAAGAAAATTGAATACTTTCATTTCATAAAATTTGGAGTCTCACAAAGATTATCCGAGCTAAATTATTAAGTAAATAAAAATCAAAAATTGGGCAATTTGGGAGGGGTATGACCCGGCCACATGAAGGATTAATAAGGCACATGGTTAATGCATTTGTACAAAGATTTGCTAGATTTATTCTACTAACCACAAGCCATGCGTCTCTCTTTCATTTATCTTTAATATTTTGCTAAGATTGCAAGTAAAGAAAGAGAGATAAGAGAGAGAAGGGAAGATTGATTGGGGATTTATATATACATATACATGACATATATATATATATATATACAACTTTTACTAACTATAAAAAAATTTCTCTTTGGTAAAAACTATTTTTTTTCACTTCATTTCTTACTTTCAAAAAGAAAAAGAAAGAAAATAAAATAAAGAGAGAAAGAGAAGAGAGAGAGAGTCGGGCAACCTAGAGGGGAAAGAGGAGGAGTAATTTTGGATGACCAACAACTTCATCTCCTACTTTGGAAAGTAAAGAAAGAGAGCCAATAAGAGCAAGAGGTATAAAACCTAACCTAGCTAGTTATCCTTTTATTTAAATTTGTTTTTGATGAAATAAAGGTCTAAGGTTTCAAAACTCAAAAATCTTAGATCTACATGTTAATAGGTGTTTTATGTTTAGATCTAATCATTTTGGGTATCGAAAATTTGATCAAAAGAAAAGAAAAGAAAATTATGTTTTAGGTTTGAGAATGTTACTTTAAAAATCCACCATTTAAAATCTACACCTCCTATTTGTGATCCGTCAAAGAGAGGTGATAGATGTGTAAGTTAAATTTTTAACCCAAGTGGTATCACTCAAATATGTTGATTTTACAAGCCTTGAGAGCTGTTTTGGTGAAAATAGTCCAAATTTTTCAAAAAGGGGAAATAGACTATTTTGGATCAGTTCATCCCAGGGGTAGTTTCGTCATTTTTTCTTTACTTTAAAAATTCTGAAAAAATTTGGTAGGATAGTATGATAAGTTATCTAGATCCATTCCAAAGATGGAAATTTTTGGATGTGTAGAATAAGAGTTATAGATTTTACAAGAAAGGACTATTTTAAAAGAGAATTGAAATAACGTTTGGCAAAAAGCACATTTTGGCCACTGTGGTTATAGTGATTTAACGAATTAGCCACCGTGCTTTTAAAATATTCAATTAGCCCACTAAACTTTTTAAAAATTAACAATCAACCCATTCCGTCCAAAAAATTGGACGGACATTAACAACTGGCTTTTAAAAATAAAATAAAATGATGTGGTAATTACGTGGCAACAAATTTTAAAAAAATTAATGCTGACATGGCAAAAAATACATAATATTCATTTTAAAATTTTAAAAATAACAAAAATATAATAAAATAAAACAGATTTTTTTAAAAAATATTATTTTTAATAAAAACAGATTTTTTAAAAAAACATAATTTTTTTAAAAAACATACTTTTTAAAAAAAACCTAATTTTTTAAAAAAACGGAACTTTTGTAAAAAATAGATTTTAAAAAAAAAATAAAAAATAGATTTTTTAAAAAAAATAGATTTGACAAATTTTTTAAAAACAGATTTTTTTTAAAAAACAAATTTTTTAAAAATAGATTTTTTTTAAAAAACAACTTTTTTTAAAAACAGATTTTACAAATTTTTTAAAAAACAGTTTTTTTTAAAAAACAGATTTTAAAAAATCTGTTTTTTTAATTTTTTTTAAAATTTTTTTTTTAAAAAAATTATGTTTTTTAAAAAAATTGATTTTTTTTAAAAAACGTACTTTTTTTTAAAAACACA
Source organism: Panax japonicus (assembly GCA_020205505.1). NCBI lineage: Eukaryota > Viridiplantae > Streptophyta > Magnoliopsida > Apiales > Araliaceae > Panax > Panax japonicus. The sequence continues at coordinate 78,680,876 of CM035110.1, forward strand.
TTTTTTAAAAAAAACAGATTTTTTAAAAAAACATAATTTTTTTTAAAAAAAATACATTTTTTAAAAAACATTATTTAAAAAATAGATTTTTTAAAATTTGTTTTTCAAAAAAATCTGTTTTTTTAAAAATTAGTAAAATCTGTTTTTAAAAAAATTTGTTTTTTTAAAAAAAAATTGTTTTTAAAATTGTTTTTTTAAAAAACTCTGTTTTTAAAAATAATTGTTTTTTTAAAAAAATTATGTTTTTTTTAAAAAAATATATATATTTTTAAAAAAAACTGTTTTTTAAAAAAAGTATTTTTTAAATAAAAATTATGTTTTTTTAAAAAAAACTATTTTTTATAAAAATTGTGTTTTTAAAAAAAAAGTACGGTTTTTAAAAAATCTGTACTTTAAAATTTTAAATCTGTTTTTTATAAAAAAAAATAAAAAATTTGTTTTTTAAAAAAAAATTTAAAAAAAAAAATCTGTTTTTTAAAAAAATTGTTTTTAAAAAAATTTGTAAAATCTGTTTTTAAAAAAATTGTTTTTAAAAAAAAAATATGTTTTTACAAAAGTTCCGTTTTTTAAAAAAAATTATATTTTTTTTAAAATTTATGTTTTTTAAACAAATTATGTTTTTTAAACAAATCTGTTTTTATTAAAAATAATATTTTTTTAAAAAATCTGTTTTATTTTATTATATTTTTGTTATTTTTAAAACTTTAAAATGAATATTATGTATTTTTTTTGCCAATCAGCATTAATTTTTTTAAAATCTGTTGCCACGTAATTACCACATCATTTTTTTTTAAAAGCCAGCTGTTAACGTCCGTCCAATTTTTTGGACGGAATGGGTTGATTGTTAATTTTTAAAAAGTTTAGTGGGCTAATTGAATATTTTAAAAGTACAGTGACTAATTCGTTAAATCACTATAACCACAGTGGCCAAAAGGTGCTTTTTGCCAATAACGTTTTGTGTATAACTCCAAAAATTGTGATATTTTTACCGGAGGTAGACTATCATGGAAGGAGCATAACTCCAAATGTAGTGTATAATTCCAAATTTTAGATTTATGAAAAATGTTGCAAGATCCGAATGTTTTGGTCATTTTAAAAATAGTAAATGCAATTCAAAAATTCCAGAAAAAATATATGTTTATGAGGGGACCATAATCTATTGTTTCCCAAAAAAGAAGAATTTTCAGTACTTTTTTGGTATTTTTCATGGATGTGTTTGAGTTATAAATAAATAAGAATAATAAGTTATGTGATGTCATAAATGGCAAAAATGTAATTTTATGACTTAGAAACCCTAAATATGATGTGTACAAATTTTTGGAGGGTATTTTGGTCATTTTTGATGAGATGTTATATTTATGGCAAATTAGGGCTGTTAAATAAAGTAATTAGTAAAGGGTAAATAATTAGAAAAAATTGTTTATTAGTATAATAAATGATTAAAATATTATTAAGAGATTAATAATATTAGATTAAGATATTATTAAGTAATTAATAATATTTAGATGAGAATTAAATTAAAATATTATTAAATAATTAATATTATTATATAATGATTTAAAATTTTATTAAATGTTCAATAATATTAGAATAAAGTTAAATTAAAATATTATTAAACTATTAATAATATTAGATTAAATTTAAATTAAAATATTATTAAATAATTAATAATATTAGATAATAATTTAAAATATTATTAAATGATTAACAATATTAGACAATAATTTAAAATGATTAATAATATTAGATCAAAGTTAGATAATAATATTATTAAATGATTAATAATATTATTAATTGATTAAAATATTATTAAATGGTTAATAATATTTATGAATGGTTAAAATATTAAATATTGATTAAAATATTATTAATTGATTAATAATATTAGTAATTGGATAAGATGTGATTAATGTACAGAATATTATTAAGTGATTAATAATATTATCAAGTGACTAAAATATTATTAAATGATTAATAATATTAATAAAGGATTAAAATTTTATTAAATGGTTAATAATATTAGAAAGTGAATAAAATATTATTAAAAGATTAATAATATTAGACAAGTGTTTAAGACAATGGATATATGATAATAATATTATCAAGGGATGATAATATTCCTAATGAGTAAGGTAATATTTAATGTTTGATTTCACGATTACATGTTAGATAATTTATTATAAGAATAGTAGTGTTATGAATTATATGTTATACTAATTGAGATATCAATATTATTAATGACAGGTCTTTCAAACGAAGTTAAATTAAATTGTGTAGCAGTAGTCAACAACCAAGACAAGTTTCCTAATTCAATTTGAGTTATTAATTTCAAAGCATGATTAGTGGATAATTATTGTTGATTATTCACATCTATAATAATTATTGTTATTCGCACATAGTGCATTTAAATTCATGTTCTATTATTTAAATTGTGAAATAAATTTAAAGTTCTTTTATTCATGAACTGCTTATGAGCCATGTCTCAGCTATTCATTTCGGCTATACTAATAATTGATGAATCGTTCTATTATTTGAACTAAGTTGTTATTGAAAGATTTATGTCATATATTTTGGCAAGATCGATATTGATATTATATGTTGAAATCATAATATTTCTTTGAAAGCAATCCATACCATATTGTTGTGGTACAGACATATGATGTAAGAGTGAGATGAACAACCCTTATAAAAAGGGGAACTTTATTGTCGGACATCCAACCCTTGCGTTGTTTTTGGGTATTATGCATAATATAGGGTACAATGAGGCTGATCACTTCATGTACTCGTAGAAGAATACATGATTTAATCTTTATGGTTAACTGAAACTCTTGAGATAATTCAGTATTAATTAACTGATAATTCCTCTATTAGTTCTTGATCCATTTGTGATCACTCAACATGAAATCTGGGAATATCCCACTTTATTGAATATTATTGCATTATTGCTAATTGTTCCTAATCAAATGAATATTATTGAATCTTCGAACGAATTTAATTCTTTCATTCTTGAAATGTTATTTATTCTGGAATTCAAGAAAATTCTTGTTATTGAAAATGATTTATTGTTCAGATACTTTGAAATCTTTTGAACATTGTTGACATTCTAGAAAGTTAGATTCTTCTATATCTTTTATTGTACGCTTTAACTTGCTGAGCAAACTCGTTGCTCACCCTTGCTTAAATAAAATATTTCAGCTAAGGACGAGGTCGCCGAGGGGTCAAAGAAAGGCAAGGGCAAAGGCAAAGTTCAAGAGTAGTTATTGTGAACTTTACTTATTATGTTATTGTATGTAAATTAATTATGTAAACTCTTTGAGTATCTAAGGGTATGTAAGTTATTTTAAGGTTAGTTAACCTGGGATGATGACGATATAATTATGTTTTAAGTTATGTTTTTATTAAGGACATGTAATGAATGATGTAATTTATAAAGAATGGGTAGTTAAATGTGATATATATGTTTGATGTATCGTGAGCATCAAATTCGAGGTTTGAGGAACTCAGATTGGGGGGGGGGGGTCACAAAAAGTCTTGTCGTTATTTTATAGAAAGGTTATTTTGTCGCTTTCTATATTTGACAGTTATTTCGCTGTGGGACCCACCAATGATTGCGCTGTCGTACGAATATTCTCTGATAAAAAGAATATTCCCTGACAAAACAAATATTTTCCTACAACTATTTACTTTGTAAAATTTGCACATATCACCCATAACTCACTACAAGAAATTACACAAAACGCTAAAATTTGTCACATAAAATTTATTTTTTGTCACTAAAACATTTGGTGATTAATGTTAATCGTCACAGAGACCGTCACCGTATGAGCGTGGTAAAAGGTTTATTTGACAATATTTGATGTCGTCACTAAATGATTTAACTTATGGTGACGATTTACACCATTATCACTATAATTAATTACTGTTAGTAACGTTAATAGCGTCACTATTTGAATGAAACTTTCGTCACTCTATATTATGTTTCGTCATCAAAACTTAGTGCATTAAATGACGAAAATCTTTTTTTGTCATTAAATGATATTGTTTTAGTGATGAAAATATGTTACTCTATTTAAATCATCTAATTTTAATGACGATAATATTGTCATATTTATTCTTTCATCATTTTATTGTGTTTATCGTCACCAAAAATAAGAAAATAAATGAAGACAGAACAATTTGTCACCTAATAATATATTTAACATGACAATTACTATTAAATTATCACCTTACTATTTGGAAGAAAATATATAAAGAAAATCAAATCTTATTCATAAAAAATTTGGGGTCTTACATAATATCCCTTACCTTAGCACGTGATTAGATATTGTTTTCTATGTAGTTGATCAACCTATATGTATATTTATAATATAATTAGTAATAATCATATATAAGTTTATGGTGTACACTAACTCGTATAATATGAAATCGTCATATGTGACTTGATAGTATAAATTTGTGTAGTGTATAAAATAGAGTATAATAAACTTCAAAATAATTTTGGAAGAAATAAAATAATATTTCAAAACAATATTCTAGATGAAACTTTTCAAAATGAATATCCTAATGGAAGAGTCTTCTAAAGGAAAAGTTGTAAACATTGTGTGATGCGTGTGTGGGAGCTTGTGCAACTTTTATAAAAAAATTCACCTGAACAATTCTTTTCATTCTTACTTATATTTACTAATACTCAAGGTAACTTTAACAAACTCAGAGAAACACTTACACTAAACAATTTTTAGAGAGTTGAGTGAAAGATAAGCAAGAAAGTTATGAAAATCCTTATGCTAATCCCCCTATTTATAGCCAAAACTTAACCAACATTTACCACACATCACTTAACCACACATGTTTCACATTTTAAGATTATTTTTAATCTATATCATTCATTAGTTATTCACACGTTTCACATTTCAAGATTATCTTTAATCTGTATCATTAATTCATTAGTTATCCACACGTTTCACATTTCAATATTATTCATATATTAGTTATACACACGTTTCACATTTCAAGATTATATTTAATCTACCACATATTAGTTATCCACACGTTTCACATTTCAGTATTATCTTTAATCTATACCATTCACAATTATTATTAAATTATCCATTTTTTACATTATTGACTTATAATGTATTAATATAACAGATATCAGTGTTCTTCAAATAATGAGTTTGTTTAAATATTTAATTCTCGTGAGTACTTTTAATTGCATAACTTTTCATTACTACCCTTGCTATGATGATAATTATTGGTTCAATAATTTGAAATACTGTACAATTGTTACTGTGACAATTATTGGTTTATTAATATGAAATATATATTGTGCAGTTGCTACTGTGACAATTATTTGTTCAATAATATAAAATATTGTGCAATAACGTGTATTACTTTGAAATACCGTGTGCTAATGTTCCTTTATCACCGAGTATTTTTTTTATTTTTTTATAATTATTATTCTTTTAGTAGAAATAAAGAAAGAGAAAAAAATTGATCAACCCATGATAACCATGAGGTTGGGGGGTTCGTGCCTTGACATGCTAAGGTGGTGTGTGTAAGAGCATTCACAATAGTTTCTTTATCTCCATCCCTACTCTGTAGTGCTATTAGGTCATTCTGTAGGATAGGGATTCAATTTTTTCACTATGTGCCCAACAGGTTCCTTATATTTATTCCTTAAATATTAAATTTTGAAATTTAAAATTTAAAATTTGAAAGTTCCAACAGTTAAATCATGTTTTGAACGTTGTAACTATTTTTTATTTAAAAGTAATTGTTGTTTAAATTTAAAAATTACAATTATTTTAATTTAAAAATAAATATTGCTAGAAATCAAAATGTGCAACGATCATTATGTGTTTATGAGAACTAAAACAACATTATTTTAATTATAAAATAATAAAATTTATAAGTAGTAGTAATATTTTTTACAAAAATGATCAAAATCAAAATTTGACTGATTTTTTATTTTTTTATAGTTCTCTTTCTTCTCTAAATTCTCTTTTTAAAAAATAAAAATTAGTGAATTTGATAGGCATGCATACTCAAATCAACAATTAAGTGAGATAAAAATCTTTTAACCAACATAAAATTGCAATAAATAGGGTGTGAAATGTCATTTTACATAAATAGGAAACGCTCTTTTAATTCCCTCACCCTGAGGAGTCAAATCTTATATAGGGATTAAAATAGAGAATTATATAAGGATAAGGAAACTGTTGGATATTAATTTATTGATATATTCTTTAAATGTGGGGATAGAGAGTCTATTGGAGAATCTGTTGTGAATGCTCTATGTGTGTTAAATTTACAAAAAAATTGCAAAATTGTCCCTTCATGTGTACAAAACATTATAATATATACGTTAATGTTTTAACTTTTCTATGTATATGTTAATATTCCAATTTTTTGCAAAATTATTCCATCTAATCAAAATTGGTGATCTATTCACATGCACAGAAAGCGAGTGCTTTAAGGGCAAATTAGTCAAATAAGTACTAAATTATTTTCCTTACATATTAGAACTGACTACTTTGCCTCTAAAACACTCACCTAATGTGAACGTCAATGACCAATTTGGTCAGAAAGAAGAGTCAAAGCATGGGATTATGGGAGTTAGAGTTCTTTTGTCTTCACATTTTTCATTCATTATCTTAATTAAGTAAATAAACAGTAATAACAACATAAATCATTATTAGCTTATATTTAAAAATGGAATTTGAGAATCAATAACTATATGTAATAAGGCATTATGAGATGTTATCCAATAATTTTATAATTTTGCTGAGTTATTTTGATTAATCATGTCAATACAGAGTTAATCATTCAAGGTTATATATTTCTTTGATACAACGTATAAACTTTTCATACACAGTAAAACCCCTATTTAGGAATACTCTATATAAGAATAACATCTACAATATTAAAAAAAAATTGGTCCCAATTTAGGCCAGTTATAAATAGGAATAACATCTAAATTGTAATATGTTATATACTTTTTAAGTTTCGTATTAAAAAACTATACCTCTATATAGTAATAATTTCATATATATATATATATATATATATATATATATATATGAGGAAATTGCAAGAGCAGAAGTTTTAAAGAGCAGAAATTCTTAAAGAGCAGAACTATTTAAACTCACTTGTTTTTTTTAACTTCCTCGCTCGCGACACACTTCCTAGCTCCTCCAGACAAACACGCGAAGAATGGTGCCCTAGAAAGAAAGCAACCAAATCAGTTCTTCTCAATTTCTTGAACGAAAGAAGCAGAAGTCTTGCGAAAAACAATTGAACGAAGGAGCAGAAGTCTTCTCAATTGAACGAAGGGAGCAGAAGAACGAAGCCCTATAAAGAAACCAGCCCCAAATCGATTCTTCCCAATTTCTTCTCCAAATCGGGATCGAACGAAGAAATTGAGCCCTACAATTGGAACCTAACCTACTATAAATCGGTAAACCCTTTATTTATTTGTCTAATTTCGTTTTATGTTGGGTTTTGTTTGATTCTTTATGTGTATTATTTTGGGTGTGAACTGACCATTGTTGGGTCTAGTGTTTAGAGACTCCTAACTCTGTTTCTATGGATTCAATTACATCTTCTCTTCGAATTTTTTGTCTATACAAATAATAATGGTGTTATTGAAGTTCTTATCTTTTTTTCACTGTTTGAAGTTATCGGATTACTGGCTATTTAAGCTCAATTTCAAAATTTTATCTTTCTTGTATGGAAGATGAATAGACAGCACACACAACACCCTTTTGGCTAGTATTTGATCCCAAAGTGCAATATTTATTTATTCCATATTTATTGAAGTCCTTATCTTATGATTATTATCTACTAACAAAGTAATTAGTTCCTAGGACTGCAATTTAAGTGGGAGGTGTTTTTCTTTTTCTCTTTATAAATTCAACTTGGTTGTGGCACATACACAATTCTGTTGGTGATAACTTCCTATTGGATGATGTCTAATTAATTTCTAAACTCCAATTAAAACCATCAGTTGCCTACTCAACCACATGTTGAACTTTATATTAAAATACTAGCTGTCTTATAAAGGAACTGAATATACGATATGCGATTATGATGTTGAGGATGTTTTTATTTATTTTTTACTTATTAGGTTTTAACTTGTTTTGTGTATATAATAAGACTAGCTGGTATACTATTATTCTTTGAAGTGCTTATATCAACTGCTTAATGCATATTATAGAGGCTACATATCTTCTCCATAGGTTCGCTGAGGTGTTATATCTTGATAATATGGCTTCTTGCAGAATGTTCTCAGTTATGAGTGGATAATGGACAACTTGAAATTAGGAGAAAGAGTATCTGAAGATTCATATGTTTTATCATTGGATACAGGAGGATAAGGAGAATCATTGACCAACTCTTATGTGCAAAAAAAATCTAAATCAGTTAATAGGAACAACTCCACCGGTGATGAAACATTTCCTAAATCAGCCAAAGGGAAGGGCTCCAGTGGTGATGAAATGACCCAACACAAAAGGATAAGAACAACTTCAGAGGACTCCAGAAGTGCTATTTTAGAAGACAGGGAGGTGATAATAAACAATGTTGTATCTGAGACCCCCAATAGTGGCAGCAAGTCTGGTGACTCATTTCACTATTTAAGCCTAGAAATTGACTGTTCAATCATATCTAGTGTTCAAGATAAGAATGTAAAACTAACTAAAGTTCTTGATTAATTTATTGAAACATTGGAAATTTTTCTCTGCTGTGTGATTAATTCATGCCATTTTTTTGCCTTTCTGCACACTCACGTTTTATATAAATAGGTCTGCACACAAATCATTCAAATAATAATAATGAAGTTGTAGTTGCTTTGTAATAAAATTGTTTAATGTAAAGAAGTTGTAGTTCCCTTATTTAACATCTTATTCTACCATTAATTGTGTGCGAGATTTTTGAATGACAAATCAATTCTTTGTTTTGTGGAACGAGGGAGTGAAGTTATTAAGTTGAAAGACTCCAGCAGAAAGTATCATCTTGGTTTATCACAGAAAAACAATTAAACCTGTCATTAAGACTACAATTCAGGAGCAAGACTTTTTGAATCAAAATAATGATTCATGGAGAATATCATATAAACTAACATAATTGCCAAGGCAAATCCATAATTAGCACTTAGTAGTGGGGAATAATCTGTACAGGCAAAAGCAGCAAATTGAGGAGATACTACTAAACTATTACATTCTTTTGGAGTTCCTGAACAAAAATTCCACTACTGAACTATTACATTCTTTTGTACAGGCAAAAGTAGAAAAACTTGTTTCTTGGAAACCTTCAATGATTGTGGCTTCAGATTTTCGGGAAATGACATCAAGGCCAACATTCAAGCTAATAGATGTAGGTTCTGTCACAAAACTGCAAATCACCCAAATAGTACATAAGCAACCAAAAAATACAAATAACAATATCTGACAAAGAGTAATTACCTGATGTATGCTATGCATATTGTTTGACAAAGAGTAATCATATTTGCAACAAGAAATTTGCTAACAAAAAATATTATGAAAATAAAAAGAGGAATGTATGGTCAAATACAATTCTTGGGAAGCAAAAATCCTTGCATACACAAAGAAAAAACTATAATACGATAAGTAAAATCAAACACAGGAACTGGATATATGTAAGGTGCAAAGTATAATTACCAACTCTAGTTACATTAATCAGATTCTGGTAAACAAACATGGAGAACCTTTGTGTCTGGTCCTTAATTGGCAAAGAACAACATGATATTTATGTATATTCTTTCGTCCCTTTTTCATTTGGACACTTTATGTTTAGGCAAATTGAGTACACATGTTAACATATATAAGAAGCCTTCAGATATTGGTGTCTAAAGATGCAAGAATTTGTTTAATGGTTGGCAATGACATCCAGAGTGTAAAGGTTGCATAATTCGTAAAGGAATTCTAACCACATCTGTAAAGTTAACAATAAGTGAGATGGGGGTTTAAGGAATTCTAACCATATCTGTATGTTATTTTAGAAAACAGTCTCAGTAGACATTGTTGACAATGCCAGAAACAGTGAAAATGCAATGTCAGAAACTAATAGAACAGTGAAAAAAGTCTCTAAACCCAAACAGTAATTCGCCTTCTAATGACTCACTCCACATTTATCAATATTTTCAAAACAAAAAACGATTTAAAATTCACTCAATGTTCCAAATTCATCATTCACTAGAAATGGCACTAAAGCTAAACCCACTTTTTATTGAATCATTTGGTTAAATTGGAAAGTGAAAACTTTACTAAAAAGTATAATATTTTCTTAAAGCTGGGCTCTCATTCTGGGGGTAGGGGATAATAGTATAATTTCTCAATCAAAATTATACATATCAATTTAAAAATTACTTATTATGGACTATATCAATTATTCTCAATTATTATTTGTATAGACAAAAAAATTCGAAGAGAAGATGTAATTGAATCCATAGAAACAGAGTTAGGAGTCTATAAACACCAGACCCAATGGCCAGTTCACACCCAAAATAATACCTATAAAGAATCAAACAAAACCCAGCATAAAACGAAATTAGACAAATAAAGAAAGGGTTTACCGATTCGAAGTAGGTTAGGTTCTGATTGTCAATTTCTTCGTTCGATCCCGATTTGAAGAAGAAATTGAGAAGAATCGATTTGGGGCTGATTTCTTTCTAGGGCTTCATTCTTCTGCTTCCTTCGTTCAATTGAGAAGACTTCTACTCCTTCGTTCAATTGTTTTTCGCAAGACTTCTGCTCCTTTCGTTCAAAAAATTGAGAAGAATTGATTTGGCTGCTTTCTTTCTAGGTCTCCATTCTTCGCGTGTTTTTCTGGATGACGATGTGTGTTGTGAGCGAGGAGAGAGAAGTTAAAAAAAACAAGCGAGTTTAAATAGTTCTGCTCTTTAAAAATTTCTGCTCTTGAAATTTCCTCTCTCTATCTCTCTCTCTCTCTCTCTCTCTCTATATATATATATATATATATATATATATATATATATATATATATATATATATGAGAGAGAGTCACAATATTAATTTTAAAGACTACATTTCCTATAAAGAACTACATTTTTCTATAAAAGACTAAATTTCTTATAAAGGACTATATTTTCCTATAAAAGACTACATTTCTTATAAAAGACCACATTTTCCTATAAAAGACCACATTTCCTATAAAAGACTACATTTTCCTAGTTTGAAAATCTAAATAATTTATGTTTTCTTTAATTTTTGTTATAAAATTTATATTTTTGTTAAAGTGGATATTTTTGGGTGTTCGAAAAATATTTTGTACCAATACCTCTATTTAGTAATAACCTCTCAATTAGAATATAAATAGTTTGGTCCCAAGTCTATTCCTAAATAGAGGTTTTACTGTACTGTGAAATATATATAATTATATTCAATATTATATATGTATTATGTCAATGAAAAGTCACTACAAGAAAAAAAGGTCAATTTCGACGAAATTATCTTTGACAAAATATATTTCCTTGGAATTAGTTTATTTCCGATGGAATATATACTCTGTCAGATATAATTCCCTCGTAAATACGTTAGTTTTGATGAAATTTCGTCGGAGATGTTGTCCACTTCTTGGCGCCAACATTCCCGCCAACTCAAACTCCAATTACAACGGAAGTGTACCTATTTTCAACGAAAATTCCATTGCAAATTATATAATTTTGAGGGAATTAAGTTCGATGAAAATTCTGACAGAAATAGATTATAAAACCTAAACCAGATTGTTTCCCCTAAGCCGCCACTATAATTTCTTAATCTCTTTCTTCTCTCTTTATCGCTCAACTCTCTCTATTCTCTCTGTCCTCACCTCCTCAACCTTGTTCCTCGATCACCTACTCTTCTAATTCTTCTAATTCTTTTTTTAGTTTCCCCTAAATACAGTTAATTGGATTGTCTAGATTGTTGAAATTAGTTGAAGTATTGGTTTGACAGTGGGATTATTGTTACATTACCTAGATTACATTAGATTTGCTAAAATTGGTTTAAGTTTTGGTTTGACTATGAGATTATTGTTGCTGAAATTGGGACTTTCCTAATTTTTGACAAACTATTGTTGTTCTTAAACATGGGAATGTGCTAATTTTTGACAAGTTATTGTTGTTTGTTGTTGAAATTGCAATACTCTTCTAAATTCTACCCTAAAATTGCATTACTCTTCTAAATTATTTTTCTGAATTATTTTGTTGTGCACATTTTATTTGTTATTGGGATTATATTTTTTTGATATTGGGATTATTTTGTTGTTGTTCTATCAGTGTATAAATCAGATTAAATTTGTGTTCCTTTTTGATTTATGGAATAATTTGTATGTTGTTTATACATGTTAGATTATGATAAAAATGAGATATTTCTTATTTTTGACGAAATTCCAAACAGAATTTCTGACACAATTCTCCAATTGCAAAATTTGTGGATCTTGCTTTACTTTATTTATGTACTAGTAATTATCCGTGCCTGAAGGCACGGCGTAACGAAAAAATAGATTAAAATTAGAAAAATACTATATTACCTAAATACTCTTTTCAACTTAAAATAACTTACAATCAGACATAACAATTATCATAATTTATCACACTACCACAATAATTAATTTTCCTTTAAAATAGATATTAAAAAAATATAAACTTGTCCACAAAATATACAATCATCAATAACAATTATTATAATTCACCACACCACGACAATAATTATTATTATTGTTATTATAATTGTTATTATTGTTGTTATTATTGTTATTATTATTATTACTGTTATTATTATTGTTATTATTATTATTATTATTACTATTATTATAATTATTATTGTTATTATTATTGTTATTATTATTATTACTACTATTATTATAATAAATATTAATAATATTATTATTATTAATTTATTACTATTATTATTATTACTATTATATTATTATTATTATTTTATTATTATAATTATAACTATTATTATAATTATAATTATAATTATTTTTGCTATTATTATTATTATTGTTCTTATTATTATAATAATAGTTGTTATTATTATTATTATTATTAATATTATTATTATTGTTGTTATTGTTGTTGTTGTTGTTATTATTATTATTATTATTATTGTTATTGTTATTGTTATTGTTATTGTTATTGTTATTGTTATTATTATTATTATTATTAGTAGTAGTAGTAGTAGTAGTAGTAGTAGTAGTAGTAGTAGTAGTAGTAGTAGTAGTAGTAGTAGTATAATTATAATAATTATTATTATATTATTATTATTATTATTATTATTATTATTTTGATTTAAAATTAGAATGAATCTGAACCGTACTTGTGCTTTCCAGCCCAATTCAATTAAAATGAATCTAAATCTTTATTATATAAATTATTGTTATTATTATTATTATAACTATTATTATTACTGCTATTACTATTACTATTATTGTAATTATTATAAAAATAATAATATAATTATTTATTATTATTATTATTAGTAGTAGTACAATTATAATTAATGTTAATATAATTATATTTATAATTATTATTACTATTATTAATAGTAGTACTATTATAATTATAATAATAATAATATATTATTATTATTTGTTTGTGTGTGAAGAAGAGAGGAGAGCAAAAGATTTTGTGTGTGAACATGAAAGAGGGTAGGGTATAGGGGTGAATTTGATTTGGGCAAAAAGAAATATGAGCCTTTAGATTAAGTTTGAATAATTCAGTTAGAATGAATCTGAACCATTTTTGTACTTTGTCAAATGAAAGATTCAAAATAGGTTCTGTTTTATTATTATTATTATTATTATTATTATTATTATTATTATTATTATTATAACTATTATTATTATTATTATTATTATTATTAGTAGTAGTAGTAGTAGTAGTAGTAGTAGTAGTAGTAGTAGTACTATTATAATTAATATTAATATAATTATTATTACTATTATTAGTAGTAGTACTATTATAATAATAATAATTATTATTATTTGTTTGTGTGTGAAGAAGAGAAGAGAGCAAAAGATTTTGTGTGTGAACATGAGAGAGGGTAGGGTGTAGGGGTGAATTTGATTTGGGCGGGAAGAAATATGAGCCTTTAGATTTAGTTTGAATGATTAAGTTAGAATGAATCTGAACCGTCTTTGTGCTTTGTCAAATGAAAGATTCAAAATAAGTTCTGTTTTATTATATAAATTTGGCTTAGTTTCCCAATATTGAAATAAACTAAGTAGCATTTAGTTAGTTTCCTACTACTAAAATAAACTGAAATGAACTAAGTAGCATTTACTTAGTTTTGCATTACTAAATTAAATAATATAATAATACAAACTAATTTTAAATAATATAATATAAGATACTATAAAATAAAATAATAAAATAAAATAACATAAGATAAAATAAGATAATTCGGATAAAATGAATAAAATAAATAAAATTAAAATAAATAAATTAGTTCAGAATAAAATTAAATTTAATAAAATAAATTAGATAAGAATAAAATTACATTTAATAAATAATATAAATTTAATTTAATAAACTAAATAAATTAAAAAGAATAATATAATATAATTTAATATAATATAATGAAAAATAAAATTAATTAATTAATATAACCTAAAAAATATAAAACTAAATGAATTAATTAATTTAAATAATATACTATAATATAATAAAGAATAATAATGTAAAAATATTATAATATATTTAAATAATAGTTCTCATAAATGGGGTAGCATTTATTTAGTTTATAATTAGAAAAATAAATTAAGCCGCACTTGCTTAGTTTTTTACAATTACAATAAACTTCTTGTAGTATATTAATTTAATTTAATAAATTAAATTTAATTAAATAAAATAAGTTTAATTTAATAAAATAAATTTTAAAATTTAGATAATATAATAAAAATAAAATAAAATAATAAATTAGAATAAAATAAATTTAAGTTAATAAATGAAAATAAAATAAATTTAATTTAATAAAATTAAAAAAATTATATAATATAATATAATACAAAATAAAATAAAAAATTTAAAATCAAATCTAATTAAATAAAATAACATAATACAAAGTAAAATAAAATAAAATAAAGCTAACTAAATTAACAAAAAATAATTAAAATAAACTAAGTATCATTTGTTTAGTGTGCCACAATTAAAATAAACTGAATAAGTATTATATGTATATATACATATATGTTGAGATGTACTTTAGAACTTAGAAAACCGTTTGTCAAGTAGGAGTGAATGTCGAATAGTAGTCCCCTAGCTACATTCAAATAACAGTTAGTTTTTATTGGTAAAATAAACTAAGTAGAATTTACTTAGTTTGCCACAATCTTCAATAAACTTAATAATACTCTTTATTCAATCTTCAATACGCTCAATAGAACGTTTAGTTTGACATTATTTGGCCTCAATAAACTCAATAGTTATAATCAATTACGATAATAAATTTTATAGTACATATATCATTCCATTAACCTGCAAATATGTAGATGTGATGCCCGCGTGTCAAGTGTAAAAACCTGATCTGGAAGAAAGCCAACGAGATTAAAGTCGACTTATTTTCCCATGGCTTTGTGGACGGGTACTCCTTTTGGATTCATCACGGGGAATCAACTGAGTTTAGAGAAGTGATCGACAGTACTGTATACCATACCAACCATTTCAACGGGATTTATACGCCGATCACTATGATGCCGTGGAGATGTTGGTCGATGCTTATGGCTCTACCAATATTAATTCGGCTGAAAATAAGTAGTGCTCAGCAAGTGCCAAATGATACAGTTCCTGCCTTTTACAAGTTGCTATCTGAATTGGTCGATGTATCCTGAAAATTAAATGATAAGCACACCAGGCTATCTGCAGTGACTAAACTCTTACACTTCAAGAATGAGCACGACTGCAGTGAGAGAGATTTCAACGATTTGCTTACTCTTATCAGTGAGTTCTTACCCAAGGATCATACTCTACCCGCGAATTATTACGAAGTGAAGAAGATGGTCAAGGGGTTAAATATTAGATATTAGAATATTGATACTTGTGAGCAGAATTGCATGTTATACTATGGGGCGAACAAAGATAAGGGAAAATGTGATATATGCAGCTTGCCTCGGTACCTATAACGCCCCCAAATCCTGGTCTTTTGAACCTCGGAACTGGTGCATCATGATACATTTTTGCTATACATATTCTATAAACTAATGCGCGGAATTATAAAATAAATTTGTTCATACAATAAGTTCTTACAACATAACTCAATATCTAACAACCTTAACTTACATACGTACCTTTAAAATCTTCAAAAGGTTTACAGAAATAATTTACATCAGATAACTTAATAGTTAAAGGTGCACAATAATCTACTCTTGTACTTATCCATGCCTTATCTTTCTTCGAGCATTCGTCTTAACTGAAAATATTATCATGATATAGCAAGAGTGAGCAACTACTTAGCTCAGCAAGTTTAAATACAAAAAGGATATATCATGATTGAAAAGGAATAAGCTTTCAACAATGTATAATAATTGTGAAAGAACATGAATCAAATTTCAATAATTGAATAACTGAATCAATAATGATGAGTGGTCAACAATGACCATGAACAATTTAACTGAACCTTATAGTAATCAAGGTGATCAGCCTTTCTTACCTGATGAACATATGCAACATGCACTAAGTGTGAATCAATAATCATAGATGTGGAATAATTGTCAATAATTAATCAACTAGCATGCATAAAACATAATAACTCAAGTTTGAGTTAGGAAAACTTGTCTTGTCCATCGATTATTGCTACGCAATTTAATATATTATCTTATAAAAGACCTATCAGATATAAGATTGATCTTTCAACTAGAATAATATATTTTCTCTCACAATACTATTACTTAAATAATAAATTAACTAATATTTAGCCACATAATCAAACATTGAACAATTCTTTAACTCATTAGTAATATCATTATCCCTTAATAATATTATTATCACTTAACCAATATCTTAAACTTTTGTCTAATATTATTAACTTTTTAATAATATTTCAGTCACTTAATATTATTAACCACTTAATAATATTTTAATTATACTCCTTTAATATAATCTTAATCATTTATAAATATTATTAAATTATCTAACATTATTAATCATTTAATAACATTCAAACCATTTACTAATATTATTAATTATTTAATAATATTTTAATCATCTAATAAAGGTCTCACAAAGTTTAATATGTAAATATTTTACATCTTGAAACTTAAATTTTTTTTATTCCATTTCAGAATTATCTTTTACCTTTACTCGCAAATTTGGAGTTTAAACAGCTAATTCATATCTTTTATTGTAAAACTCAATTTACTATATTCTTTTTTTTAATTTAAATAATTTTTACATCAGTTTGTTCGATCATGAGTTATCACTGACTGTTGCCTTATATATAAATATTTTATCTTACTAGCGCATTCGCTTTATTTTTTGTTTTACGATTATTCACATTTTTGCTTTAAATATATTGAATATATGTATATATTCGTTACGTAAATCTCAGCTCAAAAACTTCATTTTAATCCCGAAAATCTCAAAATATCATTTTTATAATTTATACAAATTTTTAAAGGTTTCTCGTCCTTCGTTGCACCACAAAATAATTTTATAGGCAACTATAGTTTTTATTTCGCTTAAATATGTAATTTATATTTATTACATATTTTTATTGCTTTGTTTATGACTAAAAAGAAGTTTCTCGGTGTAAAATATCAATTATAGTCAAATCTCGTCCCGTAGGACTTTATTAGATTTATTATGACTTAATATTTCACCGGAACGCGATTCGGAACGTCGAACGTAAAAGTCGCTCAACATGCCGACGTTCGGCGTTCGCTCGTTTTTAAGTTATGACATGCTCCTTTGCTCATTTTTAATTCTCAAATCATGAATAATATAACAGTGAAATTTTGGACATGTTATAGACCTCATGTTATAGTATTTAATAAAAATTTAACACCGCAAAAATAGATCACGAAAACTCATCAAAGCAGTGCGCGAAAGGACGTCGAACAACAGCATAGCCCGGCGCCGCGCGGCTGTGCAGGCGCTGCCAACAGGCGCGTGCGAGCGCTGCTTGGCTGTTATTGTTGGCCTTGCGTGCGGTTATCAAACTAGCTAATTTGCGATTTTCTCACGTGTTACTCGTAACTCCGATTAATCTGATTTTTGGATATGTTATTCATGGCATACCAAAGTATTTTTTAAAAATATAACCCACTAATTTTGGACCTCATAGGCAGCCTAAAACAGGCTCCAAAAATGTCCTCTCGTAACAGTTTTCAAATGTTTTCCAGCTTGACCCTCTTGTACTAAAATAGTCATAACTTTTTCATTTTAAAATATTTTTAGGCGATTCTTGAGCCCACGCGAAGCTAACTTCCGGGACTACAACTTCTCTTCAGATTACAAATCCAAATTCCTAACTGAACAAAATAGAAATCTGCTCCAAGTGGACAAAATGTTCTGTTTTTAGACTTCACGACCCTCCTTAACTAATTAAATGGTCATAACTCCTTTGTTTCTCAACGTTTTAAGTGATTCTTGAACCCCACGCGTTCGTAACTTCCCCTGCTGATATTTTTCCAGATTCCAAACATATCAGCCCAGAAATTCGTGTAAAGGGACTGAACCGCATATGTTTTCCAGTTTTGACTCGACTACTTTAAAATAGCATAACTCTTTGCTCCGAAGTCGGAATTAGTAATTCCGACTTCGGAGTCTATGGAAAGCTTATTCAGTTTACTATAACATACAAAAAGTCTAGAATTTTTAGGGCACTCTAGCTAACCCTGAATTTTCTGTTTAGGGGCAACAGTCACAAATTTTTTTTCTAAGTTTTTTTTTTAAAAAAAATTGTTTCACTTTCTTTTCTTGGGTCAAACTTTTAATACCTAAAATTTTTAGATCTACACATAACACACCATAAAACATGTAGATCTAAAATTTTAAAGTTCAAGAAACATATCTTTATATTTTGTAAATCAACCAAAATAATAAAACAAATGGTTAAAGGTAGCTTGTTTATACCTTGATTTCTTAGATCCACCTCTTCTCCTTCTTTCAAGGTAGAATATGGAACTTGAAATTACACCAAACTTCCATTCTTCTTCTCCCTCTATGTGGCTGCCTAAGCCCTCTTGCTTCTTTCTTTCTTTTTTATTTTCTCTCTCTAGGATTTCTTGTAGGTTTTGGTGGAGAAGATGAAGATGGTGTTGTGTAGG
Organism: Panax japonicus; assembly: GCA_020205505.1. Classification (NCBI taxonomy): domain Eukaryota; kingdom Viridiplantae; phylum Streptophyta; class Magnoliopsida; order Apiales; family Araliaceae; genus Panax; species Panax japonicus. The sequence continues at coordinate 78,700,163 of CM035110.1, forward strand.
AGCTTCTTAAGAGCTTGCAAACTAATTTCTCTTTCTTCCTTAGGCCATGATCAGCTGTCTCTCTCTTTTCCTCTCCAATACCCGGGTGTGGAGTGTAAGAGATGATAGAGAGAATTACTTTTTTTTCTTCTTTTTTTTCCTTTAGTTTGCTTAAAATCTTGGTAATATCTTAAGCTAAGATTTTTGGATAGATTTGGTGAGAAAAATTCACTCACATGCTAATATACTCCCTCCTTGACTTGTCGACACCTTGAACCAAATATTTGCCAAATTTGATTTCTTTTCTCTCACATCTTTTAAAATCTTTGGGAATTAAAGTGGCTTGAACACATATGGTTTGGAAAGAAAAGAAAAAAAATTAGCATATGCTCTCCTTCTCCTTTCTCATTGCCGGCACATGCACCTTATTCATGCCCAAATTTGCACTTTATTACATTTGCTTTATTTTCTTGGTTAAATAATTAATTCAACCCTTAATTTAATGCTTTTGTTAAGTAATTTAATTACCCAACCTTAGTAACTTAATTCAATCAAATAAGTTACTACATACATCTCCTTAAACTATTTTACCCACATGAAATTATATAATTTATATAACCTCTTTTTGATATATAAATTATATAAAAATAACATAACATACTTAAATTACATATTTATTTTATAATTACAAAATAAATATGCTACGCATAATTTCTCATGTAAATACAATTATTTACATACCCAAAATATTATAATATAATATTCTTACCTCATTATCATAAATTCAATTAAGAATTTATTTACTTCAATAAATATAATATCTTTTCTTTATTAAATTAATTTCATATAAGAATTTATTTTAATACTCTTGAGTAAAGTATATATAAATATTATATTTTTAACCCACCTATTTTCGCTTCATTATGCAAATTGCTCCCCAACAATTTTATTTTCTCGCGTAATAAATAAATAAATAAATATATATAATATAATATATTTATTATCTCCCAATTACAAATTACGCCAAACATGCATAAATCACATATAGAAAATAATTAATAAATTTATTCTCTAATATTATAACTTTTTTATATCAATTTATTTATATATATCAAATATAATATATTTACCATATTACGTAAACTTACATATCCTTCATAAATAATAAAATAATATATATACTCATATATTAAACTAGACATTTAATTTAATGTCTATTAAACCTCTTAATACCATTTGTTACATTCAATAAGCATTCTTCATATGGCTTGTCATATATATTATTTTGACTTGCCATATTCTTAATCCCTTTTATAATATTTGACTACTAGGTTAGGGTTTATTTTCACAAGCTTCTATAATTAAGTTTTTCATTTATTCTTGTATGATTAATTTTTAAATTAACCATTTCATCTTATTTGACTAAAAATAGCACCATCTAAGTATATATGTATATATACATATACACAGTACCTTTAATCTTGTAACATTTTTTCCTTTGAAATTTAATTCCTTAATAAATTTCCACATATACCATTACATAATCTCTTTCTTATTTTTTCAAAATTTCTATCATTCTAAATTAATTTCTTTACATTGTTCAAAAATTCAAATCAAACCATATAGTTTTTAAAAATTTTAAAATTAATCCTCTATTTCCGCTCTAGGTTTTAAACTTTAACCCTTAATTTAAGCATTCAAGATCTTTTAAATTTTTGAGTTGTCACAGTACAAGGTGACAAAACGTGGGGGGAAGGCGAAACATGTGATATATCCTTTTGAGATGTAATATAATCTACAAATTACATTATGCTACTCATATTAATAATACTCAAATATTTCTTTGGAACATATTTTAGGTATATGCATTGATTAAAACAGAAAGTCAATATAACAAAGCTCATGTAAGGGGTTCTATTGCTGAACGCTATACGGAGGAAGAGTTTGTCAACTTCTACTCATTATATTTTGATGATGTTGTCTCAATAAAACATAACCATTTAAGTAGGAATGAGGTCGTCGGTCCCCAATCTCATGTTGATGATGAGTTAGTTGTATTCACATATTCGACTAAGCTATTTGACCATGAGACAATGACTTAAGCAACAAAGATTTAAAGATTGTATCTATATACGTGCTTCTAAATATGCCTGAAGTATCATCATACATCAGGTATAAATAATTATTTATCGCATCTAATGTAATTTATAAGTGTAGTCATCTATATATTAAGTCATTTTAATATTATTTCAGTTCATTCGAAGAGGAAGTGTGTGCTTCTAACCCGGCTTTAACTGCAGCAGAGTTGGAAGCATTTAGTACTAATATTAATTTCCAAGAAGGGTTTAAGAAAAAATTTGAAGAAGAGAACATTTCTGAGCGTTTTATAGATGTCATCCAAGGACCTTAAAAAGTTATTAATTCTTTTCCCGGTTGCATCGTGAATGGGTACAGATTTAAGATTAATGACTTGAATGAACTCACATCAGTCAATTTTGGTATTGTTGTGTTGGGAAGCTGTTACCAAGATTTCGAGTCCAATTACTATGGACGTTTACAGGATGTGGTTGTGCTCAATTATTACGAGGGTAAAAAGGTAGTTACATTTAAGTGTCGTTAGTTTGATACTGAAAAGGGTGTTAAAGTTGATCGTAATAGAATCGTCACAGTAGATATCAAGAAGATACTAAAATCAGATGACGTATTCGTGTTAGCCAGACAAGCTACTCAAATGTATTATGTTCCTAATGTCGTAAATAGTAGAAGCCCCTAGTTTATAGTAGTCACAACTAAAACACATGCATTTAATGTTGATAATATATTTAGGATGGATGAGGCGCTAAAAGAAGATGTTAGCAATCTCAGGCAGATAGTGCTAAATGCTCGTATATTATTTCATTTCATATTTCTAAGTCTAAACTTATTATGGTAAGTTTTGCTTCTATAATTCTAATCTTATCATGCTGGGGTACTATTCATGCGGGGTACTTTTCATGATGTGATACTATTCGTTCAAGTACTATTCATTCTGGGGTACTATTTACGATAAAATTAGTTTCTTTTTCTGTCCAAATTATATTTGATATATGAATCTTATTCTTAAATTTGAATCCACGTTTTGATCATCATGTTGACCATTTGGACATTCTTGAACTCTGGATAAATTTTATTATAAATATCTAATATTTATCCTTGATCTCACTTGATTCATTCTTTATATCATTGTTATAATCCTCAGACTTAAATTGTGGTTAAAGTTATATTTGGCCCATAGTGCAAAGATAAACTGTTGATTGGTATGATTATGATCAGGAATTGTGTATTGGTATAATCATGACCTTTAATGTTACAGATAAAGACTTGTGATGAAATTTCTCTTTGACCCGTAGTGTAAAGAAGAACTGTTGATTGATATCTTTAGTTATAGTGCAAAGAAGAACTATTGATTGATATCTTTGGCCTGTAGTGCAAAGAAGAACTGTTGATAAATATCTTTAGCCTGTAGTGAAAAGATGGACAGGTGTTTGACATGATCATGACCACTGATGATACAAATGAATATCATTGGCCCATAGTGCAAAGATAGACTATATATTGTTTGGCATGATCATTAGTTTTACTGTTGAACATCTTTGGCCCGTAGTGCAAAGATATATAATTAATTGGTATGATCATGACAATTAAAATTATAGTTGAATATCTTTGGCATGTAGTGCAAAGATAGACAATTGATTGGTATGATCATAACAATTGTTGTTACATTTGAATGTCTTTGGTGTAGGGTGTAAAGGCGATATGATTATTGAGTGTCTTTAGCCTTTGTGGAAAAGACATTGAGTGAAAGTTCTATTAAGCCTTTGTGGCAACGAGAAACTGTTAATTTACATGATTATAAACATGAATTGTGAATTTAACTATAATATTTGGTGGTTCAGGTGAAGATAGGTGATGAAAGTTCTCTTTGTCTTGGGTACAATGAAGAACTATTAATGGGTATTACAAGAATGAAATATTAATGATGGACTTTTAATTTGGAGGAGATAGTAGACATTATGTTCTGCTTGACTCTTCTAATGAATTGTTGATTCCGTTACAATTATGGTTGAAAACTTTTATCATCTACCATATGTTCTAAATATCTGATTTATTAGTGATGAAGGCTATTGATAATTTAATTATCTTTAGTCATAATATTCTTTATTAGGTTATTTGTGCTCACCATTTTGCTTCACAACTCCTTTCAGGTAATAAAAGTGTAGCTGGGTCGAGCGAGGATAACAAGGGAATAGAGTGATGGTCTGTACTGACTGTTGAAGTTTCTCAATACATTATAAAATAGCATGACAATAATGAATGTATTGAGGACTTAAAATGTGTGTGTTGTATTTTATATGCCATTTAATAGTTGATTTTGGTGAACAACAATAGGGTGATGAGAACCCGACTTCGGAAGCGTCAAAAATGCACCCCATTAGAATGAGGAGGACAAAATTGTACTGGGAGCTTAAAAGGTGTGTTGCCACTATCATACATAATGTCTAACCACATACAAATTCGTGTTATCATAAGATATGGTTGTGCGCATCCACTTGCTGTCTATATCTATGAGCATTATCTATATAATTTTGGAGTATGATTGGAATATAATCCTCAGTTTAAGACAATGGAGATAATTATATGGCAAGAAGATACACACCATTAGAATGAACAAGATAGTAATCTTCTCGTTCTTTTTTGGGGTCTATTGGGTCAACCAATGTTAATTCTCAAGTCCTATAATATTTATTATAACTTAAATGCATGGCCTCCCATGTATGAAAACTTCCTTGAGCATTTTCCAAAGATTTTAATTCCTAAAACAGTTATCGACTGTACCTTTATGTAAAGTATCATTGGTTTGGAGCTGTTTGTACTGTTATTAGTATTGAAACTCAGAGCTTATATGTTGTCGTATTTTGCAAGCCAGTTAAATAGTTGTAAATAGGAAGATTTGTATTTGGATTTAGTAGTGTGTATTTGGTGACTCAAAATAGATTGTGTGGACCTATTTTGGGGGCCTTACACTTATGGGGTCCTAGATTTGGTTCTTATTCCTTGGATTGTGTGAGTGTACCCCAAAGCGAAAGAAATGGCAGATCATCTTTGGGTTATGCATGTACAAATCTATTACAGAAAGCAATGCTAAATACAAGGATCGGGTTGACAGTCATCGTCGTCAAGTTATTTTTAAAGTTGGAGAATTTGTTTGGGTCGTACTAACACGAGAATCGTTTTCCTGTTGGTGATTATAATAATCGAAAAATTGGTTCTTGTGAGATTCTGCAGCGAATTAATAACAATGTTTATCGACTGCACATTCCTAGTTATCTGCGGACTTCAGACGTTTTTAATGTGAAGCATTTGAGCCATTATTTTGAGCAGTCTACTGATAAAACTGTGAACTCGAGGACAAGTTCTTTCTAACCTGGGGTGAGTGATGGAGGAGGGTCTGAGACCGAATAGTCTAAACTGTCGAAAAACATGTTGATGGCCTTGGAATATCATGAGTTGGATGATCGTCGCAGACGAGGAGGTCATTGACGCCTACAGCTTCAGACTAGAGGATTAGTTCGGGAGATTAGATGTCTTTGGGATCGTGGCATCCTGATTTCGGGAGTTCGACATATTGGTTTATATGTTATTATTCTTATTTAGCTCTTTTATGGTAAATATAGGAAGTTTGTTAGGATTTTATTTTCATATTTCTAAAAGGATTTTGTTTCCGTAATTTTAAGATTTCTGTTATGATTTGGGCAACTTGGGCAGAAAATTGTAACTTGGGCAAAAAGTTTTGTTAAGCTATAAGACCCAGCTTGTGGATTGAATTTCATAACTTTGATTTTGATAAATATAAACTCAAGCATTAGAGAAGTTTCTCTGTGTTTTTCGGTGAATCTCTTATTTATTTATATGTTAATTTATTTGTTACTTAGCCGGCAGGATAATCGCTATCTCGTCCAACGTCATCCCGTGTGATGCCATATCAAATTAATTTTATAAATAAATAGTTTCCTTAAACATGAGTACCTTTTACCCGTACGTGTTCCTTTTAGGGTTCGTTTGGAAAATGGAAAGAGCAAATGAGAAAGAAACATACGTTGCAAATGGAATTGAGTAGAGGTGGAGGAAATTAAGAAAATAATGCTCACATGATATTTATTTCAACAACTCTTTAACCATGGTTTTACAAGAATCCCAATTTACATCAACTCCAGTGTATCCCTCTCTACCTCAGCCAATATCATCTCCAGCTCGCTTGGCCTGCAAGGGATTGTTAATGCACCGCCATAATCAAAGCCGTACTCATCAGCTGCTTGCTCCAAGAGCATTAGGATAGAGGGATGATTAAGATAACTCAACGGCACAACGAATCTCTTGATTTCATCGTCGTCCTCAGCAATCAGTGCAAACTGTCCTTCCTTTACATCTTCTGGCACATAGGTTGAATCATTTACTTCCTCAAACTCGTCGATATCAGAAGCCGACAATGCCATTATTTTTCTTGCCATTATTTCTAAGCTTAGCCATTGCTTTGTTAATTAGGAGTATTTTTTTTATTTTATTTTTTGAATATGAAACTCTAAGTGCCTATTTCTTAGTAAGTAATTAGCTCCTTTATATAGTCCAGGATTGGGCGACAAAGATAAGATGGGTCGTTGGTACAGTACTGAAAGGTGAGATATAGATAGATAGGGCATGGAAGAACTAAGAAGTACTGTATATGGGAGACAAGTGCATGTGTATATATTTTCACCTCAAGTCTCAACTATGAAACGTCCCTTTAGATAGTCACATCTGCATTCCCCATTTACTATAACTTCTTTAGTTTAATATATTGAAATGCCTTTATGACATGCTTCATTAGCATTTTCCAAATTGCAACGTAAACAAATGGAGGTAATTTTATTTTTGTTTTTCCTACTATTAATTTCATATGTAAACTGATTGACTAATTGGAACGTACTTGCAAAGTACTCACACAGACTGACGAAAATCTGTCTGAGATATGTTTGCATTAATTGCATTATATATGATCATTAATGTAGGAGTTCATGCGATTAATATATTCTTATAGAACTTAAATTAGTACTAGTTAGTCAAGTACAAAAAAGGATCTAATTTTAATTTTTTGCAGCCATGTGTTGAGAATATTCGAGAGTAGGAAATTATTGTTCAATTTTATTTCCTTCTCAATCTGTAGTCTATATCTTTACCCCACTTGAATATACATTTCATTGGTATAAAGAAAAACAATGTCTGGAGAAAAAGAGGCAAGATAATCACTTGGAAGTAGAAAAAGGCGCGAGAGATATCCAGATATGGCACGTAGAAAGATCAAGATGCCTCTAGCAATTACATGTAAGTAGAACATTCTTGAAATCAACCCTTACCCAAATTAACTTTCCTACGTTAATTAGATTGTAGTTTATGTTACATCAGGATCAAAAGTAGTGCATAAAAGGTATGTTGGAAATAGGCCACTCAAAGTTTTACATAGGATGTACATGTTATATGCATTTCAAAAGTGCTCACTGTCATGAATCGTATTATATATTGTGGAAGTTTTCAATTGAATTGTAAATATAACGTATATGGATACATAAAATATATATTGTTGGGATAAGATTTTTTGGTCCCATAATCAATGCTCGAATTCAGGCCTATACCACTTGGCATATTAATTATTTGACAGCTTAGTGTTCTAAAAGGGTCAAAATCCTAATTGACTTATAATTCCTTATTCAATTTAGTTTCCTATTTTTAAAGAAGGAAGATCCTAATTGATTATGGTGATCTAATTCCTATAAAAACTCTAGATTTAATAGATCTCGGGCGAGTTATGGAAAGACAGTGTGAGAGACTATATATATATAAATAGTCATATACTTGGTAAAGGTACACATACATAAAAAAATATTATTTTATTGGCTCTAAATCCTAATGACTCCACGGTTAATCGTTTTTTTCTCCCAAAACTTGTATTAATTCTCACATCGGAGGGTTCTCCTCGACGACTGTGTTCCTTTTTGCATGTTTATTCCACTTTTGGATACGGCGACAAGTCTTGGTCTAAATCAAGCATTAACATTAGCGTTAGAAGTAGGACCACTAGCAGTTTATAGAAATTTGTGTCTCTGGAATTATCTGATTTGGTTGTAAAATGCATCAAGATCAACTTCACATTATTCTGATAAGTTGCATGAAAAAAAGAAATCTCAGTCGTGCCCAACAGTGCGCTCTCGCTCGTGCCCATACGCTCCCGACACCTGGTGCACCCTTACGCGCCCTAGCACACCTAATGTTGTCTGTCTATGCCCAACGCCTGCCGCCTGCTCTCTCTCACGCCTAGTGTCTATTGCCTCCCACTCCCGCGCGTGTTGCGCCCTCGCGCGCCCAATGCTTGTCTGCTGTCTTTCACGCTCAACGCCTACGCCCTTGCGCTTAGCACTTGCCGCATGCATGCGTCCAGTGCATGTTGTCTCCAATGCCCTTATTCTCGTGACAACCCGAAAATATATAAGATCTTGAACGATTAAATTAAATGTTAAAGAATAAAACATACTTGAAATAGAGGAATAATTAAAAAAAATTGAGAAAAACCTATATGGTTTGAAATTTTTAAGCAATGCAAAGAAATTAAATGTCAATGAATGAAATGAGAATATAGATAGTAAAACTTAGAAAATATGGGTTCCAAAAAAATTCAAAACCCTAGAATGGATTTATATGTATACTTGGAGGTATATTAAGAATAAGGTATTATGATACCTTTAAAATTTATGTGAATTAAATAGTGAAAGAGATTATGTAATAATGTGTGAGAAAAAGTTATTAAGGAAATAAATTTCAAATGAAGAGATATTATAAGGATAAAGTGAATGTGTATATGTATGGGTACATATATACGACTTAGTGATGTGCTATATATATTTTAGCCAGAGAAATGATTAATTAATTTAATCATACAATAATATTAGGTCACATTAATTATTTATACATGTATTAAATATTTTGTGACTTGTGTAGAATATGTGTATGATTACATAAATATATATATAATAAATATGTACATATATTTATTTATTATATAAAGAGAAATAAAAAAAGAAAAGCAAGTCTAATTGAGTTAATAAAATTATATGTACATGAGTAATTATTTAAATTCCAAAGGAGTAGAATGGAAATCCTAATTAAATAATGGATCAATTACATATTCTATTACATTTTTTAAAATAATTACAACAATAGTGCACTCATAAAATATTTACAAAAGTAATAGACTTCCCATATTTATTTACAATATTAGTGCAATTAGGATTCCTTAATTTAAGGAATTAGTATGTAATTAATATTCCTTAATTTGACCCGCCCAGCTCATTTTCAGTCAAACCAACTAACCCCTATCCATCCAACTTCGGCTTTTGCCAACAAGTTCTGTTTTCTCTCTCATCCATGGCATCTTCAGATCTCATCACCTCAATTTTCTACTACCAACCCCGCTCCGTATGAAACTCCAAAGGGGATGATGTGCATTCCCTTTTAGAAGTTCTCTCTCTTCTTCAAAATCATATTACCTCTCGTCCACAATCTCCTCTTCACGGCCGCCCAAGATTAAGCACTTTTTTCTCCTCATCTTCAGAAATTTAACGTCTTCTCGGTCGAATAGTAACTTTCATCTCTTAAAAAACACAGAAGAAATCCCAAGCCTCCACCACATCATTGCCCAAGCCGCTATCACCTCTTCCGAACCCCAAGCTAAGTAAATTATCCCCTTTTCTCACTTCTTTTATTTTCTCTCTCTCACATACACTTTAGGTTAAATAATCTAAGTCAATAGAATCTTGAATGTGATGCAGTTGGTAATCAAACCTTCATATAGTGGGTTGCCAAAACTTCATGCAATGGGTAGCCAAACCTTCATACCAAGGTAACCAATTCAGTTTTATTAAGTTACCAATTTATTTTGAATGTGATGCAGTTGGTAGCCAAACCTTCATACCAAGGTAACCAATTCAGTTTTATTAAGTTACCAATTTATTTTGAATGTGATGCAGTTAATAGCCAAACCTTCATGCAGTTAGTTGCCAAACTTTCAGACCAAGATAACCAATTCATACTGCAGGTGTGGAGGTAGATTGGTTACCATGGTATAAAGGTTTGGTTACCTTGGTATAAAAGTTTGGTTACCTTGGTATGAAAGTTTGGTTATCAACATTACATTCACTCTCTTATCTCTCTCTCTCTATGCAGTAGTGTTCTTATTTTTCTTTGGATATGAAATTAGAATTGGAATTTTCAGACATGAAGAAATTGTAAAAAATTAAATATCCACGATTAAGGTTTTAATTTCTAGTCTGGTTGTTGTGCGGAAGAGAGGGAAAAGGGCAGTGAAAGAGATGGAAAATAATGATAAGAAATTACGGCTTGTTGCATATTTAAATGATAATACCGCTGATGTAAGAACTGAAGTGATTGCATGGAAATTATTGAGGAACAAAAAGGTTAACAATTTTGTGGTTTCAAAGAAGAATGTGAGGAAGAGTATTACGCGGAAGAGAAGCGAAGTTTCTGAGAATATTTGATGGAGATAAAGATTTGAATTTGAATTATTATTTTGAATTTGAATTTATTTTTGTTGTTAGATTCAAGATATTTGAATTTGAATTTGAATTATTAATTATGGCAGTTTTTGTTCTTATACTAATTTCTTAAATTAAGAAATTCTAATTGCACTAATATTGTAAATAAATATGAGAAAGTGTATTATATTTGTAATTATTTTTTGATGCACTAATAGTATAATTACATTCTATTTTTTGTATATTATTGTAAAGGACCCTTAAATAATTAGGGTAAGATAGAATTAAGGTAGTGGACCATGCAAATTCATTTGGCCCAATTATTTTAATTAGAGAGCCCAAACAACTAAGTGGAACCCCAAGTCTTGGTCCAACTAATAGTGGGACATGTGTTAGTAGAATAACTATGGTTAGCAACTAACCATACTTGAGTTAAATGTAGGAAATTGTGGGAAATGACTTTATTGCCCAAAAGAAATTTGTTAATGACTTTTGTGCCCTAGGAAGGAAATTGCTAGGAAGTTTCCTAGTAATGGAGAAGTGACTATTTTGCCCCAAGAGAAATTTAGTAATGACCATGGCGTCCTTGGAGGAAATTTCTTAAATATAGTTAGATGATAATTTTGTCCTTAAAGAAAATTGATTATAACCAATATGTCCTATGAGGAAATTTCTTCCTTAAGATGACTTAAAGACCATCTTGTCCCTCCCTAGTAATGGTTAAATACCATTTTACCCTTAGTCTTGAATTCCTACAAAGTTGGAAAAACCTTAGGGGTGAAAACCTAATATTTGAAACTTAGAAAATATCTTAAGGAATATGCTAAGTAATAAAGAATATTCTGAGAATATGCTAAGATTATGCTAAGGGGTGATTTGCAAGCTTTTAAAGACGAGAGGGAAGACTAGAGAAGACTTATATTGGATGACTAACTTATAAGAAATTGAAACTAGGTTTTATATATATAAAAAAAACCTAAGTATCATTCATTTTACTTCACCCATTTCATTTTTCTAGAGAAAGAAAAGAGAGAGAATAAGAAATAGAAAGAGAGAGAGGAAACTTCAACCGTGGGTTAGAGGGAGAGAAGGAGGGGAGGATTTTCTCCATACATCAAGCTTCATCAAATTGTTTTGAAAGAAGAAGATCCAAAAGGTTTAAAAGTCTCCCTAACTTAAAACTTATTTTAGATTTATATATGTTTACTCTTATGGTTGTTTTAGATCTAGTGATGAACTTATGTTCTTAAACCCTAGAGTACTAGATGTACATGTTTTATAAAGTTTCATGCTCGGATCTTACTATTTTATGTGTTGATGAGCTTTAAAAAGGAAGAAGATGAAAAACTGTTAATTTTTGGGTATAAAAAACCCCAAAAATCAGTCCACTTTGAGAGTTTACCATTTAAAATCTACAAATTATTTGTGTGATCCGTCGAAGAGGTGTGCTAGATCTATGAGTTATTTGTTAAACCCAAGTGGTAACACTCAAAAATATTAAACGATTAAGTCATGGCGTCAGTTTTGGCAAAATAATCCCTACCTACCTAAAATCTGGAAAAACTAGAAAAGTTTCTGGCCTGTTTTAGTGTGACTTGTTTGGACCACTTTGGTTGCTCTAAAAATTTTGGTCTTTTGTGGTATGCTAGAATATCAAGTTGTCTAGGTCTTGTCCAAAGATGAGAATTTTTGGATGTCCAGAAGTTGAGTTATGGCTTTTACAATAAAATACAATTTTAAAAGTAACCTGTTAGAACTCGAGATCTACAACTTAGAAAATCTGATATTTTTACAAGTGTTTATCTTGAAAATTTCAGAATTTTTGGACAAAATTTCGATTTATGAAAAATGATGCAAGATCTGACTGTTTTGGGCCATTTAAAAATAGTAAACGAAATTGAAAATTTTCAGAAAAAATATTTTTTCCCATAAAAGAAAAAATTTTGAACATGTTTTGGTTTTTTTTCATGTAAATGTTTGAGTTATGGATAAATGAATAAATTAAGTTAAATGATGTTGGAAATGGTGAAAATGTGATTTTATGACTTAAAGACCCTTAAAATGGTAAGATCAGATTTTTAAAGGGTATTTTGGTCATTTTTGATAAAAGGTTATATTTATAGCATTTTAGGTTTATTAAATAAATAAAATAGTAAAGGTAAATAATTAATTTAAATTATTTATAAATTTATTAAATGATTAAAATATTATTAAATACTTAATAATATTAGATTAAGATATTATTAATGTAATTAATAATATTAGATTAAAATATTATTAATTGATTAATAATATTAGATTAAAGCATTAATAAATGATTAAAACATTATTTAGTCCCTAAAACATTAGATTAAAAAATTATTAATATAATTAATAATATTAGATTAAATATTATTAAATGATTAATAATATTATAATGTGATTAAAATATTATTAAATTATTAATAATATTTAAGAATGGTTAAAATATTATTAAATGATTAATAATATTAGAAAGTGATTGAAATATTATTAAATAAATGGTTAATAATATTTGTAAATGATTAAGAATATTAAGTGAATCAAATATTATTAAAGGGTTAATAATATTTGTAAGTAATGAAGATACTATTAAATGATATTGAGAAGTGAATTAAAATATTATTAAATGATTAATAATATTAGACAATGATTAAGACTTTGTTAATTGATTAATTAAATATTATTAAATGATTAATAATATTAGTAAGTAATTAAAATATTATTAAATGATTAATAATATTTGAAAATGATTAAGATGTGGATAAATGATTAAAATATTATTAAAAGGTTAATAATATTTGTAAACGATTAAAATATTATGAAGTGATTATTCAGAAGTGAATGAAATATTATTAAGTGATTAATAATATTAGACAGAAGTTTTAAGATGATGATTGAGTGATAGTAATGATAATGAGATAATGAATTATTGATTATGTGGCTAAATGTTAGCTAAATTATTAATGAAGTAATAGTATTACGAGGCATGATATGTTATACTGATTGAAAGATCAATCTTATAAATGATAGGTCTTTTATAAGAGATTAAATTAGACTGCTTAGCGGTAATCGACGGGCAAGGAAAGTTTTCTAACTCAAACTCGAGTTATTATATTTCAAGCATGTTATTTGTTTAATTATTGACAATTATTCCACATCTATGATTATTGTTTATTCGCACTTAATTAGTGCAAGTTGCATATGTTTATCGGGTATGAAAGGTTGATCACCTTTATTACCGAAGTATTTATTCATGGTCATTGTTGGCCACTCCGCGTTATTGATTCAATCATTCATATATTGAAATTTAATTCATGCTCTTTCAAATTATTATATTGTTGAAAATTTAAAAGTTTCTTCTTTCTTTTAATCATGATATATCTTTATTGTATTTAAACTTGCTGAGCAAAGTAGTTGCTCACTTTTGCTATATCATGATAACAAATTTCATATTAAGACAAATGTTCAAGGAAAGACAGAGACAAAATCAAAGGACAAGATTAGAGTGTTATGCACGTTAACTATTTAGTTATCTGATGTAAGTTATTTATGTAAACTTTTTTGTGAATCTAAAGGTATGTATATAAGTTAAGGTTAGAAACCTTGAAAAATGATGTAGAATTATTTGAAAATGAACAATGTATGTATGAATATTCCGCAATAATTATAAAACATGTATGAAGAGAATGTATCGTGACGCACCAGGTCTGAGGTTCCAGAAACCTGAATTTGGGAGCATTACAATTCTTCTATTGAAAATAATTAAAGGAAGGGAAAATTGTAAAATTGTCTATTCATGTATACATTAAATTGTAATAGACGTTGTAACTTTTATAATGTCATAATCAATGCATTAATTTTTAACAAGACTGTCCCCTCTAACCAAAATTAATTGTTAAGCACTAATTAAGTTATATTCCAAAAATATTGAAACTAACTACTTTGCCTCTAAAACACTCACTTGATGTGAAAATGAATCACCAATCTTCGTGAGGGGCCGGGAAGAGTCGCAAACAATTATAGCATTGGATTTGACATTGCAAAATTAAAATATCAGCGTTTATATAACAATTTAGTGGAAATATAATGGGATAGTTTTACAATAACAATAACAAAATTATACTTTATTATTAATAATACTAAAGAATTGTTACAAAAAAAATATATATAAAATAATGTTTATGGCTTTGGTTGATTACAATCACTGTCAATCATCTACTAATTAAACTTTGACACTTCATTATATAAACTAGCTTTTGTAAGTGTAGCAAGACTCTTTTATTATAGTTATTATATTAGTCTTTTCCCTCCACGAAAAGATTCTGGTTTGCTAAATTTACATTTTACATTCCTCAAAGACATTTTTTTCTTATTGTTTACGTCTAAATTTATTTAGTGTTTATGTCTAAATTTTATTTAGTGTTTACAGTAAATCTTATATATGATATCATGTTATAACTTAATTGGTTTGGTAATAATGGATTGACAGAGTTAATTTGAGAGTTGAGTGCATGGGTTTAAGGGGTTTAGAATTCTTCCTGTTGTCTTGATCACAATTTTCATTCATTATCTGAAGTAAAAAAACAGTAATACCAACATAAAACATTACAAGTTTAGAATTTAAAAATGGAATGTATGAATATAAATAAATAGTTTTGTTAAGCATGAGCAGCATTTAGGTGGTATTTGATAAAATTGAGTAATTAAGATCTGAATAATATTAGATCAATGAAATAACATATCAATATAAAAAACTGTTTAATAACTAAAAAGTGTAAAACATCTAAATGACACTATTTTACTATTTTAACCCTCTAATTTATTTAAAAAATTTATTTGAATGATCATAAAATTTGAAATTAAAGAAGTATAATATTTATTGAGGCTATTTTAGTCCATAAATTTTAAATAAACTATTAAGTGGCAGCTCTTAATAGTTAAGATTTGAGTTCCTGTCTTAACGATTAGGAGGAAAAAAATATTATCAAACAAGATTTATAAGGAACATATGCCTTACAAACAAGATTTGTAATGAATTAAGAGATATTATTACACAAAGAATAACCTTTGTTCCTTTAGGAAAGAGCAAGGGAAAAAGGAACATGGGCTAGAAATAGAATTGAATAGAGGTGGTAGAAACTAGAAAATAAGACAATGATGCTCACATGATATTTCTTAACCATGGTTTTAACTTTTACAAGAATCCCAATTTACATCAACCCTAGTGTCTCCCCTCTTCCTCAGCCAATATCATCTCGAGCTGATCGCTTGGCCGACAATTGGGATTGTTAATGCACCACCTGCATGATCAAAGCCGTACTTTGCAGCTCCAAGAGCATTAAGAAGGAAGGATGATTAAGATAATTCAACCGAACCACGAATCTCTTGATTTCATTGTCGTCCTCAGCTATCACTGCAAACTGTCCTTCCTTCATATCTTCTGGCACGTAGCTAGGTTGAATCATTTACTTCCTCAAACTCATCAATTAAAATAGCAGCAGGACATATATCTTACTAGTCATGTACATATATACTCTTATTCATAAAAACAAAAACATTATTAGTTAAGAATTTAAAATTTCTAACTAGTTAAGAATTAATGGTATCTCTAATTTTGGAATCAGAGTATATAAACAACTAAAGTATTAGTTATTTAATATCTATACATCCCCAATCAAGCTAGGACTTAAATACTTAATCCTTAATACACTTGTCAACAGCAGAAGTTCTATAATCTCAGTTCTCTTTTCTTTCTTTTTCACACATACATCCATCTAGTTTAAACCTGGAATCTCAACAACCAATTAAATTCAAGTTGTCTCATATATCAAAGTTGCCATCAAAACCCATTTACTTCTTTCCCCAAAGCAATCCATCCTCAGTTCTTCTTGTAAAATAAGAGTTTGTATATTTTTTAAAATCGATTTCATGTTGCACCAAAAAAAATCGATTTCTTGGGTATGCAAAATTCAAAATTAAAGTGCTTGGAGAAAAAAAAATTAGTTTATACGGTTGCTATGTACAGAAGAAAGAGATTGTAGAAGGAGCCGACGAACTGGAAAGAGGAGAAAAGCAGGAAAGATTATGTAGAAAAATTAAGTAAAAAGAAAAGGTGAAAAGAAAAAGAATAGAGGTAGTAGAAATTAATTCTCATTTTGTTACTTTTTTTGTTTTTGCAATTTGGAAAGATAAAGGGCAAGGGAACAAAAGGAAAACACGAATGGAAGTGAAAGAAGTGAAAAGCCTCGCAGGTGATTACAAATCCAACTCTAATATATATTCACTTCTTTCCTTTTTTTTATCCCTTCAACTTTCCAGGCTCGAAACAAAGCATTGGCATTATATAAGTTCAACATGAATTATTCATGGAACTTATGATCAATAGGGTTGGTAATTAAATTAAAAGATGCAAAATGAAACCTGGAAAGACAAGAATAAGCACATTACTTATATAAATATATATATATATATATGGGAACCCATCCATGGCAACCGGTTGCCATGGGAACTGTGCAACAACCTCTTTTGTACCGTTGATAAATTGTTTTGAAGGCTGAGATTAGAAGTTAAATATGATAAGCCGGCACAGGTTGTTGTGCCCAATTATTTACTTGTACCGGATTCTATTTTAATAAGAGAGGCTCACGTAAAATATTATTGTCAGTA